>JAKKZL010000200.1:0-16823 GCA_037576815.1 Pangasius larnaudii
GAAAAAGAAAGAGAGACTCAGGAAATGGAAGAAGAAGCAGAAAAGAAGAGGAAAAAACATAGCTAGCTAATTTTACATAAGATTTAAGCTTGGTTTGTAAAGCTAGTCAGTACAGGTGATGATGCAATGAATGGATTGGTTCTGATTGGCTGATTAAAGCTAAGCCCCGCCCCTCGTTGGCCCCGTTCGGATGCCATTTGTCGGAATCATGGCGTTCCTGATGCTCCAGCAGTGAGGCTTGGCACACACTCTGCTCCATGACTGTGTTTTCTCGCATTAATGACGTGGATGTTGATTCCCCTTCCCTGCCCACCGGTTGCCGTGGCAATAGGATCTGGATAAGACTCAGGAGGATGTTTTGAGGCATCAGGCTAGCATTAGCGAGCTAAAGCGCAGTTTTATGGAGGCGGCTCCAGAGCCCCGGCCCAGTCAGTGGGAAAAGCGTCTGACGGGCAGCCCCGCCGCCACCAGCCTGCGCCCGCCCGTCCCAGGGGTACGTGTGCTTCTGCGCCGGGATTCACGCCACAGACCCCGCGAGCCGACACGCCTGCATGCAGCGCTCACTCTGCTGTCTCTCTCTTTTTAAATTTGTTTTTCCACGTGGCAGACGGACTTGTTTATCTCGTCTCTCTAGCGCCTGAGATTTTACTTTGTCAGATTTAAATCAGTGAAAGACCAAAACACTGGCTTGTGCCTGTAACCCAAAGTCACCCTGAGACGTCTCTTAAACAATCCCGGCTGCCTCATGACTACTTCCTGTTCTCCCAAAGCCAGTCTTCCACTTTTAATCAACGGTGGACGGCTTCGCGACTCTGACGTTAGGGGCTTTAAGCATGGACGTCTGCAGGGACTCGCTTCTTTCTATGGCGTAAATGGATTGGCATCGTAGGCAGAATTTTTTTAATGACGCTGTCCTGTCAGTTCAGGGCGTGAGCTGTCGAACGCCTCGTCCTGCCCCTGTAGCAGCTTAGCGTTAACTGACCCCAGGAGTGTTAACACACATTTATTTCCAAATGCCAAATCCATCCCCCCAACAGTCACCTGCTCCAACACAGTCGTCCTTTCCAACATTACTGTATCCCAACAGTGTCCACCACAACAGCTGTGTCCCTCAACTGTCATTCCCCCCCTCAGTCGCCGTCCCTCCCAACAGTTGATGTCCCGCCGACGGTCGTTCCATCCGACTGTCTTCCCCACAACAATTGTTGTTCGTCGTCGTCCCCCAAACCCTGAACTCTCTCCCCCCCACCAGAGTTGTCCTCTCCCAACAGTCGTTGTCCCCAGCAGTTGACATCGTCAACAGTCATCCATCCACCCAAAAGGCCTTGTCGACCTTTCAACGGTCATTGTCCTCCCAACAGTTATCCCTCCGACAGTCGTCCTCTCCAGCAATCGCCATCCCTCCACCAGTCGCCATCCCGCCAACTGTCGTCTTTTCCGAACAGTCACCAGTTCACCAGTTCCAACTAGTTGTTTCTTCAACAATCGCCATCCCTCATCCCTCATCTGTCATCATCCCCTCAACAGTCACTGTCCCCCAAACTGTCATCCCCCTCAACAGCCAACTCAACAGTCGCAGTCCCAACAGTTGTCGTTCCTCCGACAGTTTTCCATCCTCAAACTGTAGTCCCCCTTAACAGTCGTCTCTTTTAACAGTCATTGTCCAACAGTGGTCCATGCTCAAAGTCTCTAGTGGTCGTCCAAGTGGATGTTCTTTCATGCTCACTCTGATCTGGGCTCAGCAAAAAAAAAAGGGCAGTTTTCTCCAAAACTGTGTTCTTCACCTGATGATCTGCATCTTATTTGCCCCTGCTGGGAGAATCATGCAATCTGATTGGTGCTTGGCTTTGGATTTGAATTTCCTGCTGTTTTCTGTGCAAGATTTATAATCAATGTCTTTCTTTTATTCTGCTTTATTTGCTTGATCTTTCCACTGTAACTTTTTTTATACCACATTGTATTATTATTTACTGCTATCGTGTGTTTCTTTCCGGGTGATTTTCGGTGCCTGTGTTTGCAATGTCGTACATGTGAAAAGCTTTTTTTTTTTCTGGGACAGAGTGGCATCACCCTCTCCATCTTCACTCCATCACTTGGTTGTCTATGTGCACTTCTTTTCATCTGGTTGTTCCGCTCCTTCCTTTCCTCCTCTCTTGAGGGCCACCTGACTCTCAGTTGGTTCTCTTGGTTTACGATCAGGTCTCGCTGTTCTTCCAGGTTCTATATCCGGCTGCTTTCTGTGGGTTTAAAGGCTGCTTCATGGAAGCGGTTTCCTCTCACAGTCATGACGTCCCAGGGAACTAAAATCACCTCCAACTGTTTCCTAATGCACTTGGTCACGATCTGCAAATCCCGACTAACTGGTGACATTTCTCCTCTTTCTATGCAAAGTGGGTGGGGCTAATCTTGGGTAAGCTAGCGTAAGCTTCAGCGTATAACGTGCGCGGTCGCTACCGGGAGGTTGAGCAGTCTTTACTCGTCGTGTTTGGCTGCTCGCGGGCTGAGAGTCACAGAGGGCTATCAATCAAGCTACTCGTTAGAATATTAGACCACGCCCACCTCAGCATCTCATCACGCTTCCCTCTTCATTTAAGGCAGCGTTTAATATTTCACACATTGTTCCCTGGGATTTTATTGGCTGTGTTGCTACAGTTCTCTGTAGTAGCAAGACGATGTAAACAGGCATGTCTTCTAATTTTTTTTTTTCTCTCCACGACAAGAACGTTACTGTTTACGAACGCGTTATTCAGAATAAACAGATAATGTGGCAGGTGGAAATAAAAATAGCCTTGAGCACGGGATTTAAAACGATCCATATCGTCATCCAGAGGGTTCAGGATGTGTTTTCAGGTTTAAATACGGGTACCGATATTTGCAGCGCTGAACATGTACCAGCAGCGGCATTGCGTGACCCTTTACTCCACACGCATGAAGAAATAAAGCTCGTTAATGATCACATGGAGGGTCCACACCCTGTCCCGTGACTAAGTGCGCCATTTTGTGGGGTTTACCATTTTAGTCATGTGAAATGAAACCCAAAACTCCTAGTCGTTTATTGCGTATAGAGCATCACTTTAGTCCCAGCTAAGGTGCCGTATCAGGACAGCATTAGCTCCTCTCTCGCTTCTTCAGGAACGGTGTGGATAAAACACGTTTGATCCCGGAGGTTGAAGGCTCAGCTGGACACTCCTTCGAAGAAAACAGTGTTTATTTTTGAACAAACGATGGTTGGAAACAAGTCCAGCCAAGTTCAAGTTTGACTCACTGCTACAAGACAATTTACTGACCCTAATAATTGGGTCTCTCTCTCTCTCTCTCTGTCCTCTTTGTCCCTCTTTTCCTGTCCTCCGCCTGTCCCACTTTCCCCTCGTGTTTGTCTGTGTGTGTAGAGTTTAGAAGAGGAGCTCACCTCTCTGTTTCTGCGTAAAGTGTGTTTCTCTGGCTCCCCCGAGTCCCGCAGTGGCGCGGTCTCTCCAGCAGAGGGCGCTGTCGCTGCACGGTCCGAGGTGCTCTCCGCCTTCTGACTCTAAACATCCTCCTCGCTCGTCCCCGTTTTCTCTCATTTTTTATTCTCTGTCTCTCTCCCTCTCTATCTGTCTTTCTCGCTCATTATGTGCAGTGGCTAACTCTGCTCATTTACGTCGTCGTTTTTTTTTTTTTTTTTAGAAGTTTGTGTCCAGATTTGGTCTCGTTTTGAAAAACTGGATTTCTAAACCTCTTCTAAATTAGCCAACTAATTGGGAGTCGCCTTTTGAAAAGGCTTTTATTCTCTTACAGAGTGTCTTTGTACTGCAGCTGTTTAAAGTGAGACTAATTAGTTTAAAAGATAATTAGCTGCACTGTGCTATTAACATCTTTTATTTTATATTTTTAATGCCGATAACCGAGAGACCAGACCGGACGAAAGCTTTAAAGAATGTGTTTGAAAATCATCCACATTAATTCTTTTTTTTTTTTTTTTTTTTGCTTGTATGTTTGTGGATACGGTGCTTCTCGTCATCGTTAAAAAAAAATTCTGGATGTGACATGCTTTGAGTGACAGTTGCCTATGGTTACCGTTTATGTTCCACAGATAAACCCCGCCCACCTCGAGAGCGCCCTGTCTGACAGCGGTGACATCAGCAAGGTGGTGTCTAAATGCAACCTAACACCAAACTAACTCTCACCTCACCTCAAACCTAACACACTGCTCATAACCGTCCATCCATCCATCCATCCATCCATCCATCCATCCATCTGTCCATCTGTCCATCCAACCATCCGTATATCTAGTCATATATATGTTGATTCATCTGTTTTATGTTCCTGCATGTTAATTGTTTTTTTCACTGTGATTTAGTTCATTGTGTTTGTCCATTCCATTTTTTTGTTTTGTTTTGTTTTGTTTATCTGTGTTGGTCATTGTTTCTGTTTTTTCTCTCCATCCCTCGTCTGTCTGTCTTTTTTGTTCTTTTTTTTTTTTTTTTTTTGTTTTTTTTTTTTTTTTTTTTTTTGGTCTGTTATAGAACGAACAGAATTCAGGGCTTAACGGTCAGCCCGCGGTTATAGAAGTCGTGGAGGAGATCATCGTTATCGAGGAGGCCAAAACAGACAAGCCCAAAAGCCCCGCCCCTGAGGCCTCTACTGTGGTAACCGTGGTTACCGAGAAAGCCCCGGAAGCAAAAGAAGAGGAGGTGGAGCCGGAGAAGAGCGGCACGTCGGAGAGCGAGAGTGAGGAGGAGGCGGAGTATCAAGCTCAGCTTCCTGCCTCCAGAGACTCCACCCATCTTATAAAAGAGGAGCCTGAAGAGGAGCAGGAGCAAGAGGCGGAGCTTAAACAGGAAGCCACACCCACAGAGGCAGAGGCAGAGGCACAGCCGGTCAGCGAGTCCGTGAAAGAGGAGGAGCCACCAGCGCTGGTGGAAGAGGAAGTATCCGGAGAAGAAGTCTTGGTGACGCCTGATGAAGCACCCAATGGTCACGCCGATGACGCTGAAGCTCTGCCCACTCCCTGCGTTGTGTCTGAGGAGCAAGAGGAGGAGCCTTGTGTCGTCAACGGCGACGCGTCGCACATGGAAACGGAGCGCGTCCCGCAGGTGATCTGTTGCTCGGAGGTAATTGGCTGAAAACCCATGAAATCGCAAAAAGATGGCTGACTACGCCATCCTCCTCTTCTCCTTCATCATCCCTTCATCCCTGTCCTGCTGCCTTTCCTCTGCACCAGAGAACACCGCTATCTCTCTCTCTCTCTCTCTCTCTCTCTCTGTTCTTTTTACACTCCCAAAATGGCCGCCTCATTCGTTTCTGGCTATTAGCACGCATGAAAGAAGCGAGAGAATAGCGACACGCCGTGACGCATCTGTCCATAATTCACTCTTTACTCATATCTCATTGTTTTGTTTTTGGTTTAAAATTGTTCATCATCTTAATTTTCCATACGCACTCAAAACACACTCCCAAACACAGCGCGTGCGCGCACACACACGCGCGCACACACACAGCAAGTCGTTTATGTACTGTGTGCAGTCACCGTGTGGTGAAAGGCGCTAGCGGTTCACGAGGACGTGAAGGTGTCCGTCAAAAAATACCAAAGATGCAGAAACGGAAGAGTTGAGGAACTTTCCTGAGTGAGAACTTTTCCCAGATGTGTTCCTGCACAACCCTGATGTTTGTTTAGCAAAAGGTTAAAACTTTTTTTGTTTAGATAAGATGCAAGCTCCACCCCCAGTTGTACCTGGTTTACAAAGAAGTACTGTCTCTGTAGCAAAAGCTATAAAAGTTCCAGCAAATAAAGTCCATAGGATCTTTGGTGGAACCCAATTTAAGTTCCTAAAGCCCTAAAAAGGTTCCTGCACTGAAATTGTACAGACTGTTGTCAAAGAACGGTGCGGAGATGAACAGAACGAAGATTGTCCAAAGTACTTTTTTTTTGGAAACCCAGGAACTTTGTTCTTTGAAGATTAGGAACTTTAAGCATGGGGCGGAGCTTTCTGTCCTGAATACTGCTGCTGATTGGTTAAATAAAAAAAAAAAAAAACAAACTCGTAGAAAGAATTCCATCCATTTGTGTTTTTACACTTTATTCTGCTTGGAGCGTGAAAAGCTACGTTAATATTAATAATAAAGCGTAGTGTAGTTCTCATTCAGGAAAGTTCTTCATTCGTCCTCAAGCCAATAGGAGATGGTTTGGGGCGGAGCATCTTAGCTTGAATGAATAAAAAAAAAAAAAAAAAAAGTCGGTCTCCGCCCACATGCACTTCTCTAATAAACCTGTAACGCAGTGACGGATGCCGAAACGTCCTGGTGCTGCGTGTAGTTTGGGCTGTTTTTTCCCTTTGCCGTGTGTGTGATTGCGCTTCGTGTTGTTTCCTGCATGTTGTGATTCTCAGTGTGTGTGTGTGTGTGTGTGTGTGTGTGTGTGTGTGTGTGTGTGTGTGTATGAGCTCCTGGGGGATGAGTGTGTGCTACCCGTTGCCGGTTGAAGACGGGTCTGGATGACTCATCCGCCGTCCCACTCATCCTCCAAATACGCACTGCTTTACCTGCAGGGATGCGCTGCGGTGTGTGTGTGTGTGTGTGTGTGTGTGTGTGTGTGTGATATTTATCCGCAGAAACCAACCAAACCTGCAGTAAAGCAGCATCACTTTGCGAACCGTACCAAGGATCAGCATGTGATCTGTTTGCTTCCCTTTGTGTGAAGTTTATTTTTGTTCCAGCTTGCCGTGATTGTTTTCATGCACCGATCTGAGTTCGAGTCCGTTTACGTGTCTTTGAGTTCGTTTGAGTTAGACACCGTTCGAGTTCGTGTTGATTTGCATCCATGTTCACTTCAGTGAGATTTTCATTTGCTTTTGAATGTTTTTCATTTGAGTTCATTTGAGTTTAAGATGACTTGAGCGAATTCGAGTTGATTTGAGTTTGAGTTCATTTTAGTTCGAGATTGAGTTCGTTTTATTCGAGTTGATGTGGGTTTGAGTTCCTTTGACTTGATTTGAGTTGCATGATCACGCCGAAGACCTCTAGTTTGCAGCTTTGGGCCTTTCTTTCTTTCAGTTTGTTAAAGCATGAGAATCTTCCCGCTGATGTGTAGTGTGTGTGCCATGAGTGGTGGTGGTGGTGTGTTAGCGAAATGCTAACTTTTCTACCCCTGAACCCGTAGCCCCCGGTGGTGAAAACAGAAATGGTGACCATCTCGGACACGTTCGCGGCTCAGAAGACGGAGATCACCACCAAGGAGGTTCCCATCGTCCACACGGAAACCAAAACCATCACGTACGAAGCTGCCCAGGTAACGGCACCTGACGCACGACCTCCACCTGTCCGTCACACGCTCCGAGTCCGAGTCATAATACAGTCATAGAATGAATGAAACTGAGCGTGTGATAAACTCCGCCCCCTCTCTCTTTTCTTTGGTTGTCATTGTTTCCGACCTCCAGCCTTGTTCTGATTGGTTATTAAAAAATACCAGTGTGTAGTGTTTTGAGTAGCCAAGTAGTTTCAGTGTTCAGTTCTCATTTTAGTGTGTGTGTGTGTGTGTGTGTGTGTGTGTGTGTGTGTGTGTGTGTGTGTGTGTGTGTGATGGGCAGTTGGACGGCTCCGGAGACGGCGAGCCCGGCGTGCTCATGACAGCTCAGACCATCACCTCAGAGTCTCTGTGTACAACTACAACTACACACATCACTAAGGTAACACACACACACACACACACACACACACACACACACACACAGTGGCATAAAGAAAATGGCTCCTTCTGTTTAACTTGTTTAACAGATTTGTTTTTGATTGACAGACACTAAAAGGCGGGCTGTCAGAAACGCGGATTGAGAAGCGCATCGTCATTACAGGCGACTCGGACATCGATCACGACCAGGTGAACACACACACACACACACACACACACACACACACACACACACACACACACACACACACACACTTTTTAACACAGCCATGTAACCCAACCCACTACATACATCATGACCTGTGTCTTTGGAACCGAGGCAGTTGGAAAAGTGGGCGTCACTCGTAGGGTTTGTTTCCATGGTTACAGCGACATCTTTGGGATTGTGACTAGCAGGGTTTCATCTACCACCACGTTCCTAGTGTGAGATCCGAAATTATTGGCACCCTCGGTGAAGGTTAATTAGCATAACCTCACACTGAAAAATGCGAGCGAACTCTAGAAAGCCACATCTGGTGAAAACGCAGCGCTTCTGATCACGCTTTAGAGCAGCAGCCACGCTGTGAAGCATGGTGGTGGTAGCATCACGTGGCGATAGGATGTTAGTAATTCTGAGTGAAGTGTAGCACTGTCTTATTGTTAACCCGGCTAAAGAGAGAGTGATTTCTCTAGCGGTAGTTACGTGATTGGCTGATGGAATGTAACCGAAGCTCCGCCTCCTTGATGGATTTTTTTTTTTTTTTTTCTCCAGCACACTGATCTGTGCACTTATTTTGAGATTTCTTGAGTTCAGTGTTGCTGGAGATGGCATCAGGTTTAGACTATAACACGCGTACACACACACACACACACACACACACACACAGCAGCATGCCTGTGTGCTGGTTATAAAGCAGATTGTCGAGCTTGTTCTTATTAGCCTCAGCAGTCATATTCCTCTCTCTCTCTCTCTCTCTCTCTCTCTCTCTCTCATTAAGGATGTACAGTGAGAGCGTGGGAGAGTGAGAGCACCGTAATAAACACCACTGTTTCCGTAGAAACTGACTTTTACCGTTAACACCAGCACAAACCTGTTTCCATCCTGCAGATCCCGAATGGTGTTTTATTAAAAATAAAGCCTCTTACAGAAGGACCTCGCTAAACAATCGCCATCGTAAACGGACGTTAGATAACAGGCTCCAGGGAGCTGGCGAGGGAACGATGCAAGTGAGGTCACAGACTAGATGCTATCACATTAAACGTAACTATAAACAGATAAAAAGCGTGACGTCGCTCTTTAAGAGATTAAAGATCGTAATGTTTGTCAGGTTGTTGTGCTGTAAGAGGAATAAAACACTCGGGGACGTCACATCACTTCCTCACTCGCTACTTTACTACAGTGTTTAATATGTACATGACGTTTTCTTTTATATTCTCTCTCTCTGTGTGTGTGTGTGTGTGTGTGTGTGTGTGTGTGTGTGTGTGTGTGTGTGTGTCAGGCCTTAGCCCAGGCCATAAAGGAAGCCAAAGAGCAGCACCCGGACATGTCAGTGACCCGTGTGGTGGTGCACAAGGAGACGGAGCTGGCCGAGGACGACGAGTAAATGTAGGTGTGTGTGTGTGTGTGTGTGTGTGTGTGTGTGTGTGTGAGAAGGGTTTCCATGGCAACCCGACTTTAACCAGAGCTTCTTTAGTTCAGGTCTCATGCAGCGCGTCCTAAACAGTAGTGTTACTCTTACACGTAGCTCGCTAACCAATTGACTAGTGACCAGTTAGCATGCACAGTACTCGTTAGCGGAAATTAAACTTGCTCTTTGATTTATCTCACACACACACACACACACACACACAGACACACACACACACACACACACACTATTCCTTGTTGTTCTAATGTAAGCTGGCTGACTACTCCAAGCGGTCGTGCACTCGCAGTGCATCATGGGTAATATGCACATAGGTGTCTATGGATGTAGTAGAGTTTAAAAAGAAACAGAAGTTAGACGAGTCACTGATGTTAGCTTGTGCACTTGTTTTCGTGTTTCCGAAAGAATTATTAGCTAATCAGGAGCCATGCTAGCGTGCCGTCGTATCACTAGTTTATCATTAGTGCAGCTCGTGTGTGTGTGTGTGTGTGTGTGTGTGTGTGAGATCAGCTCACACTGAAACTGGGTTAATGAGTGTGTAGATTTAACGAGATGGATTTCTCCTCCATGCTTTTGGCCGTATCGGAGGCTGTGTGTGTGTGTGTGTGTGTTGGGGGGTTTGGTATTTTTGGAGATGGTTTTGGAGAGAATAATAAGAGTACAGAGTTTCCACACACACACACACACACACACACACACACACACACACACACACCTCCTCATGCTTGCTCATCGCTGAGACATAAAGCGAACCTGTCCCTGAGACACGACCCTGAGCTCGCTGTCTCGAGTTGGGCGAGTGCTCCATGACACACGGCCTGTTTTTAGTAAACCTGTGTGTGAAGTTATAAATCACTTTGTTTCCCGTCACTGATGTGAAAGGGGGCGTGGTCAGAGTGATGTCATGGCGGTCTGATCGCAGCTCTTGGATTAAAGGGTGAAGTTCACCTCGCTGAGCTGATGGAGGTTCGTGATTTGGGGAGTTTTGCCGGTGTTGCTGAAGATTGAGTCAGGACCGACACCTGTCTGATCTCTGTCTGTCTGTCTGATCTCTGTCTGTCTGTCTGATCTCTGTCTGTCTGTCTGATCTGTCTGTCTGATCTCTGTCTGTCTGTCTGATCTCTGTCTGTCTGATCTCTGTCTGTTATTAGAGAGTAGGAAGAGAGAAATCTAGACAGACAGAAGCATAAGAAGACAGTGAGAGAGAAACACAGACAAAAAGAAAGACAAAAACAGGAATAGGAAAATACAGAGCCAGAAGGAGAGAGAGAGAGAGAGAGAGAGAGAGAGAAACACAGGCAGAGGGAGAGAAAGAGAGACACAGTCAAAGAAACATACATTGAGAGACAGAGAGACAGATGCAGTGAGAGATATAGAAAAACAGAGAGAGAGAGAGTGAGTGAGAGAGAGAGAGTGAGAGAGACACAGATAGGCAGAGACAGACACAAGAGTCCCATATACTGAGAGAGAGAGAGAGAGGAACAGATGAAGAGAGATACAGGGAGGGAGGGAGAGACAGAAACACAGGTGAACAGAGAGAGAAACAGACAGATTGACAGAGAAGAAACAAACAGGCAGAGAGAGAGACAGGTGAGAGAGAGAGAGAGAGAGACAGGTGAGAGAGAGAGAGAGACAGGTGAGAGAGAGAGACAGATAGAGAGAGAGACAGGTGAGAGAGAGAGAGACAGGTATGTGAGAGAGACAGATAGAGAGAGAGACAGGTGAGAGAGAGACAGATAGAGAGACAGGTGAGAGAGAGAGAGACAGGTGATAGAGAGAGAGACAGATAGAGAGAGAGAGACAGGTGAGAGAGAGAGAGACAGGTGAGAGAGAGACAGATAGAGAGAGAGACAGATAGAGAGAGAGAGACAGATAGAGAGAGAGACAGATGTGGAAAGGCACAGACAGTGAGTAGAGTGTCTCAGGTGTTCAGTGAAGTGGAATCGAGAGCTCGGTCATCATCACAGTCGTGCTGGAAAACTCTGTTTCTGATCCCACGATGAGAGAAAAGCGAAAGAATAAAACAGGACGTGTGTTTATATAAACATCATCATCACCAATTCATCAGAGCATCACTTCTAATAATGAACTGCTCTCTGTTTATCTTTTCATTTAGTGTAATGAGCACTGTTCGTCCACTCAACTCTCTCTCTCTCTCTCTCTCTCTCTCTCTCTCCCTCTGTCTCTCTCTCTGTCTCTCCCTCTCTCTCTCTCTCTCTCCCTCTCTCTCTGTCTCTCTCTCTGTCTCTCTCTCTCTCTCTCTCTCTGTCTCTCTCTCTCCCTCTCTCTCTCCCTCTCTCTCTCTCTGTCTCTGTCTCTCTCTCTCCCTCTCTCTCTCTCTGTCTCTCTCTCTCTCTGTCTCTCTCTCTCTCTCTCTGTCTCTTGTTTCAGAGCTGAAGCCTGCGTTTCATCTTTCATTCCTTTTCGGACCGAGATCTTTCCCCCGCGTTCTCCGAGCGAGTGATCGTGTCTCAGAGAGGACGAGAGCGAGGACGACGCCGATGCTTCATTTATTATTGTTCAAAAAAAAAAACCAAAAACAAACAAAAAAAAAAAAAAACAGAACCACTTCAGCTAACGTTTTTGTAGTGTTTATTACTATTTTTATTTTATTTTTTCCCCTAAAATGTTTGTCCAATGTTTATTAAGTCCAGATCGGATTTTTTTTTTCTTTCCCCAAATTCAGCATTCTGCTGATATTTTTTTTTTTTTTTTTTTTTTTTTTTTTTTTTTACAGAGTTGCTATTGAAGGTCCACTTGGGTGGATAAATCTCAAATCTCATCTATTCTCTCTCTCTCTCTCTCTCTCTCTCTCTCTCTTTCTCCTATATATATATATATATATACACACACATACACACAATTTATGATCCTGGACCTTTTTTTAAGTGGGAGGGGTTTAATGTTGTTGGGACAAGTGGGCGGGGCTTCAGATGAACTTCAGTCTCATTTAAGGGACCAGTGTGAGTCGGTTTACTTGCACATCAGTGCCAATCTTTCCTCTATGCAGACACACACACACACACACACACACACACATTCCACCACAGGGAGGCGCACTTCGTCTACCTCTATTAGTAAAAAAATAAGTAAATAAATAAATAATAATAAAAATTTTAAACTGCTACAAAATGACCAAAAAAAGAGATTTCCTGAAAACTCTGGGCAGCTCAACGTGTTTCACTTTTCCTACACAGATTTTTATTCCTCCTAAAATAAATTTCCCGTCATGTTTGTACGGATGAAACGGATCTCATCGTCCCCTTCGTTAAACATTTTATTAAACACTTTCTTTGCTCTAGTTCATTTTTCACTACATCAGTTTTACACCAGAATAAAAAAAAACAAAAAAAACAAAAAAGCAACTTGGACTCTACATGTTCTCTCTCTCTCTCTCTCTCTCCCCCTCCCTCTCTCTCCCTCCCCCCTTCACCCCTGTACATCGAGGCGCTCGTCTTTCCGCCTCCTCGTCGTTTTATCAGCTTGTTTTTATCAGTTTTGTGTTTGCGGCTCCACTCGCTCACCACTTCCTGTGTCCTCTCTTTGTGTAACACTGTTCAAATAAAAGTTTGTTTATTCTCTAATCATCGCCTCCTGACTCGTTTCAACGTGCTCCAGCCTGCAAAGCTCCGAAATCAACACTTTTCATGTAGCTTTCCGTGGCATTTCCTAAAAGTGTTGATTTCTCCGCAACGGAACGCAAACACGCCAAAAACATGTCACACACGGACCCATCACTGTTGCATCATTTCCGCCATTTTTTGTTTCTTTTCTTTTTAACATTGTTGCACAATTCAAACGTTAAGTTTAAATACCTAATATAGAAAACTTCAACCTTTGTTGATGCATGTCATGTCATACTTTTTATCCGTTTATAGTTACATTTAATGTTCGTGAAACATCTGAGTTCCTGTTCTCACTTACGTTATAGCAGCTGTAAACAGTCGTTCTCTCATCAGCCTCTTTTCTTTTTTTTCCTCTCTCTCTTTCTCTTCTTTTCTCTTTCTCGCTTGTCGTGTCACCAAGAAACCGCAAAGAAGCGTAAACTCCTCTGTCCTGAAGATGTCGGAAAACTTACAGCTTCACCTCTGACACTGGAGACTCCTTCCATAAATGTTAAATAAACATTTCTTCACAAGATATCGACGATTGCACACTTTTGTTTATCTGTTTATTATTAGCGGAGCATCCGCTGTGCAAGTCCCTGTAAATTAGATGCAGCCATAGAAACGATAACGTGGCTAGAATAGTTGCATTAGTATAAACGTGTGATTTTGTAGCTGCAATACAGCCAACAGCGCTGTGGTGCAAACAAGTTTATTACTGAACTGAGTCCTGGGTGTGTCTGTGTAGAATAAACAAACAGATCATGTCTCGCTGATGCTGTGGTTGAACGTGTGTGTGTGTGTGTGTGTGTGTGTGTGTGTGTGTGTGTGTAAGGGAGACTGCCAGAGCTCATTGTTTTTCTCACTGAGGTCCTTGTGTTGCGTCCTACTTTCCAGAAGCCTCGTTCCTGTGAATCCCCAGCTTCTTTTCCTCAGCTGTGTGTGTGTGTGTGTGTGTGTGTGTGTGTGTGTGTGTGTGTGAGAGAGAGAGAGAGAGCTGTCATGTCAGCATCTGTATCGGTGGTGCTGATTGGAGCAGAGTCGATATGCCGTCTCCCGCGGGTCCCGGACCTCAGACAACTCTGCCTCCACTGAGACACAAAGAGAGACGAGTGGAGAACATTACTGAGACAAATTGACTTGTTTTTGTCTCTCACACACACACACACACACACACACACACACACACACACACCTCTGTTCACTTAGTTTCTTAAAGCTCCTTCAGGATCTGGACTTCAGTAAATATTTTACAGCACAAGAAGCTCAATACGGCGCGCCACACTGCCACCCTAATTGGAAAAAATGCCCGAATTCATGAATATACATGAATATGCAAATCGGGAAACGCCCCCAAATCCTTCTGCCGTCCCTGATCACCTAATATCGCTAACTTGCTAGCTAGCTAGTAAATTTTAGCCTCAAACATTAACACAGATCAGATTTGCGTTTTACATTGTCATTTCTCACCGATTCTTTTAAACATGAGCCAAATATATTTCGATGTTACCATGACAACTACAATTCTGTTCATTTAAAGTTAATTTAAAGTTAGCTAAGTTAACTGACTAGCCATCTTGGTGTGCAGGTTCTGTGGAAAGAAGTTTCCAGGTACCACCACCATGCCATCCTGTAATCTCAAATGTGATTGGTCCAAAATTATGAAGTTTATTTTGTGACATCATAAACTTCTACTGATATTTTAATTTTAATTTTGCGAGGTGCGAAGGAAAACAGAATACCCAGAGGAAACCCACACAGACACGAGCAGTACATGTGACAGGAACCCAAGCTCAGGATGGAACCTTCAACAATATGATGGAAGAACCTAATGGAAACCATTAACTGGAGAGTTTTCTAATGGGACGTAGGGAACCAGAGCGTCACTCTATCACTAAGAAGAAAGGTTTCTTGTGTAGTTGAGGGTCCTTTGCTTTTTAAATCTTTGCGTGATCCTAGGAACTAGTTATATTTTTAAGCGTCTTCTTCTTCCAAAAAGGTACTTAAAACGTTTCTTTAATTAGTTTGCGTCCTTAAGAATCCTTAGTTTCCTAAAAGGGTTCTCCATAGAACCTGTAGGTTACACAACAAGAACCCTGAAGGTTACACAACAAACTCTTGACTCATAATAGTGTGGCCTTCAGACTGGTTTTATTTGTTACCTAGCAACCGAGATGGAGGTGTTTTTTTTTCTTTCTGTTGCTTTCTTTCTTTCTTTCTTTCTCTACCTATCTTTGTCATTCTTTCTCTCCCTCTATCTGTCTCTCTCTCTCTCTCTCTCTCTCTCTCTCTCTCTGTGTCTGTCATCATCATTAAGTCGGTTGCAGTGAAGGAGGCGTGGCCTGTGTGGTGATGAAATCATTTGTCTGTTATTGTACGATATTTTACGTTGTATAGATCTTGTTTTTTAAATTTCCATTTCTGATATGTTACAAGAAGAAAGTCTTTAGTCGTTGTTGTTGATCGCAGCCAGTGACTCGGCTGTTTTTCGTATTTTTGATAGACGTGCGTCTCTGTAAGACAGACGAATTTTACAATCACGTCCATTAACGAAACAACAGAAGCCATTTTGGATTTCTGTTTTGACGGGTATCAGATGTTTTCAACACTCCTCCTACAGGCTTCATCAGATTCAAACCAGATTTGCTCAGCGTGATGCCGAGATGTCCGCGATGCTAAAGTATCACTGCTGGACCCCCGGTGCTTGGGCCCGCTAATCGCTGCTATGCTTTAGTACGTGTAGTTTCAGGGTCAGATCTCGTCTAATCTGAAGATGATGGACTCTGATTGGTTTGTTCAGAGCCACATGGTCAGGAAAACAAAGGTACTTACGTGTTGTGTGTGTGTGTGTGTGTGTGTGTGTGTGTGTGTGTGTGTGTACACACACAATGAATTTTATATTAACGTAATGATATAATTAACCATTTATTTATTATATATTAGTCTATATTTATTAGATAGTACACCATTATTTAATGATTTTTAATATTTCAGTATGGTATTTTACTTCCATTTTTTTTAATTCATTGCTTTAACATAAAACAGTTTAATATAATTAATAATTCTATTACATCATTTATAATTTATCTGTATCATTTTAATATTTTCAATTATATTATTCTATTAAATCTCTATTTATTGATTTAACCTGAGCACTAACTGCTAAAGATTATGTATGTGGTGATATAATAACACCATTAAACTATTTACTTACAGTATTTATAGATTTTCTTTTTTTAATGTATTATTATTATTACTGGTTATTAATTCTAAGTAATTAATAATAATAATAATTTATACTTTAGTATTTATACTTTAATGTTTCACATAGAATTTCTTTTCTTTGTCCTCTAACACACTTTTTTCTTTTCTTTTTTTAAAATTTCCCCTCAGGGTCCTGCGATGGTGATTGAGGCACATCCACAGTAGAACTTTACAATATGCTGCAACACACACACACACACACACACACACGTCCAGAATGAATAGCAGATTTGTGTAAATAGGGGAGAATTAAAAGTGCACCACAAGGCCTTGAAGAAAGAAAGAAAGACAGAAAGACAGAAAAACTCCTCTGTGCATGAATAATGTTTCCATTGTGTCTTTGTTTGTAATGATATTGTCAGATAAATCAATCTAACGTAACCGTGTGTATGCTGTCTGCTCTGTTTGTGTCTTGCCTTTAGATCACTGTTGCTCAAAAAAAAAAAAAAGATACTAACAAATAAACATTCAATAAAATATTAATCATTTTAAATTGTATTTCTACATGAATAGTGACATCTGTATTTTTGTCTCATTTTGTCTTAAACCTTTTTAAACATGTTTAAGTTTGTGTGTCTCGAACCTGTACATGTTATTGAGTGTAATATAATGGAAATGAGAGGCTCAGATCTCAGCTCTGGAGCATCACAGGATGAAACTAATTAC
>JAKKZL010000203.1:0-5000 GCA_037576815.1 Pangasius larnaudii
TCGCATCATTCATCACCTAAAAGATATATCATCAATGTTACACACAAACCATTCATATAGTACAGTGTTTAATTTTCTATCTCTCTCTCTCTCTCCCCCAGCTCTGCTCCTCGTAGTGGCAGCAGTTCTCCCTCTCCAGACTCCTATTCTCTCTACTGTTACCCCTGCACATGGGCTGACTGTGTGACCTCTGACTCCACTGCATCACCCGACCCTAACCAGCCCGCGCAGGCCTGCTGGTCACACCCCCGAAGTGGCGGAGTTTTTACTTCCAACATTCTAAACACACCGCTCCTTAGCACAGACTCTGCCCACAAAAACTACTCCACTTGTCCTCGACCACGGCCAGCTGCGCAGAACCGCTTCGCCCCATTTGGTGCCCTGAACCCTTTTGCCAATCCAGGACACGCCTCTTCTGATTGGCTTGCCACAGGCCGGAAATCCCCCAATCTGATGCCTGACCTCACTAGTGCCACCCCTCAGGAGTCTCAAGCCAATCAGGAAACAAGTCCGGTTCCTCCACCCAGACCATTAAAAAGCTTAGAGGAGGAAACATCTGTGTCTTCCATGGTGAGGGGTGCAGAAGGTGGAGCCGGGTTATCATGGCGACCCCCAGCGGACCTGTGCTGGCTCTCAGTGGAGGAGGTGTCATCCTGCCTGCGTTTCATCGGGCTGTCGGACGATGTGATTGGCCTGTTCAGCCGAGAGAGGATTGACGGGTCAATATTCACCCAGCTCACGGAAGAAATCCTGTCTGAAGACTTCAGCCTTACCAAACTGCAGGTCAAAAAGATCATGCAGTTCATCAAGGGCTGGAGACCCAAGATATGAGCCTTTACATGCACACACACACACACCCACACACACACACACACACATACCCACACATACTGTGAACAGTGAACCCATATGCATGATGGTAAATGAAAAAAAAAAAAAATAGGTGCGTTTCCACAGAGGTTCCTGAAAGTTTTGAGGAGTTAATGAGTTACTGAACAGTTCCTAGATGAGGAAAGGTTTATTGTGGTAGAAACCTGCTTAAAATCCTTAAAGTCCTTGAGAGTCCTTGAGATTAAAAATCTTGTGTTCCTGAATAGGTTTGTGAAGAGAAAACATGCCTAAAGTTCTTGAGTACCGAAAAAGTTTCTAAAATTAAGGTACCTCTCTATGGAAACATGGCTAAGCTTCCTGAGTCGAAAAGGTTCCTCGGGTTCTTGGAAACACACAATGTAAACACACCTAATTTCAGACAATAGTGGTCTGTGGAACAAGTTCCTGAGTTCCGGCAAAGGTTCCTCTGGGGGAAACGTGCCTAATGTCAGGCAGTAGTAGCAGACTACTACTCCTACTACAGTAACTGTATGTGTGAGTGTGTGTGTGTGCGTGTGTGCGTGTGTGTGTGCGCGCTGAAGTGAAGAGATGCACGTGTGTTCATGTGACACTTGTGCTGATTTATTTTGTGGGGTTGGATTGCTAAAAGCTCAGCTGCTGAACAGCATCAAACTACTGAACAGTATCAGTGTGTGTGTGTGTGTGTGTGTGTGCGCGTGTGTGTGAGTCAGAGTAAGTAAAAACCTCTGTGTGTGTGTGTGCGTGTGCGTGTGTGCGGTACATGAGTGTTTTGTTTCAAAAGGAAAGATTTTATATATTTAAATGCCACTCAGTCAGTACTTAGCTTCTTTAGGGATCGTCCCTAAACTCCACTCCTGCGAAGACGTTGTTTCTGGGGACCGTCTCAAAACTACACCTCTTTCAAAAAAAAAAAAAAAAAAAAAGACAAATGATCCAATAGGGACTAATGTTGAACACTACATGAGATTGTCTGGTTTATAATTCGTTAGTGATTATTTTTTTCTTTACATTGTCGGTCACGGAGGTGATAACTCCACACTGCTCAGACTGAGGTGCCTTTAGAGGAACGATAATGGAACAAAGGATAATTCTGCTATATTTTAAGGAATCTTTTTTCTTTTCTTTTTTTTTTTAACCTGAAATGTGACAACTCTGTATGTCTTTCCACTGTCTTTGATGCATCTGTGTCTTGATTCTGTTGCTCTTGTGTGTGTAGACTGTAGGTACGTTGGTGTATGATGGGTTGGTGCCTCTCTGAACAGGAAGTGAGGATCCATAGCAGCCCTGAGTATTGAATCTGAGTTTACTAACACACACATGTTGCTGTTTTAGTGGAGTTACTGCTGCATCACAAACTGACCTCGACTTCTACTGATTAATGATTGATTGTTGATTAAAGTCACCCAAGTCATAGAACACCATGTCACCGCTGTGATTTATTCTTAAAGATAAGGGAATTATTACTGTCTCTTACACTCGTGAGGACGCTCCACTGACATTATGCAGATAATTTACGCTACGCTACACCTAAATCTAACCCTAACCTTAACCTCGGTATCCAAAAGGAAACATTTTGTCAGCCAAACGTCCCCTCAAGGTAAAAAAAATTCAGATATTTCTATCCTCGTGAGGACATTTGGTCCCCACCAAGATATAAATCCATACACAAAGACACACAAACAGAAAATCATAGGCTTACGGCTTGCTAAGCTTTAGATAAAGGTGAAAAAAAAATAAAGAAGTGTGTGAAGTCAAGCACACATACGTACACACTGTAATTAGGTGACAGTAATTAAATGCTTACTAAGCACCGCTTTTTGTGTTTGAAAGTGATGTGTGTGTGTGTGTGTGTGTGTGTGTGTGTGTGTGAGTGAAGAGTAGCTGTGTAATAAGAGGGTTTCAGCAGTGAATGTTGCAGAGTGTATGTTTTGCAGCTAAACACACTCATACTTCTGGATTAGTTAAAGAAACTAAGGTGGACGGACGTCTTATAACATCACAACCGTTACATAATCTCTACAAAATGGTGATATTAGTGTGTGTGTGTGTGTGTGTGTGTGTGTGTGTGTGTGTGTGTGTGTGTGTGTGTGTGTGTGTGTGTGCATTCCCTTTTGCTCCCACAGAAAAGTAAAATCCACTTTGGGTTTATTTGCAGGAAAATTTATCTGGAAAATAAACACGGCCTGGGAAAATACTGATTGGATCCAATATCAGCTCAAACAATATAGAAAACTGACAACAAAAACTGAAAACAAACTAAATTATTTAGTTGTACATAATCAGAAATGCAAACAAAATCATCCCAGAGTGAAAACATTGTTTTAAAAATGTTTAATAATGTTTAATAATAATAATAATAATAAAAAAAAAAACTAAACCCTTTACCAATATGCTTAATTTCCTGTCCAGAATTCGTCACTTCCTGCCTGGGCTACAGGATAACATGATGCTAACATTGGATGACGTTGGACGGTTGTGCTACAGATTTTAGATTGTGTTAATCCAGTCACAATCAAGTAGTGAAATTAGACCTGGCAAACACATTTTCTTTCTATTTTAGTCCCTCCTGCTAGCTCGTCTTCTGTTAGCTAGAAAATTCTAGCTAATGGGAGTGTAGTTAATATTTTCAAGAAAAAAAAAAAAACATTGCATCCCGTGACTAATTTCTGCAGCATCGTTGCATGATGCTAGTTCGAGGTTAATCTAGCTAGTTAACTTAGTTCCAAGTTAGCTGCTAGCTATAAATCATGACTTCGCTTGTACATTCACGCCTCCCTTTTTCTGGTGAATTAACTAAACCACTCCCACGAATTAGGACACGCCCACTTTTGTTGTCAAAACAAATGAGAGATAAATTAACAGCAAACACTTGAGAAAGGCCTGATTTTCCCCATCTAAGGCTCCTGCATTACAAATGCTAAGTCAAAGAAAACAATGATTTTTTTAACCCGAGAAATAAAAACAAAAAAACAAAGATTTCCTAACAAAAAAAAAAAATAAAAGGTTTAGCAAGAAGTGAGCAACTTTAAATACGCTACCAGCCCCAATTCCAGAGTGTAAGATGCGTATCTGCAGGTACAGATATGCTACAGATTTGTTTTGCATATTTTTTTTAGATCACACGAACATTAAAAATGATTTTATGAATCATGTAGTGAATTGACAGTTCGATAATCCTCGTGTATGAAAAACAAAACGAAACATGGCTATGTGCAAGTACGCTAGTCTCAGCAGAACTGACACGGAACTAAAAGTTAAAATGCTCATTATGCAGCAGTTCGTGTGACCGACACAACGTCTGGTTCGTTAAGGCAATTCATGCGAAGTAGTTACGCGCTCCAGAATATACGCTACAGTATGAATGGACGTGACTCAGGCACAGGTATAAAGCTCCTCCTCAGGACGAAGCTCGAGGCTGAAAGGCTGCGAGGCTGTTACACGGGTTACAACCTTTGAGCTCTGAGGTTCACTTGTGGAAGTTCTTGCTGGGATCCTTGGCGTGATCGAGGAGGAGCTGGCAGGGCGTGAACTGGTTTCCGTACGCCTCTTCGTAACGTCTCATCTTCTGAACAAGTTTATCAGCTCCGAACGAGTCCACAAAGCGGAAGGGACCTGGAGAACACATGCACAGTACGTGTGTGTGTGTGTGTGTGTGTGTGTGTGTATATATATATATATAGCTAATTACAAATCCTTACAAAGCAAACTATTTTCTACATGGCCCAGAGTTAGCATTAATTCAGTATGGATATAAGGTATATACTGTGTGTGTGTGTGTGTGTGTGTGTGTGTGTGTGTGTGTGTGTTTACCTCCTAGACAGGGAGGGAAGCCCAGTCCGAACACAGCTCCGATGTCTCCCTGTACCGGATCGGGCAGAATTCCCTCCTGCAGACACAGGACAGCCTCGTTCACGAATCGGGACAGGAGCCGATACTGTACGTCCTCATCACCAGACCTACACACACACACACACACACACACGAAGAGAGCATGGTTCTGAACATGATTTCAGAAAAACACATGATCATTTGTGGAATCAGGGCAATAAATGATAATTATGGAAACCTAATTACAACACGCAATGGCACAACATCAAGCCAAGAAGGTTCTGGAAAGTCAAAGACCAGTCTTCAGTAACGTGCGAGTG
>JAKKZL010000203.1:7500-12012 GCA_037576815.1 Pangasius larnaudii
TCCTCGAACACGGCCTCGATCACCATGTCAGCCTTGTTAAAGCCGCTGTAGTCCAGCTGCGCAGTCAGGGCCGACAGAGTCGCATCTCTCTCAAACGACGTTATGCTCTTCTTCTTCACTTTATCATTCAGTCTGAGAGAGAGAGAGAGAGAGAGAGAGAGAGAGAGAGAGAGCGAGAGAGAGAGAGAGAGACTCAATTCAGGTAAAACTGCAGTGAGAGAATTTAGACACTGGAACATGTTCACAGATATTCCTCAAACGTGAGATAGTCCTTGCTGCAGAACCGAAAGTCCAGGGGGTGGAGTCAGACCTGATCAAGCCCCTCTTCCTACCTGAGTGGACTTGAACCAAAGGTCCAAGAGGTGGAGCTGAACCTGATGCAATGTCTCCTATAGACACTTATCAACAACACACTTATAAACCTGATAAAACACAATGAACTTGTCTCCACCCCCTAAACTTTTGGTTTGACTCCACCCAGGTAGGAGGAGCTGGATCAGGTCTGACTCCACCACCTGAACTTTCGGTTCATCTCTGCCCAGGTAGGAGGAGCTAGATTAGATCTGACTCCTCCCCCTGGACTTTTGATTTGATTCTGCCCAAGTAGGAGGAGCTAGATTAGATCTGACTCCTCCCCCTGGACCTTTGGTTCTGCAGCAAGTGGTAATTATTAATATTAAATTTTCATATCACTACACTTATCTAACCCACTTTTTTTAAATCATAGCTTATTAGATCACGATATTCTTTGAAAACGTTACCCGATTAGTATTTTCTAGTTTTAAAAAGATATAATAGTAAGGAAGATAAAAAGATAATAAACGTAAGAAAGATGGCGTATTAGGGGGGGAAAAAACCGCTTCAAGATCTATCCAGCGTGACACTTTCATTTACACAAAAATTACATTTTGGAATTTTTCACAATAATAATGTTGACTTTCTGATTATCAGCATGTAACTAGAGTTATTTTTGTTGTTTAAGGGAGAATTATACATAGCGATCACGTCTGAGTGCGGAACCTGAGTCACAAGTAACAAAAATATAGGAAAAAGAAAAAATTGAGGTAATGGAGATAGTAAAAGTGAGTCACCGCCCCCTGGTGGTTGCACCATGTTATTACAGCTCTCTCTGTCATACAGTGTAATATACAGTACACACACACACACACACACACACACACACACACACACACAGAGAGCCGTCTGTCTCCCTCTGGTGGATGAAAGCACACACTGCAGGTTGTGTTTAATATGAGAGACAGTGTGTCATGTCCTCACCCCTTGTAGACCTGCTGTTGTCCTCTGGCCAGTCCCTCCAGCGTCGTGTCCTTCAGGAGGGTGGACACGCCTTTATCCACCGTTACCTGGGCGATACCTGCACCCATAAGCCCCGCCCCAAGGATCGCCAAGGTCCTTATCAATCACAAACACACACACATTTAACAGCAATCCATCCCGACTGAGAAAAACACCACACCAGCTGATCTATCAGCGTTCGGGGCTCTCTGCACTCACTTCACTTCTCTCTCTGGTTTACCGAAATTGTTCTTCTTACAGGCCACCTGACCCTGGTACAGACCAATCAGAGCGCGCGATTCCGACGTCATCGCCAGCTTGCCAAAGTTCTGCGTGAAGAAATTGAGATGAAGAACAAACTGGGATTTATTCTTCCAAAAGGTACAGACGTATAAGACACACAAACATAACATTCTGCTTGGAGAAGTAAAAATCTATTTATACGTCCGGGAATTATTTATTTATTTATTTTTTATAGAATGTTTATTAAAGATTATTTAGTTGTGTTCGGTGATTTCTGCTCACCATGACATCTGTGTTATTAAAATAAGCATTAGGCTACTGGAAAAATTAAAACATATACAACACTGGAAAAATCGAGATTTTAGAAAATTGTTAAAATACAAATAAAATAAAAAAATTTATAAACTATAGGATATTAGAAAATAGATAAAATATAGACTATTGAAAAAATTATTAAAATATAGGCTATGTATAAAGAATATTTATGAAATATTCCATATTAGAAAATGTATAAAATACAGGCTATTTAGAAAAATGTATAAAATATAAACTCTCAGAATATTTATAAAATAAAAGTCTCGTTTTTATGGTTAAGATTATTGCATTGTGCTGGAAAAATTAAATAAACTTTAAAAAAAAATTTTTTAAATAGCTAGCTTGTTAATTACAGTCTAGCTAGTTTATTCTGATTCATGTTCACTTAAAATGCTTCATTATAATCACAGTCTCGAATCTTTAACACAAATAATATATATTATATAATATATACATATTATAAATATATATAAATAATACATATTTTTAGAAGACAAAAATAATATCCAGAAAATAACGATACTGACCTCTGACTCTTTCTGGTATCCTGTTTCTGACCCTTTCTCTATACCGGTCTGCACACACTAACACACACACAACAAACAAACAAACAAATAAATAAACATACACACACACACACACACACACACACACACACACACACACACAGCTACAGTACTGAGCTGTGATTTTGCACATTATAATAAATGTAAATCAATGTTTTTTATTAAAAAATGATCAGAAAATATCAGGAGAATTGCTTAATTTTCTAACTCACACCCTTACACACAGTTAACAGATTTATAGATTTTACTGTTTAAAACAACAAAAACAAACAAATAAATAAATAAAAATCTCAGTCCATGTGAATTAATCATGATGGGTTTGATAGGAAATATTAACTGAAATGTCTGATCTTTTCAAAACTCCCATTTTTAGTAAAATAAAGAGAGACGTGTGAGGATGTGTGAGTTACCCGCGACCCGTTTGCTGCATACAAACCACATAAAGCCATTTCAAATATTTTATCGAAAGATGTATATTAAATAAGGACGTACACTGGCAACTTTAGGAAGATTATTTTTTTTAAAAAAGCTGTTGTGTGTGAAAATCTTGCTATTGCTTATTTATTTTGTATGAAAGATTTTTATGTCAGATTTTTAGAGATACACGCTGTGTATGTAACAGACAATAATAAAGACTAATTTGCCCACGATAACAAATATTATGACATCATGTGGTGGTATGTGTGTAACACTTTTGAACGTGTGTGTGTGTGTGTGCGTGTGTGAGTGTGTGTGTGTGCGTGTGTGTGCGTGTACCTCTATGATCTTGAGTGGTGCTGGATAAAGGCCATTGGTTTGTTTCATGACTTTCTTGCTGACCGTGTTGTAGATCTGTTTCCTCACAAAAGCCATTCCCATCACCGAATCCTGCAGCTCTGACACACACACACACACACACACACACACACACACACACACACATACACATGATGTTATAACACTAACAAACAGGTATACTGCTAACATCTATGGCACTTCAGTTTTAAAACAGATTATGTGAGTAGTAGACAGAGTTTTTTGTGTGTGTGTATTTGTGTGTGTGTGTGTGTGTGTGTGTGTGTGTGTGTGTGTGTGTGTATTACTCTGCATTAAGCCTTTCTTCTTCTCCACTGTGACCTTCTTATTAGCAAGGCCTTTAGCGACGCCCACAGCCACTTTCTCCAGATAGTCTATAGTCCCTTCCTCTGGGCTCTTCAGTCCTGGACCTACACACACACACACACACACACACACACACACACATTAAAACAGTACAAACAGTGTGTGAATAAGGGATTGTGTATAAATTCCAGGCTGTGGTACCCAGTGGGTCGATGACTTGGTGGACGAGACCCATCTTCTTGGCCTTGTCCGCTCGGATGTTCCTCCCCGTCAACATCATATCAAACGCAGCAGGAAGTCCCACCTCAAACAGAGACAACGTCAACGTCAGTGTCCAACCTCAGCAGATACGTGCGGAACAAAACACGCCACGTGGTGCTGTTACAGGAAAATAATCAACGACGGGGTGGTGTGATGAAGCCGAGTCACTGATAACACCCGGACGTTCCAATAAGAGCACGTCTATCAAGTGCTTTATTCCTCTTACACCACAGCTTTCAAATTTCTGTTTATTAAAGAATGACATGCTTTACTTTTTATATACAGCCTATAGGGCACTGCATCACATATTCTCCACTGAAAGGGCACCCTAGAGGGCTTTTAATCAGGCTTTCCGAACCTTAGCGCCACCCTAGAGGGCTTTTAATCAGGCTTTCCCAACCTTAGCGCCACCCTAGAGGGCTTTTAATCAGGCTTTCCCAACCTTAGCGCCACCCTAGAGGGCATTTAATCACGTTTTCCCTCACTTAGCGCCACCCTAGAGGGCATGTCATCCCATTTTCCTTCACTTAGCATCACCTTAGAGGGCATTTCGTCCCATTTTCCCTCATGTAGTGCTAACCTAAAGGGCATTTCATCATGTTTTCTTCCACATATCTTACAGGGCAGAGCATCACGTATTCTCCACTGGAAGAGCACCCTAGAGGGCATTTAATTCCATTTTCCCTCACAGTAGTGCCACCCTAGAGGGCTGTTTCAACTTGAAGGGCAC
>JAKKZL010000205.1:0-16098 GCA_037576815.1 Pangasius larnaudii
GGATTACTGCACTTCTCTCTCTGGAACATTCTGTGGAGATTAAACCGTTTGTGTTTGTGACGTTTCCAGCGTTTAGCTGACGCCGTTATCCAGAGCGACTGATAGAAGAGCTTTAGAGTCTCGATCAGAAACACGTCCTCACGCTGGTTCACTCACTCAGCTTTTACCCTGATCGCTCATTTCGTGCTCCCAGAAGTCTGTGTGCTTGACCTTTTATGGAGTTTTGTGGGCGTCGCTAAATGAAAATGAGCGGGGTTGGGAATGCGCTTTGCACTTTACAGGTGATTGACATACGCATGCGAGCACAAACCAAATCAGCGTTTCTGAAACTCCTGTAAACCGGTGGAAATTTTTAGTTTGTTTTGGCTTACACAAACATTTACCCACAACTTCCACCCAGAGCAGCTTACATCTTAATCTTTATAATCAACACTGTTCCTTTTCCTGTACTCTTAAACTTTCATACTAATAGCGCTGTCAACGTCTTCGTGACATCATCTCAGTGATCAGTGATTAGCCAATCAGAATCGCTGCAGTCACCACTTCCTAAAGCCGCATTGCATTCTGGAGTCCAGCGTTTGCTGCCTCCACTACTGTTACGTTGGATTTCTCATTATCGTCACACTGAATGTCAAATGGTGAGCGAGAAAAGAAGCTCTTGCTCTTTTTTAGGAACAGCGAAAATACATCGTCAGCCAGCGACTCGACACATGTTTCGGTATAAACATCCATGAAAAGTGTAGTTCTCCTCACAAACCGTCTGTCCCAGACTGTGCTTTAATCAGTCATGGACATGAGTAGTTCAATCCAGTCTTGATCCTTCTCCATGAAGTGACAGGATACACGTTAAAGCATCGTTTTTTTAAACACTGTGACTGACTGAAGTGTCTCTCTTAGGCCAGCTAACAAGATTGAGATTTGGGAGGATCTTAAGACAATCAGTAAGTTGAAATTCAGTCTCCTGTATGAATAACTGAATAGATGCATTAATCTTTGTACAGTTTGGTCATATGATTGCTTGCCTTCGCCCGCTAGGTTTTACTCGAAGCGTTGTGGCTGTTTATAGTACGTGCATGCTGGTGGTGTTACTTCGTGTTCAGCTCAACATAATCGGTGGCTACTTGTACCTGGACAACTCAGTAACTAAAAATGGAATGGTAAATTCTCTGGCTTGTTTTGTTTTCAGTAAAAATGACCTTTTCATTTCCACTAAAGAATTTACTAGATTCTCTTTGTGTCTACGGTTTGGATTGTTAGATGCCTTTGGCTCCTCCTGAAGTCCAACAGAAGTATCTGTCAAGCATCCAACACCTTCTGGGAGACGGTAGGAGAACGTTTCATGTCCTGGTTTCATCAGCGTGCCTGTTCGTTCTGTTTCTGTCATTTCCATCATCATTTGGCTGTGTTTGTGACTGCAGGGCTGATTGAGCTGATAACCGTGGTGAAGAAAGCAGTGCAGGAGATCCTAGGACCGTAAGGCTTTTACAGTCCACTCCTCCTTTTACACAACAGTGTCTTTAGTAAACCTGAAATGCGGTAAAGATCAGCGAAACTAGAAGCTTGCACTTTCTCGGCATTTTCTTTGGCATTACAAACCGCATGTTAAGTCCTGTGAATGTAAAGCCGCAGTGCCTTGCATAAGTATTCACCCCTCTGAACCTTTCCACATTTTTTTGAGTGTTACAACCTGCAGCTGAAATGGACTTCACTGGCTTTTGATTTCCACTGGAAATCGGTTCTGAGCCACTGCGGTGTAGCTTTGGCAGTATGATTAGAGTCGTAGTCCTGTTGGAAGTTTCTCCACTTGCGCACTGGAATGGCTTTTCTTCTAGGATTAGCCTGTTTATGGCTCCATCCATCATGCCCTCTCAACCACAAGCAGTTTCCTAGTTTCTGCTGCTGAAAAGCATTCCCAGAACGTGATGCTGTCACCACCATGCTTCACTGTGGGAATGGTGTTCTCAGGCTGATGAGCAGTGTTGGGTTTCCACCAGGCCTAGTGTGTTGTTCCAAAGCCAGAAAGTTGAATTTCTCACCACTCCGTAAACAGCCCAGCTTTATGGAGTGTCTGGTGTGAAGTTATCCTGTAAACAGCTTCTCCCATCTGAGCTGTGGATCCCTCCAGCTCCTTCAGTGTCACTCATGGCCCTCTGGTTGCTTCTCTGACTAATGCCTTCCTTATCAGGCCACTGACTTTTCATGGACGACCTTCTCTAGCCAGAATCTGTTTTTTAAATAATGGATTTTGAAGTTGAAATTTGGGCTTTTTTGAGATGTTCCTGGAACTTTGTCCTGGACTTGTTTTGATAGCTCCTTGGTCTTCATGACTATCATGACAGGGTTAGAATTGAGCTACTGTCACAAAACTTGAGAAGCTTGTTCATGTACCATCTCCTTGTTGTCGTACGTAACGTAGGAGATGTAAAGCTTTAAAATGGTGTTTGAGGTCTTGTTTGACATAACGTTAATGGATGCATGTGGCTCTAACAGCACCAACTGATCAACTGTGTTAGTTTGTGTCTGTTGGTAAAAAACAGCACTGTCTCATCAAGCATGTAGAGACGACGAGTTAAGTTCACTTAGAGCTAAGCTAGGAAATGTTCAGTACAAATAAGTGATGAAATGTCCGTGGTGGATCAGAAGCTTTCTGCATATGTTCATGTTACACTGAGACAGATCAAGCAAACAGCTGGTTATTCATATTTTGGAGATGTTTTTGTTATGGCAGTTGGAGATATTTTTCAAGTTCCATTTAAAAGCTCATTATCTTGAGCGTAAAGGTGTGAAATTACGGAAACTGAGCTGTTACTCATACATGCGATCAGTAATATTATATCACACCACAAGATGGCAGCATCAGAATATCAATACAACTTTAGTTCTACTTCACCTTTCAGATATTTATTTATGAAAACGATTCATTTGGAGCTACAGTAGAACATTTAGCTGTCTATCAGTCTGCATTATTGTAATATATTGACTTTTTTTTGTGTTTGTGGTGCTGTATGTTAGCAAATTATGTCATGTGGAACATTAGTGGTGATAAGTGACCTGATGGTGGCACTATAGTGTTTACGTTTTAGCCCAAATCTTGAGAAACCAAAGTCCTTTTTTCTCTTACTCCTTGGTTTCAGCCGAATTCAGCTAGGCCACACCCACTCATTTCCTCCATGATGAATTTTCTGGATTCGCATGAAATTTGAAAGGCATATACAGGACAAGATTCTGAGGTTGTGTGCAAAGTTTGGGGTGTGGTCATGAATGGGGCGGAGCTAAGGTCAGATAGCGCTGGAGTTGAATTGTGGTACGCTGCATGTACGCACTCGTCTGTTAGTGGATTTTTGATGATGATGTAATTACTTCAAAAACATGGCTGCCATTGGCCAGTCAGCTTTCAGCAGGAATTTGATAGTTAGCATTGAGCTGTAGTTCCTTTATTCACTCAATCAAAATCGTACTCACATTGACCACTAGGGGGTGCAATGCTTGTTTTGTACAATAAAGGTTTACAGTAAAACATCTTTCTGCTCCTCATTCCCAGCAAAGTCTGAACGGACTGAAGTGTGAAAACACCCTGACAGACTCCGGGACCTTCCAGGATCACGCGTATTTACACTGAGATAACATCACACTTTAATTACACGCAGGTGAAATCCGTTCAGCTGAGTATGTGACTTCTAATAACAACCGGTTTCCCAGAAACAGGGGTGAATACTTATGCAAGTTCTACTGTTCTATTGTTTGTTATTTGTAAACCATTTTGCAAACTGTTTTTTTTTTTCTCCTACCACTTCAGTATTATGTGCTGTTTTAATTATGGTTCTTTCAGTTCTGAGTTGTAAGATGGGGGTGAATACTTATGCAAGGCACTGTATAATTATAAATGCTCACTTTTCAGGATCTCTTTGAAGCAGAGTCTGTCTCTGCAGGAACTAGAGCAGCACATAATTCAAATCAGACAGCTAGTGGAGAAAGACTCTGGCTCGTCCAAATTCAGACCGCTGTCCTGGTACATGATGCCTGATGAGGAGAACCCGCTAGCTGACCAGGTACAGCAAACAGCTCACATGGGAGAACTATTATTATTTTTAAATTCTCTGTTATAAAAAAAAAAAACAATTTGTCACCCTTTTAAAACATTTGTGAACAAACTTAATTGCCTTTTCTGCAGTCTTATAAGAATCATAGCAGTGTAGCAGTACAGGTACTGTATACTTACAGAAGAGCAGCAGTTTATTGATGTTGAAGTTTAAGTTTTATATATAAACTTTTTTTATGTGAATTTTTGGGCCATTCTACATAAAAGTGCAAAGTACAGGATGCTGAAATGTACTTCAGGGACTTCACTGTGCACAAACCGTTATGACTGAAAAGCAGGTTTAAAATTCGCTGAAGTCCGTTTCTGTCAGCTCATCATGGTTAGGGCTACAATATTACTGCAGCCATCTTACATCAGCTTCTGAAAAGGTTTTCATTCACACATACACTCTCTTATTTTTCACATTCGTAGTGGACTTTGAGTTTTTCACCGCGTCTCACTGGAGGTGCGATTATACACAGGTTTCTATTAACACACTGCTTCTAATAGGTTCTCATTCAGAGGCTCCACATAATGAAAGACGAATAACGAATGGATTTAATTATTGATTATTGTTTAATAAAGATAAACATAACTGATGATGTAGTCAACATTATGGACGGAGTCTCGAGTGGAACAGCAAGTGAAGGGTAGAGGAGTTTACGCTTTCTGGTTTCTGGGTAAAATGACAAACTGAGGTTTATGAGAGGAGGAGAGAGAGATACCGGTGAGGGAACGACTGTTTATTGCTCCTATAAAGTAAGTGAGAACAGGAACGGCATTAAATCTAACTACAGCCGTTAAAATGTGTGACATGTCGTGTGTTACGCACTTTGCGGGTAGCGGCACTCCACTGCGCGTCATGTGGTATCACACCACCCCGAGCATTGTTTTAGTGTAACCGCACGGTCTGGAGTGTGTTATTCTTTCTTTAGTAAATCAGGGTGGTAGAAACAGAGATGGTGGCACAAACTCAAACATTTCCTTTTGTTTACTGAAAACCGCGACTGTTACACAGTTGTTTAGATGCACACATCTGTGAATTTCACATTTTAGCCTACATGTCTTTGCAACGTACAGGCTTGTGGTCTGACGGAGAATGACGCCACAACAATAAAGCTACTAAACGAAACCAGGGACATGCTCGAGAAGTATGTACAGCCATGATATTTTTAATTTAACCATGTAGCGATTATAATACATGTCTAATTGCTGTCTGTAAGCTTCTCTCTCTGAATCTTATCATTTTAGCCCAGATTTCAGTACCATACTCAGCGCTTGCCTGAATCGGGGCTTCAGCCGTTTCCTTGACAACATGGCGGAGTTTTTTTGCCCCCGTCAAGGAGACTCCACCCCCAGCAGCACACCTTATAGGTCAGGAATTAGATATGCATTTGTGCATTTCTTTATTTATTCTTATTCTTTTTTTTTTTTGTTTATTAAAATGCCTTTTTCCCCCTCATTCTCTTCCAGTCTCTTACATGTAAGTCTCCCACTCGCCAAAATAATTCCAATCGCCAATGGACAGATTCACTCGATATGCAGTGAAGTCCCCAGTCAGTTTGTTCAGGTACGATTTGATGAGTTCACACTTTCCTTTCCACTGTGAGATTTCCTTATCATCGGGTTGGTTTTGAAGAATCAGCCTTAACTCCAGTCTTGTGCTGAAGTGATTTTGCCGTTTGCTACCCAGCAGAACTGTTAAAGCAACAGTGATGAGTGATGAAATTCTCAGAATGCCCTGGATGAAAGAAAACCTTAATAAACAGGCAGTTATGTTTGATATTGCTATGCTACTGGCGTCTAATGTGTAGCAGGATCGCTAATGTTTGCTACTGTTTTTTTATTTTTTATTTTTTATGTTTCAGGATCTTTTAATGACGGAACAAGTGAAAGAATTTGCAGCCAATGTTTATGAAGCTTTCAGCAACCCTCATGAACTGCAGAAGTAAACGCTGTGTAATGTGAGGTCAGATTCCTGAGTCTACAAAGAGCAATACAGCACAACGTTCCCTTATCCTCTCATCTTATAGGGGCGAAACGCACACTTGGTGGAAAGCCGTGTCGTGAATGGCTTGCCGTTTCTCCCCGTGAACCTGGATGACTTTTTCTTCCCCAAGTTGTAACTGATGAGTGTTAATGGACGAAGCTCTGTTTCCATCACTGGTCTTTTTTTCCCTATGATTTTCTTCCTAGTTTAGGCAGCTCTCCCCTATCACACGACAGCCACCAGCCAGCGAGGGCGAAGGCTACCAGGCGCTTCCTCCGAGGCCAGCCGACCGCCTGTTTACGAACTGCTGCTCACGTAACGTCAGGGGGCGGCGTAACGCACCCGGAGGAAAACGCTATCCGCCCACTTCCACATACACGAGCTCAAGGGCGCCCGTGATTGGCTAGAGTCGCTCCGAATGATAGGGGAGAGAAACTCTGGTCTTTTTTTAAACCTTTTTTTTTTTTTTTTCCACAGTTAAGCTGGAGAATGGCCCAGGATCTGTTGCTTCCAGGAAACAAGCCTGGTCATTTTCTTAAAAGCCCCAGGAAACCTTTTTTTTCTTTTTGTTTCGTTTCGTTTTGTTCTGTTTTATCTCAGATGAACAACATTCCATGCTCCTATTTCAGCTCCAGAACACGGCAAGGGAGTTGATACAGAACGTGTGGAAATGGTGGACTGGATTGATCTTTTCTGATTAGAGCTTTTTTTGGGCTGGATTCTTAGACAAAGTTCAAGCCTAAAAAGTGCCGTCAGCTGTGACTTTCAGGATCTTCTGTCGAGCTGTGAGACCGAGTGTGCTCAGTGTTGCAGGCACTAGGTTTTAGATGGTAGATGCTGCATGATCCAAACCTCAGTTCTTTTGGTTTAATTTTTTTTTAACCAAACCTGCAAACCTGAAATCATCGAATTGATTGTAATAAATATCTGATGACTATTCGCTAACATAAACAGTGTAATAGGAAAAACAAAGAGGGACTAACTGAATCTTAACTTATTGACACTAAAGAAGAATATTAAAAATAAACGCAAAACAAATTCTTATCCTTGAAAAAATAAAAAAACGACTGTTACTGTGGTGACGATAGTTAATATTAGCCATACAGTTGCACTACAAATGAAAGTCAGTGATTTCTTGTACATACAGTATAGCTTATGAACAGAACACACACTAACCCCTTCACTTGTGTTATATTACATAACTGTTTTTCAACACACAAGATGTTCATAATGGGATGACAAGCAGCTCTGGCCATTAACTCGTGACCTTGTTCGAAGTGTGTATTATTAGATGTGTGTTCAGTGGAAATGCAATGACGTGAAAGCAACTGCAAGCTTAAAAAAAAAAAAAACTCAGCAGACCAGTGGTTCTCGAAGGGTTTTGGCTACAGCACCAATAATCTTTTGAAGCCTAGTATTCCTTAGAAACCCTCGCTGTCCCTCCATATCGTCATTCATTAGAAGACGGTGGTGCGTTCTTCTTAGTAAGCCGCGTTTCCGTTTCACTTTTGTTGCAGCATGTCTTGTGTGATAATGGTTTACCCTACGGCAACAAAAAAGCATAGAAATGTACAGCTGCTTATGAACAGTAGTTCTTACTTATTAGGTTGGTTAAATCATAGTACTAGTCCAAATGATATTAAATTAATATCTGGGGAAAAAAATGGACATAGAAGTTAAATGGAACCAAATCAGATGTTGGCTGAAGTGTGTATTTAATGTGACACATTTCAATTCCATTCAGTTTTATTTGTATAGCAGTTTTGTCACAAAGCAGCTTTACAGAAATCTGGATGTAGATGTATATCTCTGTATCCCATAGATGAGAGACGACTTGAGGAAGAATCTCTGAGTGGAACCCATCCTCTTCTGAGTGACACCAGGTAGTGGGATTATAAATCTTTACCATATACAGTGTACAGAAATGAAACTGCTAAACGTAGTGTAAGTCTCCGCTGTGTCCAGGTAAGTTTATCCACCTCAGCCGGAAAGGTGTCAAAGGCGTAGCAGTTGTTGCATGTTTCTACAGTAACCTGATTATCTACAGCAGCATGAAGGTTCATCATTAACACAGATAGCTCTGACATGACGAAGCAGGAGCGGGAGGCGGTCTGTCTGGTTTCTCTGCCGCTGACTCTGTCCACGTGTTGCATAGAATTCAGCAGCTAGGCCACTGCATAGTCCTCGATAAAGACCATGTACACAAACATCACACACAAGCCACATTCAGGAAAATGGTTTTTTTTGTGTGTTGTTATAAGGCTCTTAGTCTTCAATGAGAGTTTTATAAAAACTAAACATAACAGAAATTACCAGTAAAATATTGGAACCAAACGAGAAAATAGATCAAGCACACCAGCTTTGTAAATATCATAAAATCAGTTCTATCAAGAAGTCCTTAAGTCAGACGTGGGGTCAGGTGATACTGAATATGACTCAGAAAGTCTCTCAGCAGTGACGTGACTAATCACAGAAACTGCAGCGCTCATGCTGATGGTGAGTTTTCAGTGTAAATGCCACCTCTGAGCGTGTTTTCCACTATCGCAGTGCAGTCACATGACAAACACTGAGTGCACTCCTTCTTTTCTCTCGGGTTTTGGCAAACAGGAAATTCTACCTTGTCACATGATCCGTGATGGTGAAGTTGCCTTGTAACCTTTTACTGAAACAATTTACATGAATTCCTGGAACAAGAGGCAAAGAATTCATTGCAAACTTTAAAGTGTCATTGCATCATGTTTATTCTGTTTGTACATCACACAACAAACCCGGGGATGACTTTGCAGTTTTAGTTCGGCCCTTCATGTGACTGAATGTAAGAAACAGGCTTTCTGAAGCTAAATAATGTGATCATCGTAAATACCCCAGTGGGTTTAAAACAAAAATGGCAATAAATAATAATAATAATAATAATAATAATAATAATACCTAGCTACACATACTGTGTACATACGCTATAGTATTTAATAACACCATCAGCTGCTTGACTGGATTAAAAGTAGCCTACAGTGAGTTTGGAAAGTATTCAGACCCCTTCAGGGGTTTTTTCTTGCATACTTTAATGTATTATAGATTTAATTTAAAATGGATTAAATTTACTTTTTTGGCTTTTATTCAACAGGTAATATTCCATAATGACAAAGCAATAATATGTATTTAGAAAATCTTGCAAATTTATTTATTTTTTTTAAATAAAAGACCCAAAAAAACTGAAATCTCTTATTTAAATCAGTCTTCAGTCCCTTGCCTAGGGCACTCCAGATCTGAGCTCAGGTGCGTCCTGTTTGCTTGTTTAATTATCTTGAGATGGCTCTAGAACTTGACTGGAGTCCACCTGAGACATTATTTATAAACACACACCTGTGTGTATAATATCCCACAATTCACAGTGCATGTCCGACCAAAAACCAAGCCATAATGTACAAGGAACTCCCCGTAAACCCTAATCAAATTGTGTTGAGACAGAGATCTGGGTGAGGGTGTAAAACCATTTCCAAAGCTTTCAGTGTTCACCAGTAAACCATGGGGTCCATCATTGTGAAATGGAAGAAGTTTCCTAGAGCTGGGCGTCCAGCCAATGTCAGTAACTGGGCTGGAAGGGCTTCTGGTCAGGGAGGTGAGCAGGAACCCAGTGGCCCCTCCAACAGATCTTCAGGCACTTAAAGGACTCTGAGATCATAAAAAAAAAAAGATTCTCTGGTCTGATGAGACAAAAATGTAACTTTTTGCGCTGCATCAGGTGATAACCAGGTAGTGCTCATCACCTGGCTAATACAATCCTTATGGTGAAGCATGGTGCTGGCAGCGTCATGCTATGAGGTGCTTCTCAGTGGCAGGGGGACCGGTCAGAATTGAGGGAAGGATGAATTCAGACAAATACAGAAAGGTCCTTGGAGGACACCTGCTCCAGCGTGCACACAACCTCAGACTGGGGTGAAAGTTCACCTTTCAGCACGACAACGACCCGAAGCGTACGGCCAAGACAACGCTGGAGTGGCTTCAGGACAGGTCTCTGAATGTCCTTAGAGTGGCCCAGCCAAAGCCCAGACTTAAACCCAGTAGAACATCTATGGAGAGAGCTGAAGATGGAGGTTCACAGATGCTCCACAGATTGAGCTTTAGAGGATCTGCCAGGTACATTGGGAGAAACTGCCCAAATCCAGGTGTGTAAAGCTTGTTGAGAATTACCCAAGAACACTCGAAGCTGTAATTGCTGAAAAATCAGCTTCTGCAAAGTACTGAATAAAGGGTATGAATACAGATCTAAATGAGAGATTTCAGTTTTTGATTTTTTATTAAATGATGGCCAAAAATTTTGGCTTGATGGCCAAAAATGGATTTCATTTTAATTGAAATCTATAATACCATAAAGTCTGCAAAAACCTGAAGGGGTCTGGATACTTTCCAAAGCCACTGTAGTTAGTGATGTCATATTGGTGTATCCAGTGGCAGGATCAGATTTCATAATGATGACTCACCAAATATATCTGCAATACAATGTCAGCTCTTCTACCATTACAGAATGGCATAATCTGAGGATCAACAGACCTCTTACCAACATGAGCTCACGACACAGTGGAATACCACAATGCACACAATCAGTAAAAACACCTTGGAGAAATATGTTTACTTTGCGTTCTGTTAGAGCTCATGTGTTATGCAAGAGGCAAGTGCTAGCGTTGGACTTGAAGAGAACCACAACATGTTCTGAAAGCATTTTAAAAAGGCTATAAAGAAAACAGCAGAGAGAATCCACATACTGTATATAGTGCTAATGTGCTTCCAAATGTGTATTAAAGAGACAGTAATACAGACAAGGCTCAGCCTTAGAGCAGTAATTTACTAAAATCCTAACGTACCATAACAGAGTAATTAACACTGTTCGTGATCTTTGAGCTACAAGAGCCTCTGTGTTGCTGTTCTATGCCGATGCATGGTCCTGAAAGGATTAGCATGAACTATTTATCTCCCGTTGCTATGACGCATGCTGCAGTCACACCACAGAATGGTCGGAAGATGTCATCTCTGTTGAGTAAGCTGATTGGTCCGAGGCTTGCATCATTTACCTGCTCACCATATCAATTCTGCATGAAGCTGAAAGGTTTACAAGCAGTCACATGACTTTCCTGATGTGATGCAGACTCAGTGGGTGACTGTACAGTATGCTGTATGCTTTTCTGATGGAAATTAACTGCAGATGTTCTGTCATAAGTTCATTATATTAAGTCATCATGTTTACAGTAGATCCGAATTATGTTTCACTGTTCTGTACTGGGTGCTGGTAGTGTTTCGGAACCAGGATCTAGATTCTGTTCATATTATGAACCCTATTCTTTGGATGAAGTGATTTCAAATATATTTGAAGAACCTAATTTCTTCTATTAAGCATCGTAAGCACTTTAAATTCCAAGTAAGTTTAGGACCCTGGTGTTCCCTTCAGACCATCCAAATCAGCACACTGGGTTTAAAATCTGGTGATGTGGCAGAAAAGGAGGGAAATGGGGAACTATTGCAACATGAACCAAAAAGCTGTTCAGAGAAGATGCTGAATTGGCATGTATTAAAAAAAAAAGATGTCTCATAAATCATCAGACACAACAAATACGACAGTTTTTACATCTTCAGGAAAGGCAGAAAAGCAGAGATATGTTTAATTTATTCAGAAATGGAATTTCACGGCGGCATAGACGACCCAGACTGCTGCAAATTCCACAATAACAGCTATCTTAAGAAATACGCCTAAGAAATGCATCTCGTCACATCTCTGTCTAATTTTAACCCAGCTGGAATGATGTAAGGCCTTCGTAAATTAGCGAGGAAGGGGCTGTGGACGTTCCACTCCCTCTCTCTCATTGACAATGGAACGGGCCATGCCAGATATAGCAGAACACATGGACACAGCTGCAGAAGTAAATGAGGTCAGGGTCCGTGAAGGGATTGGGAATCCTGGCTATGGCTTTCCCCCTGTCTGCGTGTCTGGGATTAAACACTGCTGGCTGGTCACCACTAAAGCCTGTGAGGCTGTAACCATGGCTCTAGCTGGGGTAAACAAACAGAAAGGGTGTCAGTGGCTGTTCTGGGGCCATTGCCACATGGAGGTAGAGCTGATTTAACTGCAGATTTATAAATAACTGTGACAAGAGCCGCTGTGCATGGTGCAAATGGAAGAGAGAAGTGAGCAGCTATTATTTAGAGGAAGAACTCTCATCCTGATTCCAAAACTGTGACGCTCCGCATCCTCACCTGCTGATTCATTTGCAGTTTATTTATGTTGGGACGGGTTTTTTTTTTAATGGTTTACATGTCTAACGCTATCCCCTGTGATGGACTGGCGTCCCAACCAGAGTGTGTTCTGTTTCATGCTCGCTGTTCCAGGGATAGGCGCCAGGCCCACCCATTTACTGAGAGTGACTGAATGAATAAATGAATGAAGGAATGAATATCTAACAGTAACAGTACCAAAGGGGCGCTAGGCAGTGCTGCAGATTACACTTGAGATACTCTACATTACTCTTAGAGCCCCTAAAAGCAGCCCACATTTAACTTATTTATTCCCACAGATGTGTGAGTGAATTAATTTTAGTCTTTCCGCAGCCTCGTGCCACAAACTGTATGCCTTTTTCATAAAGTCATTTTTATTCTTATCACAATTGTGTTCATTTTTTAACTCTACAGTCAAAAGTTGTGTTAACCAATCAACACACAATTATTTAAAAAAAAAAAACGTTTAAAACTATACAGTAATTTATTAGCAATATTTTAATTTATTTTGCATATTTTTTTATTTAACAGCATATAGATTTCCTTTCCCTAATTTAATAACATATCTTAAATATTATCACAATATGGAAAGTTATTAATAATGAAACTTATTGATAACGAACCTTGTTTTATTCCACCGGTCACAATTATGATTTACATCTTTATATACAGTGTGAGAATGAAATAAATTGAAATTATGATTATTATTATTATTATAATAATATTAGGTCTCTATTATATCATGAGCCCAGTACATGTCTGTACATGTTTACTTGACGTGTCTACATTTGTAAATGTTTTACAAGCACAAACATCTGAAGTGGAGATACAGGCGAGATAATCCTGCTTCAGCCTGTGAAGAGATGACTCATGTGGAAGTTTACTGGAACGCAGCAGGTCATAATGAAAGCGCAAATGAAGGCCCAGTCCCAGCATTTGTACCGGCAGCAGTACCGCTTTTCTCTCGGTCGCGTGATCTTGAGGAAAACAGGATGATTTGTCCCCCCCCCCCCTCTCTCACACACACTGGGCTGAGTCGCCATTTCCCGGAAAGGATGATGTCATCGCTTTCCTGTGAGATATGCCTGGGTTTCTTTTAAAGAAACAATACTGTGATCATGCTCAGTGTTCAGGTTACCTTCACACTTTAACAACAATATTTCACTGGAACAGTTTTTAATCAAATATACACCGATCAGCCATAACATTAAACCAGGTGATGTGAGTAACTGATTATCTCGTTCCAGTGGCTCCTGTAAAGGGGTGGGATTATTAGGCAGCAAGTGAACAGTCAGGTCTCAAAGTTGATGTGTTGGAAGTAGGAAAAATGGGCAAGTGTAAGGATCTTAGTGACTTTGACAAGAGCCAAATTGTGAAGTCTAGACGACTGGGTCAGAGCTTCTCCAGAACAGCAGGTGTTGTGAGATGTTCCCGGTGTGCAGTGGTTACCAAAAGAGGTCCAAGGAAGGACAACCGGTGAACCAGCGACAGGGTCATGGACGCCCAAGGCTCACTGTTGCACGTGAGGAATGAAGGCTAGTCCGTCTGGTCCGATCCCACAGAACAGCTACTGTAGCACAAACTGCTAAATGCGGGCTCTGATAAATAGGCATCAAAAACGCAGTGCAGTGCAGTTTGCTGCGTGTGGAGCTGCGTAGCTGCAGACGGGTCCGAGTGCCCATGCTGACCCTGTTTACCACCGAAAGCTCCTACAATGGGCTCATGAGCATCAGAACTGGACCATGGAGCAATGGAAGAAGGTGGTCTGGTCCGATGAATCATGTTTTGTTTTACATCAGGTGGACGGCCGGGTGTGTGTGTGCGTCGCTTACCTGAGGAAGAGAATTGTCCTAATAAGAGCTGTACATATAACTCAATGTCTTTTTGAGGACACAACAGACTTTTAGCCACCTGACTAAAAAATGGCGTTTATCCTGAGGGTCAGTAAAATAAGGAGCAGACACTTATGCACGGTATTTTACAATATTTTACACTTTTACATATATAAAGCTCGCCGAGGGTTTAGATTTTTTTATAATTAAGAAAAATGTCTATACATACACTGGGGAAACCATTCTAGAAAAATAAACCCTTTTGTCCTGGTTTCTGGGTCAGCATGCCAATGTTGGATTTTCATCAGTGTATTTTCAGAATTTTGACTACTGCACAAAATATTTAAGTGTTGTCTACGTAACCTATGTCAAGTTCTTGGATACTGAAAGGTAGGGGTGAAAATATGGTGAAAATGTCACCTAGCGATACTGAAAGTGTCAGTATTTCTCAGACAAAACAGCGGAACCGCGTTATAAGAAAACTACAGACAGGTGATAAAATAAAGGAAAAACCAGCGGCCCTGTTATGCTGTGGGACGCATTTTTCTGGCATGCTTTGGGTTCCCTTATTATATCTGATCCTGTAATGAACCATTTTTATCCTGATGGGAGTGGTCTCTCCCAGGATAACTCTGCCCACCCCCATACACACACACACACACACACACACACACACACACACACACACACACAGGACACAAGGGCTCACAGAAGAGTGTGATGATGTAAATCAAATGATTAACCACAGTCAACCACTTGAAAACATATGGAAAGTTTTTGGACTAACATGTTACACAGCGCTTTCCACCACCATCATCAAAATGCCAAGTGAAGGAATATGGTTTGGATGAATGGAGTTCATCCCTCCAGTAGAGTTTCAGAGAATCTACGCCAAGCTGCTTTAGTGGCTCGTGGTGGTCCGACGTCTTACTAAGACAGGTTATGTTTTTTTTTTTTTTCTCCAGGTGATTACTTTCCAAATGAATCAACCACAGCAGTAGGGGAAATCCACTAAGTACAATATTAAGCTTTATAGCTTTAGGCACAATAAAGCTCAGTGAGATAACGTTTCTAATCCTGGCAGCCAACGAGATACGCAATATCACCAATGTCATGTTTTGATTATGGTATGGTATTGTTTCCTGGTAACACACACACACACACACTCTCTCTCTCTCTCTCTCTCTCTCTCTCTCTCTCTCTCTCTCTCTCTGTGTGTGTGTGTTGCACTGCACTGGATTAGAGAGAGGATTGGAAGTTTCCAGAACACAGAAGAAAGAGAACATCTTAGTGAAGGAATGTATACTGTACTTCACTCCCTGCTGTTCTTCTCTGATCACTTCATCCTTCACAAATGAACTGAAACACAAACAGCCGTACTCTGGCGCTCTTACCCTTGCCCTTTAAGAGACCTTTAGAGCGGGGTGCCGGCGAACAGACACATACTGCATCTCTTAACCGCCCAGCTGAAGTAGATGTGTAAGAGCAAGCGCAACCACCAAACCGTACTGGACTCCAGCATTTGGACTGGAGTTGGGTATGCTCACATTAGAGGCAGCTTTCTGATTAGATTAAATTAAATTAGAATTTATTAGATCTGATTAGATGAAATTGATTTTTTTCTATGATTAAATACAGAGAGAATAAACCTGCCATGAAGTGTGATGTTGGTTGGCCGTCCAAATATACAGTATGTGGTAATAAAAACCGTATTTATGGACTAACCACTTAATTACATACAGTATGTGTCATTCATACAGCATTCCCTTTTTTTCTACATAACATACACTATATGGCCAAAAGTATGTGCACCCCTGACCATCACACCCGTATGTGGTTCTTCTCCAAACTGTTACCACAAAGCAGGAAGCACACAGTTGTACAGAGCGTCTCTGTGTGCTGTAGCTTTACAGTTTCCCTTCACTGGAACTCAGAGG
>JAKKZL010000207.1:1509-15744 GCA_037576815.1 Pangasius larnaudii
GAGTTGGCACAGATATCTCTCCTACAGTAAGTCTTCAGAATGAAAGCTACATAAAATGTTAGATAGCAATAACTGGTTTCCTCAGATTGTTGATGTACACAATTATTAAGATAAAATAAAAGAGATGTCATCCATCGGAAGATCTCTGAGAGACTCCTGGAAGTCAGTAGCTAAATAAACTGCAATGGATGATTAAAATATCGAACAATTATGACCACTGTTTGCTAACAAGCCTGTCAGGTTAGCTTGTGTTAGCTAAAGATTTTAATATTCTGTCAGAAATCCTGTCAGGTTAGCTTAGCAAGAGTTAGCATTAAATATTATGTGTATGTATGAATAGAAAATCCTCTCAGAAATTCTGTAAGGTTAGCTTTTGTTACCTAAAGAATTAAAAACCTCTCAGAAATCCTGTAAGGTTAGCTTTTGTTAACTAAAGACTTAAAATCTTCTCAAAAATCCTGTCAGGTTAGCTTTTGTTAGCTAAAGACTTAAGATCCTCTCAAAAATCCTGTCAGGTTAGCTTTTGTTAGCTAAAGACTTAAGATCCTCTCAGAAATGCTGTCAGGTTAGCTTAGCAAGAGTTAGCATTAAATATTGTGTGCATGTATGAATAGGAAATCCTCTCAGAAATGCTGTTAGGTTAGCTTGTGTTAGCTAAAGACTCTAAAAACCTCTCAGAAATTCTGTAAGGTTAGCTTGTGTTAGCTAAAGACTTAAAATCCTCTCAGAAATGCTGTCAGGTTAGCTTGTGTTAGCTAAAGACTTAAAATCCTCTTAGAAATGCTGTCAGGTTAGCTTAGCAAGAGTTAGCATTAAATATTATGTGTGTGTATGAACAGGAAATCCTCTCAGAAATGCTGTCAGGTTAGCTTGTGTTAGCTAAAGACTTTAAAAGTTCACGTTAGTTATCTAGTTAGTGTTAGCATTAAGGGCTGTCACTGTTAATGAGTATGGGCAGAACTCCTCTTAGAAATCCTGTCAGGTTAGCTTAGCATTAACAGATTATATTGTAAGTATATTTATGAATAGAACTTCATAAAATCCTCTAAGAAATGTTGTCAAATTTTAGCCCCCTGACTTGTAAGGTTATGAACAGCTCTCTCAGAAATCCTTTCTGGTTAGCTCATGTTAGCTAGTCAGCTAGCATTTGTCGTGAAACTTATGAACACAGTGAACACTGTTATAAGCTCAGGCTTTTGGGTGAGATGGTGACTATCGAGAGCCTTGTTTCTTATCGGAGACACATACAGTAGGCTACGCTTGCTGTGACAATTGTGAACTTTCTTTATATATTTTTTTTCTATGAAATTAGGAAACGTTGCAGCTTTTACTTATAGTAGTCATGTCATTTCACCGTGACATGAGAAGGATGTTCTCCCAGGTTCTCCAGGTTCCTTCCACCTCCCAAAAACATGCCGGTAAGTGTGAATGAGTGTGTGAAGGTGTGTGTTAATGGTAGCCTGTGATGGACATGTGGCGTCCCAATCAGGGTGTATTCCAGCCTCGCGACATGACGGGAAAAAGACACAAAACAAAAAGGTAAATGGAGAAAAAAACGAAAAAAATTACATAGCATTAGCATTACAGACACACTTCTACCTCACTCACTCATGAGCTAATATAAACGTATAAATTTCAAAGTTCCTTCAATGACAAAAATGAATATTATTAAACTTTTATGAGTAGTACCATCAGTCCAAACTTGCAGTAATCATATTACGTTGTTCTTTAAACAAAAAAAAAAAAGGAAACATTTTTAAAAGTGCACAGAATCAGCTTTCAGAATACCCCTCAACTCCCAACTAACTGCATTAGCATGAAAATAAAACTAAATACAATTAAAATGACCAAGAGCTTAGCGCTTACCTGAACAGATTTGTATTGTAGAAAATGATTCGCAATAAAAATAAATAAAATTTCCTTGAGATACTGTATAAAATACAGTAGAGGCTTAACTACACTGTGGGTGTTTTTGCCTTTTTTTAATGCTATATTTAAGCCAAAATATCATTACAAATATAATGTATTTCATTTAATAATGTAATTTTCTATATCTAAACCAGTATAAACCATGTAATAGTACTGAAGCATTGCAAGTTGGGGAACCTGCAAAAATATTTTTTTCTTACAAACCTGTAGACTACTTTTTTTTTTTCTTCTGATTTTCACCAAAAACCATATTTTCCTGGATATAAAGTTTATTGTGGCATCAATATCTAATAGCATAACAACAATGATATTAAAAGAGCATAAACTGTTGCTGATTTTTTTTTTTCATTGCTGTATGTCATAATACCAATATATCTCACATGGTTCCCATTTGTATTTGTGTCCATGAAACAATCATACTTTTTTCAAATGATTTACAAAAGAGTACACTACAGACATTTACTTCAGTTTTCAGCACTCAAATCTCTACAGGATCTATTCTGACAGTGCCATTTCTGCTTTTTTTTTTAACTTTCACTTCCTCTACTTCAATACTATTTATAGAGTTTCCTGTAAATGTTTCAAACCTGCACCTGACACTATACACAAATTATTGTATATAGCATGTCCCTGGAATTCAAAATGACACGAATTCTGATTATGAAGACCAATACAGAAACCAATCCAGGTTAGGAACATCAAAATTGCATTATTTATGCCAGTAACAATTCTGCCCAGTAGAATCACTGAAGCACTAAGTTGCTCGAGCTTTTGAGGTGAAAAATGTATCTTACAATGATAATCTTAAATGCCTTCTGAAAACGGGGATAGAAAAATCCATAGATCAGAGGATTAAACATGGAATTAAAGTAACCAAACCAGATAAGCGCATCAAAAACATCAAGAGGGGTTGAAAAGTTGAGAAATGGATCAATAACAGTGGTGAGAAAAAAAGGCAGCCAACACAAAAGGAAAACACCCATAACAATACCCAGAGTTTTAGCTGCTTTTCTCTCCCTCTGATCCGGTACTTGGGTTTTTGTCTCACCAGACGTGAGTGCAGCAGTTCTATTAGAAATTAATCTCGCCTGTTTTCTTGCAACATGAAAGATTTTAAGGTACAAACAGGTCATCACAGCTCCTGGAATATAAAAGTTAAGAAGTGGAGCGATAACACCCCATTCCTTGTTAAAAATCAAAACACAGTTTCCAACACAGGTTTTTAGCATTTGTTCATCCAGACCAGCAATGTTAATTTTGGAAAACACAATTCCAAAGCTGAACATGAAAGAAAAAATCCAAACCACAGCGATACACACTGCCGCATTTCCATTTGTCACCTTCATCTTATAGCCCAGAGGGTCGGTAATGGCCATGTACCTGTCAATAGAAACCAAACACAGGTGCAGGATGGAGGCAATACTTAGTGTCATGTCTAAACTGGAATGGATTTGACAAAACAGATCTCCCAAGAACCAGCAGCCTTCCACCCATCGCACCATACTGAAAGGCATGACCAGACAGCCCAGCATGAAGTCCACGAAGGCCAGCGAGAGGATGATGAAGTTAGTCGGCGAATGCAGCTGTTTAAAATGGGAAATAGTGATGATGACCAGCAGATTCCCAAAAACAGTCATAAGAATAGCAGTTAGTGTTAAGAAGTACATGACCACCCTAATGACAAAGAAACGTGCCGTTTGGAGGCAGGAGTCAGGCTGGTGTGGGAAGCAGAGCAGCAAAATCTCCACATCAGTGTTATTCATGAACAGCGTGTCCATCCAAACAAATTCACAAGTGTCCTTTACGAGTGAAATTCTCTTCAATTATATGAATATCATATAATTAAACATAAATAAATAAAGTACAAACGCCAACACTTGAAACAAAACACATTAAATCTACTTCAGCTGATAAATCACATCAACAAATAGCAGATAGCCTTTTCATGCCCACAGAGTACACAGATGAAAACAAGACACTGCTCCACTCTAAATTATATACATTTTGTTGTTTAAAAGACAACCAGTAGAAATGCTTCAGTGTGACATCATCCTATTTGCATGAAGGTCCCGTTGTCCTTGGCGAAGGTTTGTTTGTAATTAGCTAGCAACACCGTTGTTGTTGTTGTTGTTGTTACCAGCTTTCTTGTCTTTCCTAATATTGCCTGTTCTGTGCTTTCTGCTAATTATGGATTGATGAATGTGAAGTCTACCTTATTGTTGTTAAACAATACAGAATTATAACATATAGAAGAAACAAAACCAGATTCAATACAGTAATCTCACCAACACACTGATACCGTACATATAAATAATGATTTAAAGTTTACAGTTAAAGGAGTTAACAATGTTAAGTGCACAATGTAGACAAAAAAAAGTTGTCTGACAAATATGCATAAATAAAGTGAGCTCTGAAATGTAGTGCAACTGATTTTGAAATAAGTGTTTTATAGGGGCCTTATTGTATAGAATATGTAGCTTATATTCTTACAAACATGAAACACTGGAATTTGACAGAAGAATTTGCTTAACTAAGCTTTCTTAAGCCATAGAGAAGCAGCTACGCTTTCTGTGCAAGAGTGAAGTTTAGTGTCCAGTGTTGAATTTTCAGTGAAAATTGTCAAATGCACTCTTTTAACTCCTGAAATCAACTTATTGGTTTGAGCTCATTTAGGATCTGGTTATTTTTTCCTGCGACATTATTAGACTGTTGACCTTTACCCTGTAGATTTCTAACAACAGTGGCCTGCAATCAGTATTAACACGATTACTAGTTAAGTGTTAACAGGAAGGCAAATAATAAATTAATTAACTAGCCCAGCGGGCAAGTGAAAGCTGCCATGTACTGCCATTGTTGAACTAGTTATCTAGTTAAGTGTATTAATACATACTAATAAAAAATAATAGGGTACTTGAATCCTCTGGAAAGGGCGAGTTTGTCCACATTATGCCCCGATAATGCCTTTAATGCCGCATATTTTGCTTTTGGCCTTGAGTAAATGGCAGGAAGTCTTTGGCCAGGGTTTCAATTATGGGCTGTAGTTGTAGTCCTTGCATAACAATGTTTGCGCTAGGTTTGAGTTGATTGACAATAGTGTTTAATAATCGCTCATAGATTATATCTATCATGATGGCTGTCATGCTGGATAATTAAAATGTCTGTCAGAAAATGTGGTTTTTGCAGCATTACTACACTTGTTAATGGGTAATTAGGAGTCATTAACAAACTTGAATTAATGCTAATGTTAGTAACTACTAGCAACAGCTGAGTTGTAACCAGCTTCTGGTATTTTTGCTGTAGTAATATAACATGCACACAACTCATGGTATGTGTGCCTGGCCAAGTCAGCATCGCTGCAGCAATATCCTGCTTAAAAATGCCTATATCACTCCAAAACCATGAGCAAAACTATGGTCAATCAGTGATAGTTAGGGGGCACGATAGGGCGATAGCATATTACACACAATCTCACAAGCCTAGTTTGTGCCTAGGTTTTGACTTTCTGTCTTGTACGTGTAGTGTTATTACAGTTACTGCTCCCGTGGCTCTCGTCACAGCAGTCCCTGCTTCTCCACTATTACGTTTCTCTACCAGTCTCTGTCACTGACCCTTGTCTACTAATATTAAATAAGGATGATCCTGCTTTTCTGACCTCCATAATCACTATCAGAGAAGCTCATGCTCCACTATCTTAGCTCCCAGTCTTGTTCTCCTATGCCCATGCTGGGAGGTCTGTGGTGAGCCACCATCGCTCTGGAGATTTCTCAAGAAAATTCCATTTTTTTTTTTGTATGTTGGAATTTTCATAGTTGAACATCACCTCCTTGGTACCTCCCAGTCTTTACCAGTAGCACCTGCCTCTAATGTGTTATTATTAGCTATGATTAGCATACTTTTTTTTAAATTCATTCTTTGGCCACTCCAGTGTCAGGAAGACATGGGATGAATACAAATGCCTTCCGTACATGGTGTCTTGGTGGTGCAGCAGATAGTGTTGGTGCTTCACAGCTCCAGGGTTTGGAGTTCAGTCCTGAACTGTGGTTAGATTTGCATATTCTCCCATAGTTTCAACCATTATAGTAGTTAATTGAAACTGAAGGCTAACAATAAACGTTTACAAATGTGCAGCATTATGCAAGAAGACTATCATAACTTATTGATAGTGTTAATGGTTGGTCATTCTGTTAGTTTGCTGTAATCATGTTTGAATTTTGAGCCATGAGGTTACTTAATCTCTAGGAGAACTGGTAGAGCTGGTGGAGCGTTAAGACTGTCATTGTGGAAACTATTCACATAAAAAAAACTATAGAATTATGGCCTAATTATGGTGTGGCCTAAATGTTATATATAATATACTGAAAAAAAAAACCCAACTCAAAATCGTTTCCATTAACTATTACTCTAAATTTTATTCCTGGCTACTTGTCTTTTTATACATTGTGATTTCAACTAGTTTCAGTTGAATAGATTACATGTTACTAACCCACTTTTCATCTTAAATAGAAATAGAAATGTAAATAATACAGAAATTACTGTATTATTCCTCCTTACAAATGTCTCAGGCTGAGTCAAAAAGATTCCCAATGCCAGTGCAATTTGATACCTTCAATACCTTTTATTTTTTATTTGTTTATTTATTTATTTTTGTTGGTGTACAGTTTTGAACGTGCCTTACAGTAAACCTTATAATATATGACAGGATATCACCATCCAGCATACTTGACTATATAATATATTGACAATAAACTGTAAATATATTATTATTATTATATAATACATTACCAGACAAAAATGTATGCGCATCCTATATATACATTCAAATATATTTTATATTTGATAAATTAATCAAGGTGTAGGTATAAATAGATCAAGAAATGCTAGAAATTACTTTATTTTATTAGAATAATGTAGATTTAATATAATCAGAAAAATCTTTCTCTCTCTAATTAGGCACTTTAGGCACACCACGTATGTATGTTTTACAGTTAATACTAACACCGTCCATGAGTCTTTTATTCATAGGCTTAATGGCTTTAACCTCAAAAAGCACCTGCTTTCATGAAAGCACATATATAGAGTCACATTGGGATCTGAGAGCGAGCAGTTAATAAGGTCCACACGGTTTTAACTATCCTGTAACTGTAATTATGTTTTTGTATTATTTTGTTTGACCCATGCCAATAGTTAATAGTGATTTAAAATATAATAAATTCCAGGTGTGAAAAAAAAAGCACTGGCATATTCATATCATATTCTCTCTGTATTCCTGAAAAATACTATTGTTTTTAAGACTTTAATGTCTTAAGAACTCATCAACGTGGCCAATTTGTAGATTAAAAAGTGCTCAAGTAGTATTTGCATTAACGGGATTTTCGAATGCCATCTGTGCCATTCATAATTCAAATATATTTTTGCTTTCAAGCTCCATACACTTTTATGTCGGAAGAATTTGGAGCAAATATTTTTAGTGTAACCATGAGATACAATGTTTTCCTGAACCATGGATAGAAAAGGCCATATATGATGGGATTTAAAGTTGAATTAATGTAACCCAACCAGACAAAAATGTCAAAAAGGACCAAAGGGGTAGAAAAGTTAATATAAGGATCAATGAGAGAGTTAATGTAAAATGGCATCCAGCATAAATTAAATGCACCTACAACAATACCAAGAGTTTTTGCTGCTTTGTTCTCATGTTTCACCTTTTGTGCGAACTTGGTTATATCATTTTTGCCCTTCTTAACACCATCAACTTTTCTTGCATGTTTTTTTGAAATGAGAAATATTTTAGCATACAGACAAATCATAACAGAGCAAGGCAACATGAAGCATATACATGTATCCAAAACAGACCACAGTGCATTGAACAAAATGTTACAATATCCCAGACAATATGTAGATGCGATATATTCATCTAAATCTTCCACATTTGCTTTTGAAAACAGGAGACCAAATGAATATAATGCAGCTGCAATCCAACTTACAGCCACCATAAGCCATGCAACAGGCATAGTTATCCTTGTAGGGTACTGAAGTGGATAACACACAGCTTCATATCGATCTACTGCGATACAAATCAAGTGGTAGACTGATGCAGTTGTGAGGAAGACATCAAAACTAGAATGCCAAAGGCAGAAGTCCTCACCGAAGTACCAGCAACCATCCACAGACCTGATTATGCTGAATGGCATGACAATGATTCCCAGAATCAAATCTGCCAGAGCCAGAGACATCACCAAAATGTTTGTAGGTGTGTGAAGTTGTTTGAAATGAGCAATGGAGATGATGACCACAGAATTCCCTAGAATAGTAATAGTTGTTGCAAACAGCAGGAAAGAATATATTGCTGTTTGAGTTGCTATGTGGTAAGAAGCCTTCAAACAAGAGACATTTGAACGAGGAAAACAGTACTCTTTCAAATCTGCTTCTTCTAGTAAAGTTGGATTCAGAACTTCTGGCATCCTTTAACCTGATGATATCAAAACAGTTTAAAAAAAAAAAGGCAGATCTGCAGGCCCCAACAGTTCTGGTCAAAATGATTCTTACTGTAACTAATGCCATGAGTTATATTCAGTTTCTGGCTGACAATAGACACCACCTGGGAGATAATAGGCCAATAGAAACAAAATCCACTTTACAATAGGGAACTAAAATTACATACTTGTTGCCATGCAAATACACCCTTGCCTATATTTTAAATGAACATTTATTAAACTTAGGTGCAATCTACTTTATGGAAAAAATACAATCAAATTAGCATCTTTCAGCCCAAAAATTGTATCACGACTCAACCTGAGCTCTGCTTAGTATGAGGGTTCAAAGCCATATCTCATTTTAAAAGCGGGAAAGTGTAATGAATATGAGAACATAAAAGGTGTTCAATGTAACTGATAGAGAGAGTGTGTGAGATCTTAGCCAGCATTTGAGCATACTGATGACGTTTTGGAGTTGATAAAAGTGTGAACTAATGTTTAGCATTTTTTCATGTTTTTGCTAATGGATGAAAACAAGCAAAATTATGGATGTATTTTTGTTGTATGTAGTAATGAGAGAGAGGGGTCAAAGGTTACACTTCAGAATCTTCAGCGATCAATGTTAATAGCAAAGTTGAAGTAATAAAAAAAAATAAAGTTTTGAAAATAATAAAATATATGAACAGAAAAATAATAAGAAGAATATTTTTAAAGAGCTCTTCTGTGGTATGAAAATGAGAATTATATTAGGTATAATAATATAGAGTGATAGAGGCTGTTTGAGTGGCACTTGGTCTTGCATCTAATGAGGTAAGATATAGCAATAAAATGCTATTCAACAGTAATTTATTGTGCAAACAATTAGGGGTCATCTTATACAAAGTCACACTCTATAAAGATAATTAACCCTAGCTAATTAATCTTATATGAATTATTATATTACGATAATTAACCCTAGCTAATAACAAAGCTAATATGAACCCGGGCACATAATGTCAGGTCCACTCGGTCACTTTCCAGAACTTACGAGGAGTACATCCAGGAGGCACTCCAACTGGGATACATCCGTCCTTCCATGTCACCCGGCTCGGTCGGCTTCATCTTTGTGGAGAAGAAAGGGGGGGGCCTCAGACCCTGCATTGACTGGGTTAAATGCAGAGCACAAATTCCGAGTATGGGTCACCATGCTTGGCCACAAGTCACTTTCAATCACTACTGAGGAACCGTGAAGTACTGGTACCCCGTGCCTCTGGTCCCTGCAGCCCTGGAACTGCTCTATTCTGCTCGAATTTTCACTAAACTGGATCTCCATAGTGCCTACAATGTGGCACACATCCAGAAGGGGGACTAATGGAAGACGGCATTTAGCACCACCTCTGGCCACTAGGAGTACCTGGTAATGCAATATGGGCTCTCTAGCGCCCCCTCAGTCTTCCAGTGTCTCCGATACCTTCAGCAGCACCAGCAATACTTAAATCACCAGAAGTGTGAATTCCACTAGCACCCCATTTCATTCCTGGGTTACATCATCAACCCAGAGAGGGTCACCATGGACCAGGCCAAAGTGTCTGCAGTAACTGACTGGCCGATGCACACGGCATTCGAGGACCTGCAATGATTCCTCGGCTTTGCTAATATTCATTGGCACTTCATCTGGGGCGTTAGCTCCATCACACATCCACTGACATTGTTCTCAAGAAGGGGGTGAGGCGCCTGGCCTGGAATACAGCAGCAGAGAAAGCTTTCAATCAGCTCAAGGCAGCATTTACCACCCCGCCCATTGTCAAGCTCCCTGGTCCATCAAGGCCCTTTGTTGTAGAGGTGGATGCCTCCGAGATGGGGGTCGGTGTCATCCTCTTTCAATGATTTGGGGAAAAGCCCAAGTTGCATTCAGTGGCTTTTTGCTCTAGGAAGCTATCCCTGGCAGAACAGAAGTATGACGTCAGGAACAGGGAGCTTTTGCCTGTGAAGTTAGCCCTGGAGGAGTGGCGTCACTGGTTGGAGGGGGCTATGCATCCTTTCACTATATTCACAGATCACAAAAACCTTGTGTACCTCAGATTTCATCCTTCCCCCTCTTGCTTCATGGCTGCGGTGGACTGGGAGATTGTTAAAGCTATGTTGCAGCAACAGATTCCTCATTCTTTCTCCCAAAAAAAGTGTCTCTGCTGGTCCAACTACACACCAAGCTTGTATGGGACTACACCTCCGTAGCCACGGGTCAACCAGGTACCAAACGCACTTATCATCTGCTACGCAACAAGTACTGGTGACTGAACATTCTTGAACTCTACATGAACTCTCCCAGCAGGCAAGCTCCTGCCTCTGCCCACACCCCAACGGCCCTGGTCCCACATCGCTGTCGATGTCATCACAGACCTGCCAGTATCCTGTGGGCACACCACGATTTTAGTCATCATAGACTGGTTCTCAAAATCACTGCACCTCATCCCACTGCCCAGCCTACCCACTGCCCTTGCTACAGCTGAGCTCCTCTTCAACCATGTGTTCTGGTACTTTGTGGTTCTGGAGGACATTGTCAGCGATTGAAGCCCCCAGTTCCCATTATGAGTATGGCCCAGATTCATGGAAAAATTAGGGGTAACTGTAAGTCTGACCTCTGGCTACCACCCCCAGGCCAAAACACAGGTGGAACAAGCCATTGATTCTGTGCATTGTTATCTCAGTCACCTGACAGTTGCTAGCTTCCTGGTTTTGTGCTTTGTCTTTGCCCATTGCCCTTTGTCCATCCTGTTTGTAGCTCGCCTGATCTAAGCCTGTTGCTGACTTTGATCTTGCCTGAGGTTCTGGACTGTTTGACCTATCTCTCATTAAAAAGACTATGCAACTGTATCTGTCTCAGCCCTCCATTTCATGACACATAACATGTGAAACAAGCAACACATTTTCTTGCTGAATAGTATGTTATCTGTGTTAATAGTTAATTGTTAATTATACATTTTGGCTACTACCATTTCTAATTGGAACTAAACATGCAAGGTGGTCTTTACATGCAAGGTAATGAGGATAACAGAAAATTATTGAAAGTCAGTGATCGGTCAGTATGGGATATTTGCTTTCAGCATATTGCCTACCAACTTATATAAAATATTATAGCATACTTGCTGTCATTTTCTGTTTCTAGTGTCATTTACATCTTTTATTTTCTTGCTCCTGAAGAGCACCAGACTATGCTTCATAAAGTATTTTCATTGTGTCCTGTACTCACCAGCTGTTTTACAGCTTTGTGGCCTAACACAAGAAACTTCATATCACCTTCTTCCAGCTTGGTGTAATTTATTCTCCATTTGTCAGTTTGTATAACCTAAGGCCATGTTTCTCGAAGTGGGACCCCAGGGGGTCTGGGATGTATATCCGGGGACTCACTGACTGTAGTGTTTTATCAGGGTAGTGGAAATTACGATCAACCTGTATCATGATCAGTGTGGTTTTATTTGTTTAGTTTCTATAGTTGTATTCTAATTGACTGGACACTTGAATAACTAATAATCAATAACTAAAATACAATTTAAAATACTGTTAACTTTATTCTAAGGAATATAAAGCTCCAATGGCTTGAATATATTTTAAATGTATATTTAAAAGAGATCTAAAGACCATAAAAATCATCTTTATTCCAATCACCAGCACTTGCTGATGCACTATTGATGCATTGAACACATGGATGAACAGTATTTTCCACCACTGCTGCAAGCTCTATATACGTTTGTCTTTGTCTTTTCCTTTCTGCAAACAATTTGGAGATATAAGTTCACCTATTTTTGTTAGCTATCTAGCTTTATGTACAGTCTTAACATGCCCAAGGTAAGGCAACTATTGATTTGTTGGCCCAGTGGTTAAAAGTGCTGCAAACATAATATGCAGTTAAAATGTAGGATCAGAAACTGTTCATTGTTAAGTAGGGCCCAATATAGACATACCTACTTGAATGTAATTAACAATTAAAAATAGCACAAGATTAACATACTATAATTGAAAATTGTATTACATTCAGGCTGTGCATTATAGATAATCACATATACACAAATGCAAATACACACTTAACCCTATACAGTCAATAAATAAGGTGTTTGTCTTTGCATCTAAGAAAAGAGACCACTTATCACTTATCTCACGGTTAATGATGGAGAATCTGGGCAATTAATTAGAAGAGTTAAAAGCAGAAGAACACAACCTGTTGACTTTACATCCAGTGTAATTTTGCTCATTTGTAAGCATAGACTGATTGTACATTATAAGTATTTTGTCTGGCATCTTCCTAAATGTTAGCAATACATTTATTTTTATTATTCAAATGGAATTATGGCATAATTTGGCACAAATAATTGCATCAAAACATTCATTCTGTCATAAAATATCTAAAAGAATGTACTCAAAATAGTCTTAAATCATATATTAATCATAATAATCTAAATTATTAGGCTTTTGCAGACTGTCCCAGCTTATTCTATAATATTAGATTTTTTTTTTTAAATGCTGTACATATGTGTGGGGGTCAACTAAGATGTTATTTATTTATTGCCAGCAAAAATCTTGACAGCATAGTGTTAATAATTGATAATAAAAACTGCTTACCACAAACCTGAATTTATGAAATGGCCTTCTAATCCAGTGAATCAGTTAAATTACATAAATCAGGTATACAGATTTTACTGTGCAAACATTCATGTGAACTACTGTGAAACAACAAAATGCCTACTGTTGTACCATAGTGTTGGACAAGATTTCCCCCAAGAAATTACGGTTTATTCAAGGCTTTCACGGGTTGTTAAAATAAGAGACGGTTAATTAAAAGATATGGAAACCGTCAGTGTAATAACTGCATTATAAAAATATCATTGGTTAATTTATATTCATTTAATAAATATGCATCATTAAAGAAATCCTGTTTGCATTTTATGCTGCATAAACCTTTATGTCAGATGAGTGAGGGGCAAATATTTTTAGAGTAACAATGAGATACAGTGTTTTCCTGAACCATGGATAGAAAAGCCCATATATGATGGGGTTTAAAGTTGAATTAATGTAACCCAACCAGACAAACACATCAAAAAGAACTACTGGAGTGGCAAAGTTAATATAAGGATCAAGTAGCGAGGTGACAAAAAATGGCATCCAGCAACAAATAAAGGCTCCTACAACAATACCAAGAGTTTTTGCTGCTTTGTTCTCATGTTTCACTCTTTGTGAAAACTTGGTTAAGTTCACATCATTTCTGCCCTGCTTCACCCCCTCGATTTTTCTTGCATGTTTCTTGGAAATGAAAAATATTTGTGCATACAGACAAAACATAGCAGAGCATGGTACAAAGAAACATATACATGCATCCAATGCTGCCCATAGTGCATTGAACAAAAGGCCACAATATCCCAGGCAATTTATAGATGCAATGTATTCATCTAAGTTTTCCAAATTTGCTCTTGAACACAGGAGACCATAAGAGTACACTGCAGCTGCAGTCCAACTTACAGCTACCATAAGCCATGCAACAGGTATAGTCACTCTTGTAGGGTACTGAAGTGGATAACACACAGCTTCATATCGATCTGTAGCAATAGAAATCAGATGGAAGATCGATGCAGTTGTGAGGAACATATCAAAACTAGAGTGTAAAAAACACAGTTCTTCACCATAGTACCAGCAGCCATCCACGGACCGGTTCATGCTGAACGGCATGACTGTGATTCCCAGAAGCAGATCCACCAGAGCAAGAGACATCACCAAAATGTTTGTTGGTGTGTGAAGTTGTTTGAAATGAGCAATAGATATGATGACCACAGAGTTCCCTAGAATTGTAATGGTCATTGCAAAC
>JAKKZL010000208.1:0-15707 GCA_037576815.1 Pangasius larnaudii
TATATATATAAAAGTATCATTGAAATGCACTGTTGGTTTGCACTAACTCTATTTTTTCTATTTCTTGTGTTTTCCCCGGTCTGTTGGTGTGAGTCTAACATTGCTACATCATGTCAGATTTCATTGCTAAGTACAGAATATCCATCTCCGTAGTGAGTAAGGAGTACGATAAGTAATAAAGGGCATTAAGGTGAGACAGTACAGGTAGAGAAAAACGTTGTGAAAAGATTGCATCTATCAGTGGTAATAAATAACACACCCCACCCAAAACCCAACAGAAACACATTTATTTCCATGTATTTCACCTATTTTTTGATATTCATAGCCAAAAATCTTTCTAAGTAGCCTCAATTCATAAAACACTGCAAATTCATTCCTTTCCCTATTTTGTGGAACCCAATTTCTTTGTGGAAGTGATTTATGACAGGCACAGAGGAAAAAAAAAATCCCAAACAATTGTTTTTTTTTTTTTTTTTGGCAGCAGCAGTATGTCAAAAAAATCTGTCTTATTATTTCATAATTCAGACTTAACGTCTCAAAATCTTTTGACTTATCTCAAAAGTTTGGCTTATTATCTCAAAATTCTGACTTTCTATTTTAAAAATTCTGGTTTATGTCAAAAGTGTGACTCACTGTCTAAAACTTCTTACTTATCTAAAAAAAAAATCTGAATTATTATTTCAAAAATCCAACTTATTATTATTATCATCTCAAAAGTCTGACTTATGATTATCTCAAAATTCTGACTTATTATGTCACAGTTGTGACTTAAAATCCTAAGTTACTGGCTTATTATCGCAAAAATCTGACTTATCGCTGACTAATAATCCCAGAATTCTGACTTATTATCTTAAAAATCAGAATTATTATCCAAAACTTCGACTCATCATCTCAAAATTCTATCTTATTATCTCAGAAGTCTGACTTATCTCACAGGTTTGACTTTTCATCCTATAGTATTGACTTATTATCTCAAAATGCTGACTTACTATCTCAAAATTGGACTTATTATCAAGATTCTGAGTTATTATTAATGGGCTTGCTTACTATTAAGAAGGATATTATGAAGAAATTTCTTAAAATGTTGATAATTGTTGCATGTATGCTTTCCCTCCAAATATGCTGGATAGAAATGACTCAGTTAGCACACTGCTAGGTCTCTGTTTCTCCTCTGGAGTCCTCTTTAGTCAGGAGCTGTTACATAGTTCATGAACTGCACTTCGTGAAACAGCTCTGGCGTGGCTATGAAAGCCCATTTCTGCCAGGTAGAAAGAAAAAAAATTGGCATATCAAAATAAAAATGTCTTTTCTAACTGCCAAGACACGTTTGGGATTAGTTAATAGGGGCTAGCCCTAGACGCTTGAGTCCATCTTGAGATATTGATCACTTGGCTCTTCCATCCGTTCACACAGTGATGTCACTAACTGAAGAGAATTTATTTACTGAATTGTACATAGTTAATGCTTAACTGGAGTAGCAGGGATTGTGTACCATAAGTATTGATTCATCGTTTGATATCATTTGAACAGATATCTATATTAGCTATTAAAAATATGGCTTTAACATTGTGAAAAAGACAGTTAGGCATTTCATCATTAAATTCTACGGTGGCTGTGTAACAAGTGTGTATACGGGTGTATATGTTTGCCAGGGTGTGTAAGTCTTATTTCCCACTTGAAACCGACAGCACAAGGACGGCGCTCACACACACACACACACACACACACACACACATTTTTTTTTTCAACATGATGCTTACTGTAACTAATTCATGCCTACAACCTAAGACTATCTTAAAGAGAAAAAAAAATGTACCTCTCGATTGTGAGGATATTTGTTCTGTTTAGGTCCTCACAAAGGGCTAAATACCTGTTTTCACACACACACAATGGCAGGAAATAATAGGAGAAGGGAGTCTCTCAATCCACCAGGTCATACAACACACAACCTGATAACAGAGGGAATATTCCTGTTTGTCATGGAGGATAAGGACATCCGACACACACACACACACACACACACACACACACACAAACACACACATGTCGCCAACATATACTGACACATCAACAACATTCTTGTCTCTTTACCTGTTCTATCTGTAAGTGCAGTGATGGGAAACATATATATATACACATAGAGAAGACCGAGTTGTTGGACAACGTGAATACTGGCTCCAGCTCATTCCCTCAATCAGACACACAACATACAAATACTCGGATCATCAGAACAGTATATAATATATTACACTGTATGCTTTACTAGACACTAGGAAAAGTAAAAAGTTTGCTCGTTATGCTTTCTGACAAGCCTGTCAAGGCAGGGATGATAACACGCACACATATAACTGCTGTCTTACAGGAAAATAAGTCACATCAGTGCTGAATCTCTGTCTGTCTCTTTCACACACACACACACACACACACACACACACACACACACACACACACACACCCAGAGGATGGAGAAGAAGAGCTGTTGGAGGATCTGCTGGAACAATAGGGCTCAGCAGCCTGTCCCCTTATCAGTCTGAGGCCTTATCGAGCCCTGTCTCTGTTAGTGTTACCCCCCCAGCACCCCCCGGACCCCCTTATCACCCCCGGCTGACGTCAGGGCTCCTGGGCGGAATGCTGGAGACGGACCCTGATAGCGCCGCTCGACTGTGGGAACAGCTATCTAGACAAAAATGCGCATCAAGCAGATGAGAGCCCTACGAACGATTTTGTATCTGTTAGGAGTGTAAATAAGAATCCTATAGATGCACCGATGCACGGAGGATTAATTCGACACGTTTGGCAGACGATGAATATGCATCAACACTCTAACCACACAAATGATGGGAGATTAGTTACGGCTATAGTCATTATAAGAAGGCAAAATTCAATTTTCAAAGTCTTACTAACTAAGCAAACTGGAAATAATGTGAAATGGATATGAAGTGGCCACTTAGCATCTGCTTATGGTTGAAGACCTTTGATCAATGTGTATTAATGTTAACATATAACCTGAGGAACCTTAAAACCTCTGTCCTGACGAAAAGGAGGACTTTCATAGATGAGGCTGCGACGACTTACTGCGGTTATGGAGTTTGGAAGCACTTTATACTAATCAGGATTGGATCCGGGGCCTATCCTGGGAACAGCAAGGAGGGAACACACCCTGGATGGGACGTCAATTCATCACAAGGAACTGCGCACACACACACATGCACATTCACACGTAGTGTAATTTTAGTGTAGCTAATCCACCTATTATCATGTTTTCAGAAGGTGGGAGGAAACCAGAGAACTCAGAGGAAACCCAGGCGAACATGCAGAGAACATGTGAAACTCGCAGACAGTAACCCGAGCTCAGGATCGAACCCTGACCCTGTGAGGCGGCAGCGCTACACGCTGCACCGATGTGTCGCCTGTGTATTTTTTCCCCCCAAAGTACACAACGTACTCTGCATCATGGAAACTGAGATTCATGTGATTCTGGTGTATTTTATAGCCGACACTCACACCTGAGAGCTCAGCAGCTAGAGATTCTCTGCAGCATCAAAGACATATATGTTTAAATTGAGCGGCTGCTTTGTGGGAACAGCTCAGAACAAAAAAATGAGCAGGACAGCAGCTAACTTTCAGCCCGCTCTCCGATTCATGCAGGAGGAAATGGAGACACAATAACCATGTAACTGTTATTCCTGCCAGCTAAAATGAAAAGCTTTTATATGAACAGTAATACCTTTTATTATGAAATAAATGAACATATCACTCTTTCTCCTAGGTTTTGAGCATCAGGTTAATATTATTAGAAATGTAATGAATGGTTACCTGCTTATAGTGGCCTATGTATCATGGTCTGTGATCACGGTAAAAACGGCACTGCTGCATATCTGAATGTTAAAAAAAAATATATATAGTATAATTTAAAATTTAGAGCAGCAACGCACAATTAAGCAATATCGCACAATTGAGCGTGCGATTATATTGAACATGAGCAGAATATCCGATAGTATAACCGTACGATTGCGAGTGTGATACTGCTTCTATAAAACGGTTCTAGAAACAAGAAATTAATATCGAGTAAGTGACATTTCAGAAACAACATGGCCAAATGGCTTGCTTATTTTCGCTCCGTTAGTGGAAATACATTCCGAAGAAGCCACGCTCACTTTATAGCACAGTGGCTAGCTGGTTAGCTAGCTCACGAGGATTTGTACATTAAAGGAGCGTTGGTAAAACTGGCTTCCCTTCTTCCTTTTCATCTTCATCTGACGAGCTTTCATATTTTAATTCAAAAGTAGTATTCATGTATGAAAATGTATCGTCTGCTATGTGCGCTGATGATTTCACTAACTCTACTGTAGCAACTGTTTTGAACTAGGAAGTGGAATTTTATGTGGTGAAGACAGACGAACGGCGTGAGGCACACAATGAAACGTACCAGTGAGGTGATAGGAAATATAAGCACTCTTGGAATGCCGCTCGAACCAATAAACTCAGTGGACCAGTATACTGTTTTATAATAATTAAGTAAAAATGGCGAAGGTTTTCCGTCCATAAATCAGCACGGAGTCAAAGAGAACCTGAACTGAAATCAGAGACGACAGAGCGATAGAGAGTGAAAAACGATGAGCCTTAAGCGTGCCTTCATCCCTAAGCCTATACTGACCTATAGTAAACTAGAGTGCATATTTTATTCAATATGATTTCAACTCAAGTGAATGTACAGATGAGGATTTTGAGAGGAAAAAAAGCCTCTGACTGCTTGTCATTTCATAGCAGTGCCGAGCTTCATAAAAGCAGTTTCTCTGACAAACAAGTCTTATCTTAACCTCTGGACTAAGCCTAGTCAAGTTTGTGATGGATAGTTCTATCACATAGTATAATAACAAAAATATTATAGCATATCATCATTTAAAATAACAATAAAGCGGGAATATTTATGAACTGAAAGATCACAGGCTATAAATCTTTGAGTGAAAGCAAAGCCGTTTCTCCCAGAAAGCAATATATTTCTATGGTATGTGAGTGTGTGGACATCAGGTTAAGGGGATACTTAAGGTTTCCTGGCCATCATCATTTGGACTGTGTGTGTGTGTGTGTGTGTGTGTGTGTGAAAGAGAGAGAGAACAGGTGCCAGAAGCACAGGGGCATCCACATTAGTTTACGCAGGTGTAAAATTCCCACAGCTCTTCCACGCTAACTAAAGAACTAATAATAGTCACTTTTCTCCTGCCGTAACTACGTCATATTTCATTTCATTCTGCTCATGTGTAAGCTGAGCGGCACAGTATCAACTCTCTAACACTCTCTCTCTCTCTCTCTCTCTCTACATATCTCTGTCTTGCTCCCACTGCATGACCTGCTCAAGGCGTGAGGTGGAATGAGGGAGGAGGAGGAGGAGAAACATGGCCTTGAGTTTCAAACAGAGAGAAGGGAGTTATGTCTCCCAGCCTCTCACATCCTTCTTCTCTCTCTTTCACAGATTTCTCCCTCACTCTCTTTGTTAGACACACACTCCCTAAATTTCTTTAGCAGCTGCCATGGCCTTGGGTGTAAATAATTGTGTGGAGAGAGAGAGAGAGAGAGAGAGAGAGAGAGAGAGAGAGAGAGAGAGAGAGAGAGAGAGGAAGGGATGGGGAGGACTGAGGCATTTAAAAGCTTTATTTTGGTTTTGAACTTTTCTGTTGTTGGTAGAGAGTGCTAAAGTGCGATTATATCAGATGCTATTTACTCACTCATTCACTCTCACTCCCTCACTCATTCACTCACTCACCCACCATTAACTCACTCATTCACTCTCAATCACTCACTTACTTTTACTCATTCACTATTAACTCTCTCTCTCTCTCTAAGTCACTCACACACTGTCACTCACTCTCACCTACTCACTTTTAACTCACTCACACACTCTCACTCACTCACTCACTCACTCTAACTTACTCACTCACTTATTTTAACTCACTCACCCACTCACTATTAACTCACTCACCCACTCTCACTCACTCACTCACTCTAACTTACTCACTTATTTTAACTCACTCACTCATGTTAACTCACTCACTCACTCACTCACTCACATTAACTCATTCACTTTCACTCACTTACTTTCACTCACTTACTTTAACTCACTCATTCACCTTCACTCACTCACCTACATTAACTCCCTTACTCACTTTCACTCACTCACTTATTTTAACTAATTCACTCACTTACACACTCACTCACTCAATTCAACAATCAACCTCACAGTTAATGATTCCAACAAATCACTCAGGCACATATGCACTCACTTATGCATACTCTCACTTATTCACTCATTCGTGCACTTACTCACTCACTCATTCACACAGGTATGCACTCATTCACATTAGCCAAGCACAATATCCTCCACAAGGAGGTGCTGCTAACGCTAAGGGCATGTTCACACTTGCACTAGATGTGGAGTTGCCACTGGGATCCTGTAGAACCCACAATAAAAAAAAAACGACAACAACTGATTTTGTGCGTGTGGGGTGTTTTGCTATTATGCAGGTGGAAGACGGTCATAATTAAAAATCACAGGAGAAGAAGAGATATCACACAGCTAATGTGAAATTTTTTTTTAAATATATATATAGAAGAAATATTAAGCAACCAAGCAAATATATTGCTATTTATTAATAATAAGCTCCAACATTCTGATGAAATGCAGTCTAGCTCGCTTCATGGTGGTCTGTTCACTGTTCACTCTTTTCTTCTGGGTCATCTAAACTAAAGTCAGACTGTAGAAGCTTATCTGACCATGTAACATTTGTGTCCAAAAAGTAGCCTCATTCGCAATGAGTCAGCATTTTGGCACCGAACCTCAAAAAGTAATCAAATCATATAAGCCATGGCGCCATTATATTTAGATTTATTCATGTATTTATTTGGCAGGCGTTTTCATCTGAAACATTCCAAGCACCTTGAATCATGTACATCACCAACATGCAGCAAGAATGAAGTGAGTTTTTTAACTTTAAGTATTCATAATAATGTTTCTGTAGGAGTTGTGTGTTTTGAGAAACCTGAGAGTTATACGGCCCGTGATAAAGCCTCCAAGCGTAATTCGGAGAGCTTCTTAACCTGTTCGCTTTCCCTATCCAGCCAAACCCATGTTACAGTTATTGGTCATTAACCCTCCTCCATCTTTGGGAAGGGGAAAAAAAGGAAAGAAACTTTGTTCTCCCTCTCCAAACCTCCAGAAGTGGCCTGATAAGAGTCCATTAGTCTTTATAATTAGTTTGGAATAGTTGGAGCGTGCTGTCTTGAGCCAGTTTAAACTCCACCCTGGCTCAGTGCCAGAGCAGTGTAAACTGACAGCATGGAAACATTGCCCAGACACACAAGTGTGTGTGAAGTGTGTGAAAGTGTGCATGTGTTTGTGTGTGTGTGTGTGTGTGATGGAATGAATCATAATCAGTCCACTTGAATAAATGTAGTAAGCATTGTGTGGGGCACTGTCGACCTGCCAATAGAGAAAGGAGAAAAGTCTGAGAAGGAATGAAATAAGGAAATAAAAAGAAGTGGAAGAAAGTAGTATATCACTGAGCTAATGAGCAGGAGGAGGAGGAGGAGGAGGAGGAGGAGGAAGGCAAACCTCTCAGTGTTTACCTGCCCTGTCAAGACCTGCCTGTGAACCCACTATGTCCACACAGGCAGGAGATACAATAAGATGGCTCCTGTTCACACAAAACCGCACACCTGCACACACCACTCCATGCTCAGCATAGTTCCTCTCTTCCTCTACTACAGTAACGTGAGCTATACTGAGCTACGAGCCGCTGCTTTCTCATGATCTGCTATGATGCTGAAGTGATCTGGTGGCTTACTTGCACAACAGCAACAACGCCAAAAACAGCAATACCGCTTATCATCTTAAATAAACATTTTAACTATAGTGATCCACTTGGGTTAAAAACGCAGCCAAGCTGTGAATTTCAGAGATGCCGGGATTTTTTTTTTAGACGCTTTAATAAGACACTGTTGATCTTCTTTAAAAAACTAGATAACTTTTCATAGTCCAAGCATACTGTTACTGCTGCTTAGAATATGTTTAACCCTCCAGACCTGCATGCCATGCTGGTAAATCTTTGACAGTTTTGTGACCCCTCTAAACTCTTCTCTTTCATAGAACACTCAAACAGAACCGAGGCACTAATATTACAACCCCAAAATGATTATTACATTGCCATAAATCCAAAAGCGACACTGCAGCGGGGCTTTATGACCGCAATTTATGAAGTAGGGTTTGCTGAGACCTGAGTCAGACACGGCCAATTTTACCCAAGGCCAACGGAAACATAAGGACAAAATATAACTCCGTTTTTATAACTAAAGTTTTCAGCGAAAGGCAACAGCTCGAGCTAGCATTTTTTCCCCATGCATGACATTAAGTAAGTTTGCTCCACTCTGCAGTTCATTCAACTCTTTTAACTCTTAAAAGGTGGAAAATAATTAACTACGTGTACTCCTGTTGTAGCACCTGAATACATGGTTTACTACTGTATTGGTACTTTTTGAGTATTATTAAATCATGATAGTTTTTTTTTTATAAAAAAAAATTGAGAGAAATGTGAGAATTTGTCTGTTTGCCACAGCAAAAAAAACACTCAGTTTTACCGAAGATTTAGTCAAATTTATTTCATGTTTTTAATGTTTATTGAATTCTGATTATATTTACACCAGATGACACTATTCCTGCACTGAAGTCAGCACAATTTGATCAAAGACACTTATCACTTGATCCATTTTTCCTGAAGATACAGTACATCAGACTCTACTCGCAAAGACACCAGAGACTCAAAGTGATCACAGAAAGTCGTCGTTTGATGTCATAATGAATTGCTGATATTTTATAAGCACTTAGTTAACCACAGAAAGACTCAGTGTCGAAACAGAATTTGAGGGAGGCTACATTACCTCACCCACTATGGAGTTTTTGAAATGAATTTTAAGACACTCCGTTGCACTGCAGCATTAAAGTTGTTGCTTAGCAACTTTATTTTCCACTACGGCCTGAACACAGATTTAGTTCTGTTTACCGTAGCCGTCCCTAAAGCTGTGGTTTAAATGGAAGTCCCGATTAATGGAAGACTTTAAGCAAATTAAGAGACAATATGTGCATTTCGAAAAATTATTTAATTTCGTGATCCAATTAAAATAAAGCAGTCTACAGTTCAGGCACCAAGCAAGCGAGCACTCAGCAGCAGCAATGTCTGAGACAGACAGAGGAGACAGATGAGCATCTCTGGAGATATCGGCATCTCACAGCTCAACATCCAACCTGCAGAAAGATGTACAAATTAGCCTTTAGCTAGCCGAGTGAGCTAAACTACCTAGCTAGATCTTTTACAGTTTGACAACTGCAAAATTGTTAACATCCTATAGTTAACACTCAGGATAATGAGTAAGGGGCGTCATTGCTAGATATGTAGCAAACTATGTAGCTAAAACATGTATAAATTAACATGAGCTCTCTAGCTAGCTAATGAACCTATCAAACTACTGAACCTCCAACAGTATGTGGCTAAGATAGCTAGCCAGGAAGCATTTTAGCTTTTATTTTATTTTATTGTACAGTTGATAATGAAGGTGTTGTTCACTTCAGCATAGTTCATTTGGTTAGTTAAGATAAGAACAGAATAGAAGATAGAATATTTTTGATTAGATGTGCCGACTGTAGCCATGTAAAAGTCATTTGTAATTACTCAAGTAATTTTTCACCAAATGACTTATTTACTTTTACTTGTATTGATGATTTCCTTGATGATTACTTTCAGGTTTACTCGAGTGAATTCTTTCTGCAGAAGGAGTCTGTTTACAGCATGTCTCGTACTCTTTCTATCAAATGTACCCAGATGTTTAGGAACTCAGGTTTATTTTATTTTAATTCCCCTTCCAATGTAGTTAACTGAAGGCTAATAGTTGATCTTCAGTAAAAATGTTAACGTTAGTCCCGGATTTCAGCACATGATCATGGTCTCTGATGGGCTTCTTGTCTTGCTACACCACCAATCGTAACCCAAACTTTTTTTTTTAACCTTACGTTCACGGTACTAATGTTAATATGCTTTCTACATTAATTAGCCTGAAATGAATCTGTGTTTCGAATAAATTAATTTAAATTAAAGGCATTTACTTACCTTTCTGGCGAATAGATAAAGTCATTATCCTTTAGCCCAAGCTAAATAAAGCTGTAATAAAGAGGTAATGTGAACAAAGTTATACTGTTCACCTTCAGGTTATGTCACTTTCGAGATCCACCGTAAGTATAATGGATTTTGAAAGATGTAACGCACTTAGCTATCACTTATCACCGTGTTAGCATGGTACGCTTTGTCTTAGCACATACTCCAATATCTCACTTCGCTACTCAACTCTACGTCAGAAATCAATTTGAATCAGCGGGATCCTATCTGGTAAGAAGATGGTATGTTGAAGATGTTCATGTTAGAGATAGTGGAGGTACACGATATTTGATCTGTTTGCTGGCTGTGTATTTAACTTGTCGTTGTGTGTTTCTCTGTGTGAATTCGTTTCACTGTTTGTTTGCTTCCCGCTTTCACGGTGAATTTTCTGCCTGTTGGATTAACTGTGGCTCTTTGATCTGGAATCAAAGGTGAGCTCAGCGAAACAATTTAAAATTGAGTGTTGAATACTCCTCATTGTAAAATAATAACTGCTCAGAGATAAATCTTTGGTCTCAGTAGCACACCAGGGTCTGTAAATGGAAGAGACAATATTATATTATATATAAAATACGTATATTATAATTATACATAATTATGGATCAGTGATATCCAACATATCAGGACAAAAAAAGGTGTCATGGCTTTATCTTTGTTCCATGGCTATGATCTTTAACAGCTATACATTTAGCCGTTCAAGCTTTGAACACATTCTCAGGCTGTGGAAAAATAAATAACTCTGCAAATATGTGAACAGTGACTGAAATTGAGAGAGAGAGAGAGAGAGAGAGAGAGAGAGAGAATGAGAGAGAGAGAGAGAGGTATGCAAAAGTTAAAAAGCTTGCAAATGTAATAGAATCATGTAAAGTTACTAACTGAGGTGTGTTACAAATCATGGGAATGAAGATATTGGGAATACAGTCATATTATTTCATATGCTGTAGAAAGTATTGTTTTTGATAGAGATAGCACAAAAGCATTTTTTTTCTTTTCCAAATGTAGATACCGGAACCTTGAGTGTGAGCCGATATCTGTAGCCATTACATAGTGTTTACTTCACTACTAAGCTTTAAAATTTTAGTTTGAACTGCAGCACTTTCACACAAAAATCACCTACATTGTAAGTACAGTAAGTGTAATGAAATCAATCCTAATCCTAACGAAAGACAAAACAGTCAAGTGTCTTTAAATGCAAACATTTCCAGTTCCAAAATTTCTTTTCCAAACTCCATTCCAATCTTTGCTACTTGTTACAGGATCCGATATCCAGTATGTTTTCTCCGATCTACTGTTTTTTTTTATTTTTTTATACCGGTACCCAGTATTGGATCGGTGCCATCTCTAACTTTTGAGTCAATTATTTACAAGCTTCTCAGGGTCTCTGTATCGCCTCACACACAGTGGGACCCCCAAAGCTGAAAGTTGGTGTTGTTTAGTTGTGTTTAGTTTGTGCTTCCCTTCACATGCAAATAATCACATGATTCAGGCATGAATTTGGGTTTTTACACACTTTATATGTTATTACTCACATGCAGTGCCAGGGATTAGAAATATTACAGGGAATGAAAGAGAAAACCCGAACAGGAACAAAATTTTTAATTGAATGTCACCAAAATCTAAAAAAAAAAAAGCATGGAATTTTGGTAATAACATTTTCCTTCCCTGTTCCAATTTTGTTCTATTCCATTTAAAGAAAATACAGAAAAGCCCAAATCTATACATTTTATCAATAAGCTTAAATTCTAGTGCAGAATACGTCACTTCCTGCACACCTGGCTGCAGGAAGGTGACACTACCAAGCAGCTATAGCCGAATTTTTGATATAAATTTGTATAGAAAGTATTTTTCCAATTTTCTGCAAGCAACAAATCCCACTGTAAAGTAGGAGGATGCTCTGAAAATGTATCTTGTTAAACACAGAGTCTGGGTTACTTATACCTGAGGCTTCCTAATAAGCACAGTAGGTTATCATATGTAAAGAACGTTATTAACTGACCCTTTATTTTGCTCAAACAGGTTTCCAACATGTTGTGCATGTGGTTGTTTTTCCACTCGTGATTTTTCTCACATTATTCATTTATTTTCATGTTACTTTTTAACATATGTTAAGTTTTTAACACTCACAGACATACTGTTTTTAACCTGGTAGCTAATCGTGATAGTCTAATGAGGATAAGGCTGAGGTCGGGATTGAGAGGCTAACTTCCAAAAAAATAAAAATGACATACTATACCTTTAACTCACCATGTGGCTGTTTGAATAGAGTTTCTACTTTCAGTGGTCTGGCTCAGCTGCACCTTTCTGGGTTCTTGGTTTCAGTGTTGTTACAACACTGCGATAAGCAAAGCAAACAGTTTGATATAGCTTGCACACACACATGTACATAGTCAGACACACACACACACACACACTCACACACACACACACGTTTGTCTTAGTATACCTGTGAGGAACTTCCACTGACATTATTAATAAATGCAGCTAATTAATGCTGAATCTAACCCAAACCCAGTAACGAAAAAAGAAAAAAATCCTTTCAGCCTTTCTACAAAAGTGAAAAAAGCAGTTCATCATGGGGACCAGCCAAATCTCCACAAGGTCAAATATTCCTATCCCTGTGGGGACATTTGGTCTCACACCCCCACACACACACACACATGGACATACACATGCTACACACACAGTGAGGATCCTATACAACAGCTATATGAGAGCTTAAACGTTACCGCACTGCAGAACTGATGAAGAGCATCTTTTTTTTTCTCTCTCTGTACAAATATCTATTTCATATGAATTATTTTATGTTAAAAGGATCTTTGCAGGTTTGGGAACATTGGAGAAGTGTTGTGATTTATATCCTTGATTATTAGTTTTTTTTTTCTGAAATAAAATGTCAAGTCAAACCTAGTAATCCTGGAGAAACATGGAGGAGCAAAGAACAAGAAACATTTGGTTTAACTTTCCCTTTTTGTTTGTCCAAGTCTTTGTCTCGGTGTTTAGCAGTGATCAGTGGGAGTTCGAGTTGTTGACCCATCCTGGAGACCCTTTTGTTGGTCACATTTATCGGTGTTTAAGCTGACATTTCAGACAGTAATCCACTCAGACCACCAGAGGAGAACAGCGCCCATCACTACTGGCCTTCAGGTATCGTCGCATATCCGCCACCTTTTTGATACAACAATTTTTGACATTTCCAGCCTAACATTGTCTTATATCTTGTTCTGATTCATCCTAAATGTCATTTCAGCCTGTTTTGATTTCATGCCACGATGTACTTGACATTATCTACGACAGTAGTCTAAGCTTTTCCTCACTGACGTTGGCGTGAAATTATTTTGATGACCATTTCAAGGTTAAGCGTCCGGTATCTGCTCACTCAGGCCTTCGTATCTAACACTGAAGATTAACTTAGAGATGGTTCACCACAAGAAGAAGACACCTTGGAATTTTCCACAGTATAAGAAAAAAAAAAAACACATCATGAACGTTCTCCTCTTTCATCCTCCCTGCCCTCTTTATATCACTGACCTTATTTGTGCTTATACAAATCTTGTTCCATCTTCCATCCCACCCCTCCTCTCCCTTCCAACCCTGGATACTTCAGTTCTAGGGATATAAACTGCTTGGTGTGTCTCTTATATAAGGGCTTTGATCCTAAACTAATAATCCTGAACTACTCTTCTCCTGATGGCAACATGCTGCGTTTTTTTCCCTCTGATGGAAGGTTCACCGTAAAAAACCCTCATAGAATATTTGGCAACCAGAGCAGCTACATGTGTTGTACCAATGGTCTAGCACAAGGCAGAGAGCTTCAGACTTAGCCTGAAAACAGGAACTGCTACGGTACATGATATGAGGAAAAACATCTTGAAGGCATTACAGTGCAAAGAGTCAAAAGTTTAAAGAGTACCAGGCTAAGGTTTTTAATACTGATCACAATGCATCTTGCCTGTGTCATCCTTATACACACACACACACACACACACACACACACACACACATTCACATACTCACTCCCCCCTTTCCTTTTTACTTTGTTTCACATCATGACAAATGATTTTAGAGTCTCTGCCTTGATCTGGACATTAAAAGGTAGATCTTTAGAGGTTTAGCTACAGCGATGACATCAGTGTAGCCAGAGAAGAGCAAGAAGAAGCCCAAAGAAAGAAAAGAAAAAAGATTTGGAGCTGGAGATTGGGTAAGGTGGGTAGAATGGAGGAACTCAGTGTTGGGTGTTTAGGGGGCTGAACAGGAGAAAGTGCAATGCTTCCCAGACCCTGAGGTCTTGCCAACACAAACCCAGCTCCCTGTGAGCCCCCTCTCCACTCCGGGATGCCTGTCTGACCGGGGGAGGGACACGCCGGCGCCATGCCGATTCCTTAGACAGCTTATCTCCCCACCAGTGATAATGCTGTCAAAATAACAGCCAAGATACATAGCGGTGAGGAACTGGTTAAAACCTCCTTGGTGTCCCTCCTTGGTGTAGCCTCTGCCTGCCCACCTTAGCTCTCTTTCGCTCTCTTTCCTGTTTCTCTTACAAGCAAATCGTTGGCTATAGGAGGCAACTCTGTGAAATTTGATCACCAATTTGGAAAAGAAGCTATTATAAGTAGCCTGAGATAATATAGCTGGATCTCTTAAGATGCTATTTATTCAGTCTAAGCATTAAAAAGATGACCAGCGCTGCTATTTGAGGTCAAGACCACAAGCGGCCTACGTCTACTGGTGGTGCTGGTGACTTCATCAACAATGACATCTAGAGGTTTTCCACACGCATAACAAATTTTCACAGCAATAGCTGTGAAATAGTAGACTATTTATTTCAGCAGAACCATGGTTCTCAGTGGGGGGCATGATTTAAATATTATTTTTTAGAAAAATAATGTGATGTTGGTGTGTGTAATCTAAAGCTCAACAACTTAAATAATAAGCATAAATAAGTGTTATTATAAGCAACAATAATGTAAGCTTGAGTTCATTTAACTGCAGTTAATACAACTGCTTTAACTACCCAAAAATGAGATCATTTTGACCCAGCCACATTTCTGGATTGTTCAGCCTATTCATGACTATTCATGGCCCAGATAAGGAGTTTTAATACATTTCATTTAGAAAATTGAGAGAGAAAAAAACAACAACAACAAACAGGAGCTTGCTTTTACTTTTGTGAAAAGTTTTAAATAACTTTAGCAAAGTTTACAGTTTGCTACAATACCCTTGTTAAATAATAATAATTCAGTTCATTAGTAGTAAAACTAATTGCACTTTCATTGTTAAAATGTAATTTTATTATTAGTTACTTAGTAAAAGGTATTTTGCATTCCTTTAAGTGCACTTAGACTCTATAATTTTACTATAGCTAAATAAATATATAAATATATTTGTAATATATATATATATATATATATATATATATATATATATATATATATGTGTGTGTGTGTGTGTGTGATTAATGTGATATATATTATATTTTTATATCTATAATAAAAAATGAAAGACACAAAC
>JAKKZL010000210.1:0-15626 GCA_037576815.1 Pangasius larnaudii
ACACACACACACACACACACACACACACACACACACACACACACACACACACACACACACACACACACACATTGTATAAAATAAATTAACACACCAAGCAACACCAGACCAAACTGAGCTGCTTCTTGATCACAGAGCAGATCTTTATAAGGAGCTCGTGCCTGGGGTGATGGACGGATGAATAAAAGTTCTTCTCAAAACACGGCAGAGATAATTTGCACATAATTTGCACCAAAAAAAAAAAAGAAAAAAAAAAAGAGGTCGTCAGTCTAAAAAGAAGTTTTCTAGGAAGATCATTTTAGGGATTGTTTTTCTTTAGAGATTTGTACACCGCAGTTTAAAAGGAACAACATGCACACTCTGAAACTCTGATGAGGATGAAGTGGTGCTCTCAGGGGAACTATGCTTCTGGACTTTTCCACTCAATTCAGTCCATTTATGAAATGTTCACTTCATCAGCATTTTCACTCTATCCAAATATAAAGAGTGATTTTTTTTTCTTCTGAAAGTCTAAGAGAACTCTAATGTCGAATTAAAAAGGAGATTTTTTAGCTGTTCGGCTGTTTTTAGCAGTATTTTCCAATAATGACGCAAAAAAAAAATTTTTGTTGCAGCAACTGCACTTAATGATTAAATATGGATGATTAATCATGACAAGCTGTACCAATTAATCGAATATTCGTCACTTTTATTTAAAAAAACCCCCAAAACAAAACAAAACAATCCTTACAAGTCCTGTCCCCTTTTTTTTTCCCTCGATGATTTGTCAGGTAGGGGTGTTTTCTTTCCTTTCCTTTTTTTTTTTTTTTTTTCCTCCTCTCCAAGTCCTCAGAGCGCACCGAGTTCCTCGCGAGCCACCGTCCGCAGTTCTTATTGGTAGGCGCGCGGTTACATCACAATGGCCGATTGTGACGCGGAGTTCTTTCCTGTTTCCTTCGGCCGCGTCTTTAAGTGGGTGCCTGCAGTCGGAGGAGCGCGTGCAGAGAGCGCTTCTTCTTCTCCTTCTTCTCCTTATTAGTCCGCTTCTGCTTCCTCTTGTGCTGCTGCTGCTTCGTCGCCACCCGCACAGCCGGCGCGCGCTCCCGGACACCCCGAGCCACGCACTGAGACAGAGCCACGCACAGACACAGCTCCGTATTCCACAGAGGAGAAGAAATCTCTCTTTTTTTTCTGTATGTGTGTGTGTGTGTCGCGTTCATTCTTTTTTTCACATCTCTCTCCCTCGCTCTCTCTTTCTCTCTCTGTCTTTCTCTCTCTCTCTCTCTCTCTCTCTCACACACACACACACACATACACACACGCACACACACTCATTTCCCACGCGCGTCGCTCGCACCCGTTACTCGGGCAGAATATTTTGTCGCGCGGTTTTGATCCTCTTTTCTCTAAATAAAAAAGAAAAAGAAAAAAAAGAAGAGGACATCTCCATTTCCATTTCCATTTCACGCGCGAGCTGCAGAGGTAAGTGACCCCTTGGTGAATATTACAGCTTTTCGCTCGTGTTGGTTGTTGGATCTTATAATAAACTAGAAGCACAAATAAATAACTCCTGGAGGGAAAAAAAACAAACAAACAAAAACAAAAACAAAAAACGAAAGTACACTTAACGCATCCGAAATCTGAATGCAGGAAGAAGTTTCTAGAAATGAAAACAGCCCTTTTTACGTATGCACGCTGAAATCAGAATGCTTATAATAACAACTGATATTATTTTAAACGATTGTTCTGGTAACGCATTGATCATGAGGTCGTTTTTCATAGAGAGTTGAAGACTGTTGGAGGTGATGTCTGTCTACACGCCGTGGCTTCCCCGTTACGCGTTACACTTCTCGCCTTCGCGTCTCACGTCTCTCCGCTGCGCGTTTTCAGGCGCACGCCGCGTTTCTCTGCGCGTTTCTCTGCGCGTTTTTTTTTTTTTTTGCGCAGCTCTCCCGGAGTTCTCACGGTGCTCCGATGCGTCCCTGTCCCCTGAGATCACTCTGTCTACACCCGTCCAAGCTCACTTGAGCTCAGTCCCCTCTGTGGGGTGTGTGTCTGGGTTAGGGTTAGGGGTTAGTTACTGTATCACACCTTTGATCCCATATCCATGCTGAAAAGTGGCGAGTTTCTAAACAGACGCGAACTTTGGTGTTTTTACGCACTGGAGCGTTAAATTCACTACACACTGAATTACAACCTTGACACTGCAATGTGTTTGAAAGTGGATCTTAGAGTGTTGCACTTGTTTGTGTGTGTGTGTGTGTGTGTGTGTGTGTGTGTGGTTGAAATCATTTACTCCTTGCAAACTATCCAGTGTCAACGATTGTGCCCCCCCCCTCCTTCTTTATGCAATGTTTGTCAGTTTCAATAAATACGACCGAGAGGAAGTTGGAAGTTCTCATCCTCTGTCTTAGTTCCTTGTTCGTAATTCCGTGAAATTTTGCGCGCTGTGCGCATGCGCGGACAGGGAGACAGGTGCGCCGTGACGAAAGACAGGTGCTGGAAGCCTGATAAAGGACAACATCGCGCATTGTTTAGAAGCGCAGTCTTGTTTTCTTGTGCGTAAACGGACGACCTTCGCCTTCACCCATCCATCTATGCATGCATGCATCCACCCATCTATCCATCCATCCATCCATCCATCCATCCATCCATCATCCGTCTGTTATAGGCTATCCCAAGTGGCCATAGATAGCACGCGTCCCAGCCGGAATTGTTCTTATTTTCTAAAAAAACACCTTTTTGTTTTTTAGCGCAGATTTGCGTAATTTGAGTTTTTCATGCAGAAAAATAACAGAAATATTTCTGAGGACATGCGCTGCTTTTTCGCCACTGTGCTACAGCTCCAGAGTCAAGTTCGGACTGGATCTGTTTGTCTTCCAACCCGATTATTGTCTTCTTGACAATAAAATGAAAATGAAAATTAATGTTTTAGTAAGAAAAGAGATAGAGAGAGACAGAGAAACAGACAGAGAGAGAGAAATGACGTGAGTATGTTAGGATTCTTAAGTCGACAGGAAATTATTTTACATAAACAGTGCACAAGTAACTCATATCCGAGACATTATTCTCTTAGATAATCTCATTTTAACCCTATTTGATTTGATTTATTTATTATTTATTTTGATCTTGATTACAATGCATTTTCTTTTTACAACAAATGATTCCTTCCTATAAGACTCTTACACTCTTACTGAGGATCTGCTTTACCATGATTTATTTTTTTTGTGTTATTTCCACAGGATTGAACAATCCTTGCTCTTATTTACCTCTTATTTTCTTTTTCAAAAAATATAATTTATTACATGATGTACCAAAGATCAACCTTTCTAGTTCATCCTGTTGAAAATAAAAAACCTCATTCAGCTCCCTTTATTGCTACGAAAAACTCTCATACTCATCCCGAAAACTGAACATGACCTATTTATTTATTTATTATTATTATTTTTTTTACATTTATTAAAAAACCTTTTGCACAGCGAGACCTTTAAAGATCTCATAAGAGTAAATGGATTGATCAAAAAAGTCAGAAGGGTTATTCAAAATATTAGATTTTTTTTTTTTTTTATTCATGAAAAATATATCCTAACTACATCAGGCAAATGTGAAGTTATTTGTGTGTTTTGTTTCAATAAAAGAACAACACACACTGTTAACCATGATAACCAATGCCATCTTGTTTTTCTTCTATGATATTACATATGATTTTTTTTTTCCTCCATAAGTTTTTTTATATGCCTTCTCCAATCTAATCCCAGACAAATGAGGACAGTAGAAAGGCGATTAACATAATTTTATGCAGATTTTTGTTGTTGTTTTCATGCGAAGCGACAATTGTTGCTTTGTTTTTGTTACTAGGGCAGTATACACAATGTAGGACTTTGCTCATGTATGCAAAGCTGAGGTGTTAACCCCCCCTCCATCCACACCCACCACCGTACACCCATTTTCTTTCTGCTTATACTTCCTGTTCCAGTGTTCTGACCAAATTTAATCAAATTTCCTGTTTGCAAATGCGTATGTTCAGGATAATTTACGATAAACCAGCTTCGTCTTACGCAGCCATATTTAAGAGGTACATACAACGTTCACACTTAAAATTTCAGCTAAAGCAGAAGTTGTAAATATAAAAATATCATATTCATAAACAAGTGTACAATATCTTTAGTGGAAAATACTGGATTAGCTGTGGTATTGTATTTTATTGTGCACAATAACCAATATATTTACAATTATTACAGTCTATACAGGTTATACCTCTAATCCAGACTCCCTCTTATAGAGTGGGTTTAAACAATTTATAATTGTTAAATTATACAACAAGTTATCAGTTATTACAATTAACTTGATTCTGATCAACCATGTTTTGTGATTTTGTTCCCCTTCCTTTTGGCAGGTCACAGGAATTTACCAAAAGAGTGAGAGCCCTGGCCTTTGAGAAATGGCTCAATAGTAGCACCAGGGATGCCGGACCATGACAGTGAGTCCCTCCTAAACCGACAGACCAAAAGAAGACGAGTGGACATCGGCGTGAAGAGAACCGTGGGCTCGACCTCCACGCTGACATCAGCAGCTTCTACTGACTTCATTGCCAGCCGCACATCAAAATCCGCCATCATCTTTGGGGCCATGAACACCCATCATAGCGGAGAGCAGGACCTTCTGGAGTGTCAAGGGGTGCAGCTTGGACATGGGGACTCGAGTGAGAGCAAGTCCAATGTGCTCCGGAAGCTTCTCAAGAGGGCCAACTCGTATGAGGACGCAATGATGCCTTTTCCTGGCGCTACCATCATCTCACAGCTGTTAAAGAGCAACATGGCAAAAAATGGAGCAGGGGGAGGAGTAGAGCCGGGGTTCCCTAGTAGTGCTCTCTCCAGCACAGGATCCGAGGTGCCCCAAGAGGATGCGTGCAGTAACTCATCCCAGGAAAGCCCTCAGGAGTGTCTCTCACCGTTCAGCCGCCCAACTCTGGGTCACTTTGACGTTGAACGCCTTAATGATGAACACCTCCGAGCTAAGCGGGCTCGTGTGGAGAACATAATTCGTGGAATGAGCCACTCACCCAATGTAATGATGCCATCAAACTCCAGCTCAAGGGAACGAGAGCGGGATGGTGAAGGAGAACCTGAAGGTCCCCAGCAGCCACCCAGCCCACGAGAGGGCTATCGCGAAAACAAGCGCAAACAGAAGCTTCCTCAACAGCAGCACAGCTTCCAGCAGCTGGTGTCAGTGCGCAAGGAGCAAAAGGTGGAGGAACGCAGGCAGCTCAAGCTGCAGCTTGAGGACATGCAAAAACAGCTGCGCCAGCTGCAGGAGAAGTTCTTTCAGATTTATGACAGCACTGACTCTGAAGGGAACGACCCAGACCATGACGGAGGGAACCTCTCTGAAGACAGTGCACGCTCTGATGCCGGACTCCTGGACGGAGACGTCGATGAGCGCCCCATGCACGATTCTGCTGCTGATCGTTCCGATAACGAGATGTCAGACTTGGATCCGGGACACTTTCTGGACAGAGCAAGGGCACTGCTAAGAGAACAGGCCCTTCTGGATGGAGAGAAGCCCAAAAGGGAGGGCTCGCTGAGGGGCAAAGGTCCAACCTCTATGCACGCAGAAGGCAAGCAACTGGCAGAGACCCTGAAGCAGGAACTGAACTCTGCCATGTCTCAGGTGGTAGACACCGTAGTGAAGGTCTTTGCGAAACCTCCGCGGCCTCTCCCACAGGTGTTCCCACCGCTTCCTGCGCCTCAGGACCGTTTTACCGTTAACGGGGACAACCCCAACTTCCACACAACCAATCAGCGCCTGCAGTGCTTCGGAGATGTCATAATCCCCAGCCCACATGAATCATTTGGTGGAGTCCCGCTCCCCAGTGCCAATGATCAGACAGAGGCACTGCCTTTAGTGGTGCGGAAGTCTGCAGCTGAGCATCACCACCAGTCCTCAGCAGTGGGTGCTCATGGAGGCCACCACCATCCTTCCCTCCATCCCTCTTCCCTGTCAGCCAACATGGGCTTCAGCCCACCATCTTTCCGCCACCCATTCCCCCTCCCTCTAATGGGGTACCCTTTTCAGGGCCCACTTGGTGCCCCGTCGATAGGGTACCCAGGCAAAGACAGAGGCTCACCTGATTCCATGGACCTCTCACGGGAGACCACCAGCTTACGGACCAAGATGGCATCCAACCACCATATGGGGCACACCCGTTCCTGCTCGCCAACCCACCCAGGGAGCACGGCTGAGAGTCTGTCTCTGTCGCTCATTAAGTCAGAGTGTGGAGACCTCCAGGACATGTCTGACATCTCACCATACCCAGGGAGTGCAATATCCTTTTCCTAGCATCAAATAAACATTTTGCTTAAATTCTGCTTTTAATGCTGATGAATGAAACCTTTTTTAGGGTTTTCCTAAAAAATTTGATATGTTGGACTAGTTTGGAATGGCCTCAGTTCCCCTAAATGTCAGAGTTGAAAGATCCTTTTAGCTAGTAGATGGAGCATTTAAAGTGCTACTCACTTTACCGTCCTCTGTTTAACTGTGCATGTTTGGATACTCAGCTCAAACCTCCACTATTGATTCCCTGAGTGGCCTCCTATAGGCTTTTTGTTAAGTCACACTAGCTGCTCTATTTCCAACTCAAATTCCTTTTTCCATCACCTTCCATGCCTTAAGTTATACATTTAAATGAGTTTAGTTCCCTCACATTTCCATAGTTTAGATGGCCTCATGATAAGGGTATATAGGCCAGGGTTTCAAGTAAGCTCCTGAATGTAGAATGGGTCCTTGCTAAAGTGCTTTGTGTTTCAGGCTGCCGGTTCAAGTCAATATACATTTTAGCACCTGTGCACTTAATAAGCCTAGTGCTTGAACAGGATCACCACTTACATCCAAATTTACTTTAAGAGATTCAAAATATTTTTAGCTCCTCGGGGTATAATTTGGCGTCAACCATGACAGGTGTTTTTGTTGTCAAACTCTGAGGTTCATTTGAGGACTCAAAGTTTAACCTGCTGTCTGTTTTTTATGACTGACAGGTTCCACCTCTCTCAACCCTCATCATATCCTATTATAGAAAAAAAAGACGGAGGAACAATTATCCCTCCTTTTCATTTTCCCCCCTTTGGATTCATAAAGATCGGTCAACAACCTGAGGGCCCTCAGCTGTTGCTTGGCAGCCAAACAATCTCCCTCTTTTTTTTTCCTCCTGTCTTTTTTCCCCTTCCTTTCTTTTCTTTGAAGCAGGCATTAACAGGTGTTTGCGGCTGTATGTTTGTCTTTCATTACACTGCCTCGTCTTGTCTGCTGAGCCAAGGGCCCTACGCTCTCCACAGCCACGCCATCAAGAAAGCGGAGCGAGAGGAATAAAGGAAAAGAGAGATGGAAAGCAATTAAAGCAATGACCGTACGCAGCAGTTACTGGGTGTTTTATGTAGCAATTTTAAAAAATCACTCAAAATGGTTAGGCTATAAAGAGAAAGTGAAAAAAAAAAATAGTGGACGGGAATGCAATTTTATATTTCTACTGATTATTTCTAGTAGCATGTGATTATGGTCGTTCCAGTTACAAAACAAAAATAACTAGCAAGTCACATATTTACAAAAAAAGTGAACATAGCCATAAACTGTTACAGTAATTGGTCTAATTGAAGTTTGCTGACTTCTAACTCTTGAGCTGGCAGCAAAAACTAACAAATGATTAAAAACGCTGCCTTATCAAGCTCTCTGATACTCAAAGGAAGCACAGTTAGGATATGGAGCTTCCTTTACAGATACATCCATCTGCTCTGGATGGCGATATGATAGAAGGATAGGCAGTAGGCACACTGGCCTGAATATAGGATCTAAGTATGCTTGAGGAGAGTGCTAGAAATGGAAACGTTATTTGGGTTTGAAATGCGCTTAGGGCATCGCAGATTCAAGATTAACTAAAGGTATGAGAGAGAGAGAGAGAGAGAGAGCGAGAGAGAGAGAGAGGTGGGGGTTGGATTTGGGATTGTTTGGTTAGCCTGGGAATGGGGTTATAGATGTGTTGGGAATGGGGTTAAACTGTGAACACTTGGTGGAAATGGGGTTAGCTTGGACTTAAAGATGGGGTAATAGTTCGGAAGCAATTAGGGTTGGATTATGGTTCTGGTTATTGAACGAGAGACAGTTCTGCGATATTATATTTGAGAATAGCGTTAGATTTGCGGCACGCATTGTGAAATTGTGAGTAGTGGCAGGTGAAAGTTTCCCCCAGCGTGACCACTAGGCTACTGGCGGCCAGTCTGTTTGACAGACACACAAAAGGGCCAGAGCTGGTTTCAGAAGAGGCAGGGCCGGGGAGGAGGGTGCGGAGGACTCTTTGTCTGGCAAAATCGCATAATCAGCCATTTTGTTGTGTGGCGGAGGTTAGGGCAGGAGAACGTCCTCTGCAGGAATGTCACACTCGGTGCCCGCTTCGCACTTACAATGCGTTCTTAGCTTAAATAGATTATTGATGAATGCAGAACGCATGGTGGAAAAAGTGCAGATCGGACTGAAACACCCAGACGACTGGCCAAGCAGTTTTTCAGCTTTTTCTCCCACGCAAAGAGAAAACACTGATAACCGATGCATTTGTGTCATATCTCATCTCATTTCATCTCATCTCATCTCATCTCATCATGTTTACATGAAAAAAGTTCTGCGATTATACCTTTGTGTTCTTAAATTTAATGATGAGCCGTAGCCCATAAATTATGCTTAAGTGGGCAGCTGGTGCCACATTTTTAATTATTATTATTTTTAGGAGATCTTGAGAAGCATATCACTATAATATTTAAAAGAGATTTTTTTTTTGCCTTCCATAAACACAGCTCCTACTGCTAAGTAATTAGGGGGGAAAAAAACGGTAGTGTTTAATTTCATTGTTGCGTGTTACGCTGCAAATGTGTAACTTTTATTTGTGTTCCCAGTGATAAACTTGTCATCAGCTTTCATGTTGAAATGTAGTTTTTTGTGGTTTGTCATGATCCATTCATTCACGGCGCTGAATGAAGTAATGCTGCAAAAGAAAAGAGCAGCTTGTCCCTCTTTCATTCTCTCTGGCCTTTGTGCTCATAAAGCAAGACCAGATGGTGAGAGAAAAAGGGAGAGAGAGTGAGAGAGAGAGAGAGAGAGAGAGTGTGTGTGTGTGTGTGTGTGAGAGAGAGAGGGTGGGTAAGACAAAGATGCGCTTTTCCAACTAACCCCCCCACACACACACACCCCTTTCTCTTTTTCTCTCATTTCTTTTTTTTCTCTCGCTCAATTATGTGAAGTACTCCACTCGTGGTTGGTCTGAATCCGCATTATCTTTGAATGTGTGCACACTTTATAAGACTTGTTTATGTTTTTGTGATTAGCCGTATTTACATGACAAATGTGTCATTTTACAGTCATATTGCGGCTTCAAAGGGACATCTTTAGACGCTCTTCGCTGGCCCTTGCACGTCATGGCCAAATTGTTGCCTACAGAAATGAAATGGGGTGGCAAATTTGCTGTCATGATGCCATAACAGGAGCTTAGGCTGCTCTCTGGGTGTGTGTGTGTGTGTGTGTGTGTGTGTGTGTACATACAAAAATGAAAATTCTGCTTAACTTCAACAAAATTCTGATAAAGCATATGTATCATTTTATAAAGTGAACTGAAAAAAAAAGATTCAGTTTTTCAGGCTTTTTGTCAGCCCCTGAGGCCTTCTCAAAAGTGCTTACCGCTGTATTTGTAGGTGACATGCAAACGATCTCTCACTCTTTTACATCTGAAGGAGGAGGTTGGCTGAGGCTTAGGGCTTAGGGAAAGACGTTGCTCGCTTTGCCTGCGTAATGGCTTTCTCATGTAAAACTGGCTTTTCTGCGGTGGTATATTGGCCGTGACGGCGCAGCACCTTGAGTAATGATGATGACAATGGCAAGCAAATCCTGTCGGCTCTCTGCTCGGGGCTCGGCTGCTTTTCCTTAACCCGCTCATTTGCACATTCAGGAAGGGCTTTCCCCCAACCACCTGAAGAAGGCCAAGCTCATGTTCTTCTACACCAGATACCCCAGCTCCAACATGCTCAAGATGTTCTTCTCTGACGTTAAGGTGAGTGCACCGCAGTTGACTTTTAATGTTTGAGTTGTTACATTTATTTATTTTTTTTTGTAAAGGAGCTGGGTGGGGGTTTTTGGGGGGGGCGGGGGGGGGTTGCATGGTGTCGGCTTACCTCACTTGTCCAGGTGAGTTCACTTACAAACGTTGGGCAGCCCACTGGTGGCGTTAGGGAAATGTTAAATGCCACAGCTGTTGCTATTGGTCAAGGCCAGTGGAGATTAATTCTGAGGGAAAAAAGCATACCGGCACGAGCCAGGGCAGCTGCAAGGCAGGTAGATGAGTGGGCGGTTGGGTATTTAGACAGTAAGATGGATAGAAAAGGAGGCAGATAAGTGCATAGATTAGTAAGCACCCTATTCACGACAAAGTACATCACGTTGAGAGGTTTGTAATCAGTTCCAATATGTAGTGTCCCAACTTTCAATTGGGACAAATGATCCACTGTGCAGTTTTAAAACATTCAAACCAAATTGATTAAAGCTTCACAGGACACAGGAGTGTGCGTTATGTGTGCACTAAACCGTGTGACACATTCAGGCCGTCTTATTCAAATGAACCAACAAACTTCCTCTTTTTGCAGTTTGCCCATGGATAACTACTACAGAGGCAACAAACAACAACTAATCCCATGGCCTAACCTGCAATTATTTTGGTGAACTTTTTAGCATTTTTCAACACCAAAGCTAGGAAAAAGCGCATTTAACGCTTCAACCATGCAACAATCTCATTTTTCACAAGGTTTCTTTCCTGACAGGCTGCTTTTTGCTTTTAAATGACTAGCAGGTTTGACGTTTTTTTTTTTTAGTAAAGATTTAGAAAAATAAACAAAAATGTGATTAACTGGCATCCGAGCTAATGAGGAATTTCTAATGATAATTAGTCAGTCAGTATCAGAAAAAAAAGGAAAAAAGAATGAGAAGGTACTTTTCTTCTTCTCATGATCCTCAGGAAATTGAACATGTGAATTGTGGCATGGTTCAAATGTTTCATAGGGGTGAATGTGTTCAGGTAACAGAGCTGAATGAACGAAGATGTACATAAGCTTTAATAATGGACAATTCGTGGAAAAGTATGTTTCAAGGATGAGATGTTAATGGATTCACATGTTAAGGCAAAAATAATATGATTTTTTACATTTTTAAGTGGACTAGGATGGGCATAAATGCTGTTTAATTAATGTTTTAAGTCATTTATGTGAAACCTCCACATATGCTGGTGTGAAGGAGATTTAAAATGTCTTTAACCTTTACTTTACATACATATTTGTAAATGTAACATTAGTAACAATCGGCCAGATTAGTTAAAGTGTGTTAAACTCCCTTATCGTGAAACTTGCCCAGGTTGGTTAAACTTGTTAAACTAAAGTTAAACTCAGTGTCCCTGAGTCACAAGTCTGAAACGAGTGTTCGCTTCCCTTATGAAGCTCTTATCAATCGCTTCTCTTTCACCTCATTGCCGCCAGCCATTCCGCGCAAACAAACCATTTCCCTATTTCCCACAAATGCTTAGCATGGAGGCATTCAGTGCCCTCTGCTTTATCAAAACACATCTTAAAGGGAAAGTTGATTTTGGCACATATATACAAATGAACAAACATTTCCCTAAATTGATTCTTTTTTTCTGACAGTATTTACCTGATGCTGCGTGCGTTTTGCATATCATTCATGAAATCCTCGGTTCTGGCAATGCAGTCCTATACAACACAAATGAATAATTTCTTCAAATTAAATCATCAAATTATGACATAAGGTAGGATAATGGCCCTCTGAGTGCATCCGAACCCCACAGACCCGTTTTCCATAATCCTCGCTAGCATTAAGGTTGTGCTTAATTGAACTAGATTATCATAACACCGAAACAAGGTCAAATTGTTGGCAGCATTCTCTCTGCGTGGCTTTGTTCGCGACTGCATTGTGGAACAATAGATGGCATGGATTTTATCTTTTTTCCTCCCCCCCCCACTTCTATTCTCATGGGGATCCGCCACTGTCCTTATAATAGTTATTCATTAGTCATTCATTATATTTCCATATCTCATGAATATCAATGCAGGGCATGTTGCATGCTAAAGACTACCCACTGTCTTAATAGGCTCTGATTATCTGCAGGATAAGAATGATGGGAACGGGATGTTCGTGTAGCTTTCGTTTTGTTTATCACGGATCCGTCGGAGTGAAGATGCTCTGAGGTCAGTAATAAGATGACCTCGGACTGAACGGACACTTGTGGAGAGCCTGCTAATTGGAGTGGTTAGAGACCTGTTGACTTTTGACCTGTGTGGATAGAGTTAGTTGGAATTAGTCGCACGTCAGGAAGTACATGAGCACTGGCTTTGCGTTGTGAGGAATCACTCGACTTTTTACGCTAACGAACCGCATTAGCTAATATTTAAGTTAATTTTCATGAGTGACTTCATTAAATGGTCACAGACTAAAATAGTGAGGGGGAAAATGAATTTTTAGATGATTTGGTTACAAGTTTGGCAAAAAAACACAAACTACTATGGCATGATGATTACTTAATTTTTTTTATTCTTTAATTAATAATGCTCTCCGTCTATAATTTGGGTAACAGTGTTGTACTTTCAACGTACAATTTGTTCAACCGAAGTCATGCAACTCATCAGTAATCAGGTTTTTTTTTTTTTTGCAAGAAATAAAACAGTTCAAATACAATATGAAGCAAGTCATAATTTCAAACAAAAACATTAAAATAATAATATTTTTTTTGGACAAAATATTATCAAAATTGGGTGATGGAATTCCTGCTGAAAATATGCCAAGCTAGTCAAGATGGTAGAGAAATATATATTTTTTGAATTATCGCTACTAATGCTACATCGTAGACGAGTTCATTTTTAGAAAATAACACAACAGGAATTTTATTAGAAAACATTTATTGATCAGTTTGATCAAGTAAAAATGAAACTTCATGAAGAATAACTTGATCAGCTCGGCAACTGTGTTTTGGCAGCTGGTAGCTTTTCAGATCAAGCTAGCGAGTGTGCTATGAGTACGTTAGAAACCAACTAAGCTAACTAGCAGATTTTAACTCAGACCTGTGCGACTTTGTGGGCACATTCGGGATTTTATGAATCAGGCAGACAGTGTGTAAGCTCTGTCTTACTAAGATTCAATTTCAGGAAATTGAACGGAAAAATGTGGAATCACAATGAAGTGTTTTCATCAGGAAATGGTCGTGTGCTGTTCCTGCTTATTGGAGAACCCTCAAGGAAGTGATGAAGGTTCCACATAATTCAGAAAGGAGAAAGAGAGTTTTCATCATAAACTGGAGTCTAGGTATAGAATGCTTTAAAAAAAAGAGATAGAATCGTGAACCATTTTATAATCGCATTGAAGAAGAAGAAGAAGGGTGCCAAAACTTTCTCACCTCTAATAAATATATAGTATAAATACTTTTACACAGTGGCCTGGTGACAATTCCCAAACGCAGGCTTCTTTTGTTTTTCCGCTGATGGCAGAGTGGAGAGGGATGTTTTTTTTTCTCTCTTTAGTTCTCTAGCAGGAAGTGTGTGTAAGTGTGTGTGTGTGTGTGTGTGTGTGTGTGTGTGTCAGATATGGTTTAATGCTGGCGCATGATATTACAGATTGAGGTAAAAGAAAAGTACACAGATGACTTCAGAGAACTGGACTGTACAGTAATAACAATGCCCCCTCCTCCCAACACACACACACATACACACACACACACATACACACACACTTGTTCTCCGTCTTTCTCTCTCACACTCTTTCGCTCTCCGGTGGTGTGACAGGAAAGGTCTTTGTTGTGAGTGATGAGGTCATTGTCAGTGATTTAGAGCTCATCATAAAGACACATGCACACACACACACACACACACGCACGTACACACACCCGTCTGTCAAACCACATGCTCAGGTCGAAAGGGCTAGGCCAGATCGGACGGACCTCCTCGTGATGGTCACTCACTTGTCTGTTTTTGAGACACTTTTTTTTTCTTTTTTTTAAACAGCCATGTTTTTTAGTCAGTGAAGCAGATAATAGGTATGAAAACATGTTGAAACAATAATGAACGATTATAAATAAATGACACAACAAGTGGAGATTGATAGACTTCAGTTCACACATGGCTAATCTATTTAGCTATACTGAGAGATTAGCTAAACAGCTAAAACTGATTGAGCTAGTTTGTAAATGCTAGCATCTAACTTTTTCATTACAGAATTTCTGTGAGTAGTTTTTGCTTCTCTCTCTCTCTCTCTCTCTCTCTCTCTCTCTCTCTCTCTCTCTCTGTCTTTTTCTCTCTCTGTGTGAGTGTGTGTCTGACTCTTGTGTCAGTACTTTCTGAATGCTAGCAAACAGCGTCTGCGTTTCTTTTGTGTGCTAGATTGTGCGCCCGGTTCCCTTTTTTTTTGTCTCTCTGTATCTCCCCTACGTCCATCGTCCATCCCTCGGTCACTAGCGTCCTCCGTCCTCTCTTTCTCTCCATCTCTGTTCCGTTCCTCTCTTTTCTCTGAACAATAGTACTGTCTAATCTCCATGTAAAAGCTGCTTCCCCTCCCCAGAGGGCTGCTTGCCCATCGTTTTGTCATCTTTTTTTTTTTTTTTCCTGAAAGACGGGAGATGAAGGAGAAAATGGGGGAGGATGAGGAGGAGAGAGGGGGCTTTTTGTAGGAGGGGGGTAATTAAAGGGGTACGAGGGGCCCGTTTAGCTCTTATCAGCTGTTGTTTGTGAGAAGAGTTTTCTTTCTCCCTCTTTCTCTCTCTATCTATCTCTATCTCTCTTTTTCTATCCCCCCACCCCTTCCTCGTCCTCTGTGGGTTCATTGCCCCGATGAACTGTAACCTACTGCTCTCTTAAACGGTTTAAGGTTGTATTGAATTTGGCAGAGATCATGCCCACGGGGGGAACCGGTAGATGAAGGCAGGCCGTTGATTGGTGAATGGGCTTAAGCTGATGTTTGAACTCCCCATGGGTCCGATATGCTCTTTTTTATGTTGACTTTATCAGTTTTCTGCTCAATTATCCATCCGAGGCTCTTGCAGCTGAGGGCTGCCCATAACTCACCCCCTCCAACCCTCTTACCCCCCTCCATGCACCGTCCAGATTGCCTCTTCGACTCGTGTAGGGAGAGAGAGAGAGAGAGGCTTTTCTTTTATTCATGTAAATGATGTTAATGATATTTCTCAGCGTTGACACACGATCTGTGATTATGAAGATTTGATTAACAATTAACCCTACACTATTTTCCCCAAAGGAATACTTGCTAACAAGGCTGGAATTTCTATAGTGTAGTGTTGTGATATGTCCAACACACAACACTTGTATATTTACTTTCACACATTCTATCAGGTTTATATATAATGTGGTGTATTACAAGAAAAAATAATTCATCATGAGTGATAACTTAGACATCATTAATAAATAAAAAAAAAAACACTGATTATGAGGAAACAGGAGGAAAAAAATCAAACAAAAAATGGCTATAAATAAATAATCTCACACACACACACACACACATATATATATATATATATATATATATATATATATATATAAATATATATATAT
>JAKKZL010000212.1:0-15587 GCA_037576815.1 Pangasius larnaudii
TTTTTACACATGTGAAAGTGGGAGCAGGTGGACGGATATGAAGCTTGCGATAAAAAGAACAGTCACATCGAGTAACACGGGAGCATCCTGGTCAAGGTCGGCGTGATGGCAAGATTGGTCAAAAGCATTTGCAAAAGCGGGTGGGATTGGTCACCAGCGTCTGCAGGAGTAGGTGGGATTGGTCACCAGTGTCTGGGATTGTCTGCAGGAGTAGGTGGGATTGGTCACGAGCGTCTGCAGGAGTAGGTGGGATTGGTCACGAGCGTCTGCAGGAGTAGGTGGGATTGGTCATGAGCGTCTGCAGGAGTAGGTGGGATTGGTCACGAGCGTCTGCAGGAGTAGGTGGGATTGGTCACCAGCGTCTGCAGGAGTAGGTGGGATTGGTCATGAGCGTCTGCAGGAGTAGGTGGGATTGGTCATGAGCGTCTGCAGAGGCGGGTGGGATTGGTCACCAGCGTCTGCAGGAGTAGGTGGGATTTGTCAAGATTGCCTGCAGATATGGGAAGGGATTGGTCAAGTGTGTCTGTGGGAACAGGTGGGATTGGTCAAGTAGGAATGGGTGAGATTAGTCAAGAGTGTCTGTAGGAGAAGACAAGATTGGTCAAGAGCGTCTGCGGGACTAGGCAAGATTGGTTGAAAATGTCTGCAGAAGCGGGTATAACTGGTCCAAATTCCTTCAGGAGCAGGCAGAAGTGGGAGCGCTCTATCCATTACCGTCCATGTGGTAATTCCAAGTTGGAATTATAGGAGCTTTCTCCTAAAATTAAGGCAACTGGCATCCGAAGAAATAAAGTTTAATTTCAGTTTACAATGAATTTACATTTATACCATTTGGCAGACTCTTTTCCAGAGCGATTTACATTTATCTTATTTGTGCAACTGAGCAGTTGAGGGTTAAGGGCCTTGCTCAAGGGCCCACCAGTGGCAGCTTGGCGGTGCTGGGGATCGAACTCATGACCTTCCGATCAGTAGCCCAACATCCTAAACATCCATAGTCCAAAACTTGACTATCTTGAGTGACGATAGTCCAACAGACTAGAAGAAACTGCTGATCTAATTTTTTATCAAAATATCTAAAAAGTTAACCTTTTAATATATATATATATATAAAGGATCACTAGAGCCAGGACTTGCAGGCTGCCATTTAGAAACAGTTGCCAGTGCATAATGGGCATAAATCACAGGATTCACCTGCGAATGATAGATTTAACAGTTTCCCACGATAAACTAATACACGACCACGAAATAAAACTGATCTTAAAAGATACTACCAAATCTAATTATCCAGTCAGGAATAACTGATATTTTCTTTATAAAAGCAGCCTGGACATGAAATGACTAGCAGGAGCCACTGCCCAGATGGTGCATTTTAATAACTAAAGTGACCAATTTCAGGAAGCGAGCGTGAAAACACTAACTTCCCTCCTCGCAGCGTATCACTGACAGGTCAGGAGTTACGATGTAAAATTCCCCTTCACAACTGACTCAGACATCTTCTCACCACACCACGTATAAGCAATCAAGGGGGGAAAAAAAAGATTTCTAAACAGTTTCTGTAAGTCACATGCTCTTATTTATTTTCTCAGTCGGATTGCGTGCACACATTAAAGGAGGAAAATACGTGTTGCGTGAATTTCTTTCAGTTATCAAAGGCAGTATATAAAAGTCTATCAACAAGTAGCTGTAGATTTTGAATAAAATGCCTGGAAATCCCCCAGTGCTCTGGAATGAAAAACAAATGAATGTAAAACCCAATTCCCTTGGCTTGCCATTAAATTAAAACCAAATATATGCCCATAACGCCTCGCCTAGTATCAGTCCACGGAAATCACAACCTCCTCTGCAGCTTTTGCAGTACTGACTGTCAGCTTCATAGGCTAAACTACGATTCCGAGAGAACATTCCTAGGATTTATGACGCACATTATCGTGAGTAGGCAAGCACAAAGAGCTATAAAACTGAGCATGTGAGAGCAATTTCTGAGGTTATGGAAATGCCTGGTGCACAAAAACCACATTTTTCCATGTGCCACGGCAGGGGGGAAAAAAAAACAAAAACACTTTGGATTTAGACGTACTGATAGATTTGGGCTAAATAAATTCAGACTTAGATTTTGGCTAGATATACCTCACTTAAATATTCCTACGCATTCATAATGATCATAAGGTCTCAACGATCTTATGACCACGTCACGCAAATGGGTTTGAACTTTAATTCAGTATGATGTGTGTTTTTTTTTTACGTTGCAGCTTCATATTTATTTATTAATAGGAAATATATGCAATGGCAGTATGGCAGATATTTAAAAAAAAAAAAAAAAAGAGTAAAAAAAATGGTTCAGTTTTCTCATTTCTAGCTGTATCATTTCTAACTTTTCTGAGAAATTATGGATTTTTTTTTTTTTACATATATTTTTAAAAAAATAATTACAAACTGTGCAAGCAGATTTGATCAATTTTTCCACTGTTTTCTTTGTTTGTTACAGATTTTTTTAAATAACTTTTAAAAGTATACTCAGACTACTTTTTTCTTTTTTTTAAAGGTTTATCCTCAAACGCCTCCTTTTTGCATTTATTTATTTAGGTTTATTAGGAAACCTATTGTGTATATCGTGATACATATTGTGTATGTAGAAATGTCTAGAAATATCACGATGTAATATTCTTTGTCATATCGTCCACCTCTAGTCGCTGGTCAACTGATTTTTTTGCTTTCCCTTAGCTACTGGAGGAAATATAGTTAATATAGTTTACATTTCTCTCTCTCACATGCACACGTATACACACACACGTATACACACACACACACACACACACACAAACACACAGTAATCAGTGCAGCAGACTTGTGACCTTTTTTTTCCCCCAAGTGTAGTTTTTAAGTCTTGTAAAAATATTTCACTTCCTCTTTTGTGCCCTTCTGGTTTCTAACAGTCAAATCTGAAAAAAGCTTAGTGTGTGTGTGTGTGTGTGTGTGTGTGTGTGTGTGTGAAAAGAGAGAGAGAGAGAGAGAGAGAGAGAGAGAGAGAGAGAAATGAATGTAAAAAATATATAGTAACAAATTTGTCTCACTCACACTCACACACACACACACACACACACACACACACACACACACACACACACACTGGAGTGAACTGAGTATATCCACAGCTGTCACTGTAACTCTCATACTAAACAGTGCAGCCTGTAATAGTGTCCTATTCTGCCATACTATCAAGTACGGAAGTGTGAGTTTCCCTCGCGATGGGCGGAGACTCGCGTAACGTGACTCACATCGAGCTGGCAATTATGTGCACCAGCATGACCTCAATACAGCCCGCTGTTGCTTTGTGTCTTTTTTGGTTTCTCAAACGTCAGAACGTGTCGAACAAGTAAAGAAAGATTTGAATGATGGTGCTGTTGTGAGAATTCTGACATTTCGGCTGTTTAACTTAAGGAACATCAGCACACCTACACAGGTGTGAAAAAAAAAAAAACCGGCAAACCTGCACCAGCTCGCGCCCATGCCTGGTGTAAACAAAAACAAAAACAAGACAAAACGAAAAACAAAGACAAAACACAAAACAAAAACAAAACCAAGACCAAAAACAAAAGCACGAGACAAAACGAAACAAAAGACAAACCAAAACATGACGCCTTACCTGCGATGTCCCATAACTGCAGCCGCACTAAAGTTTTGCTGTCCCAGTTGAGGACTTTGAGGGCGAAGTCAACACCAATTGTTGCTCTGTAGTGCTGGGAGAAAAGCTGATGCACATACCGTTTAATGATGCTGGTTTTCCCCACACCTAACTCCCCAATCACCAAAACTTTAAACAAGTACTCCTTACACTCCGACACGGAGCCTCCAGCCATCCTGTACTGCTACTGCTACTGGTACTGGTACTGCTACTGTCACTGCTACTGCTACTGCTACTGTCACTGTTACTGTCACTGTTACACAAAATGCTGTGCAGCTGAAAGGAGAACAATTCAACAAACAAGCGCTTCCCGTTTCTCCTTCTCACAAAGTTCAGTATGTAGAAGTGAGCTGCTGACTTTCACACTCACTCAGTGACCTGATAAAACCCTTAAAAACCAAAAAAAAAAAAAAAAGTGCGCTCCTTTTCCCCACCTCCTCTAATCTAATCTCCTCTCTTCTCTTCTCTTCTCCTCTCTTCTCCTCTCCTCCTTCACCACAAACCACCTGATAAGTCACAGGACCCGGAAAATATCTGGCACGAGGAAATCCTTGTGGCTCAATCCAAAATATATCCGCCCTCACTGCAGAAGTGAACTAGGTAAGCTCATGATAGAGGGATTTCTACACCCTGTGAAGTGCACTTTGTGTCTCAGAAAGATCCGTTTAGGATTTCGGATCTGCATTTTTTTTTTTTGTTAATCTGCGGGGATTTCTGCGCGAGGGAATTTGAATTTCAGTTCAGTGTGTCATGTGTTCTTCGAGTCGCACTTCGGTATTTATTTATTTATTTATCTATCTATCTATCAATAGGAAGTATGTGCAGTGGGAGATTTGCAGATATTTAACAAGACAGGAAGTTCAGTAGAAAATATTTATTGTACAGCATGATTTGTACTGGCCAAAAAAAAAAAAAAAAAAAAAAAGAAAGAAAGAAAGATAAGAAAGAAAGAAAGAAAATCCTCATTTCTAGCTCTGACCATGTTAACAGATGATGTCAGATCTTTTACATGAAACAAATATCCAAACAACTTACACAAAAAAAGACTTAATATTAAAATTAGCAATACTTATTACAATACGTAATATCAGCTAAATAATATTTTTTTTTGAGTTGCATTCTAATAGTATTATATGAAACTAAGATTAAAATAAGTTGCAAATCCATAATCCTACGCAAGAGTCACTTGTAAATGCTACGAGTTACCACTAGAAGCAACTACCCATAAAGCTTAAAAAGTGAAATATACAGATTATTTGAAAAAACAAACAAACCGAAAAAAAAAAAAAAGATCTGAATATATATTCCAGATTCGATGTACTATACATCCCTTTTCATAGAGGGAGTTATGAGTTATAAGACGCTTCTAAAACTTAGAAATCTTCTCACATTCTGTTCATATAAACATTTACGGGAAATACAAAGACACCATCAGTGTGGGGGGAACAAATCGATGGCTGAACAGTATACAAACATTTGAAAAAAAAAAAAATGTTTTCCCAAATATTCAAGCATGAAATTTCTCATGAGACTAAAAAAAAAAAAAAAGAGAGAGAGAGATTTGTGAAGAACAGCCCAACTGTTCCCTTTTTGTAATTACCTTGGCAGTACAGGGGGGAAAAAAATCCTCATTTAGACTAAAATAGTACTTTAACTACTCGCTTAACAATATAATAAAACCCTTCCCCTGCATATCTCCCCAAGCAAGTGCTAGAATTACCATTACACTCTGATCGCTGTCAGAAACACAGGAGCACACACACACACACACACACACACAGGTTCACAGGAAAGAGAGAAACTCTCAGTTTACACGTTCCACAGGAAATGATTTGTTCATAACCAGACGTTGTGTGTGTGGAGCTGAAGTCTGGAGAAATCACAGGATCAATCAAGAACACTAAACAAGATCTAGATCTTGTTCTTGGACCATGGTTTTGAACAAGACTGCTCGTTCACTGGCACTCACAAAAGCTTAACGCTAATTAGTCTTAGTCTGGATTTTGTGGATTGTTCAAGCTTGATGCTTGTGGTCTTGACCTCCGCTGTGATGTGCATGTGTGTGACTTTATCTGCATCACATGTCTACACCACTCTGCTTTCTGTATATAACTTTGTATGTGTTTGTTCAGTTCCATCAAGAATACATATATATATATATATATATATATATATATATATATATATATATATATATAAAACAAAATTGATTTACAATGATGTCAGGCTGCATAGTCCATACATTATAGACCCAAAGTCTGAGTTTCTTCCACTGTGGTCCATACAAACTGCACCAGACTGGTAATCTCCAATGAATACAACGTTCGCTAGTAGGTTTTGGTACATCAACAAGCTTGATATTTTGCCGCTCCAGCTTTTCTACATGCAAGAACTTTAGAACAGTAATCCCAGTCGGACGTTCCAGTTGTTTTGAATTGCTGTCTCGTTTCAAATGATTTCATTCCTGACAGGAATGTCTTGTAAAGTAACAATAAAAAAAAAAAATAAAATCATGTAAGCAAGCAACTGCTATAAGTAAATAAGATAAATGAAGTGAAGTGGGAGCCGGCCATTTTCTGCATCCTGAGCACCTGCTCTCACAGTGTAAAAGAGCTTTGTTTGGGAGCGTAGGTCACTTCCTGGGAGGTGTTTGGTTCGTTGTCAAGGGCAGGGGATCCTGGGATTGACCTGCCTGAATGCAGTGAGTCCCTGAAAGGCGAGGGTGGAGCGAGGAGAGTAAGCTTGCTTTGAGCCAAGTCCTCCTGTCCACCCTCTTCTTCCTCCTCCTCCTCCTCCTCCTCCTCCTCTTCCTGTACAGTACTTTCATACAGGAAGCCATGGATAAGGTCAAGAGCCTCCATTTCTGAACCCTCCTCAGACAACATCTCCCCCTGCAGGGGCAGAGGTAGCTGATTGGATAATGGATTGTAAGCAGGGTTCACTCTGCTGCCCACCATTTCATCAAAAGCCCTAATGTTAGAGCTTAGCGTATCCACTTGGCCCCCATCTAGAGAGTCAGAGTTGAGGCCCATCAGGTGAGCAGGTGAGTAGGAGGCTGGCTCCCATCTATCCGGGGTTGTTCCATGTACGTTGCAGGGGGATCGGCACCCTTCATCGCCCTCCTCACTGAGGTTGTAGAGAACCTTGGTGTTAGGTTGTGAGCCGTTGTGGTCTGTGTCAAGTCCAGGGTCGTATTCGGGGTGCAGGGGTTGCGAGGCGTTAGTTAGGGGTCGGATGACCGCCGTCTGACTCTGGCCGACTGCTTGCCTCCTCACATGCACAGACAGTCTGTGGAACACACTCGACCCCCTCCCCTGGGGCCGGGCACCTGATTCAGACCATGACACAGACTTTCCATTAGGACTATGAATGACACAGAGACCCAGCGTTATTCCCACGAGGAATGGGCCAAAGAGCAACAGAGACAGACAGAACAACATCATCAGTACATCATCATCATCATCATCATCATCATTATCATATCATCATCATCATCCCAACACAGCATCCATTCTAAATTCAGCCCTACAAACCAATACTATGGGTTAGTTTTCCTAGCTGAGGATCATTCACTTATTATTTATTTAAACATTGCATTCCAAACAACTGGGTTAAAACATGCTGGACACTTGGTACGTAATGGATTGTTGGGAGAGCATTATGAATGTCAGATGGCCGACTGCCATCCCCTCCCTGCACCGCTCTGTTTGCACTGAACATCATGCAGAAGTGAATACATGGCTTTATGGAATTTCCCTCAATAGTTTCAGATCCCTGTGGCACAGCGCAAAGCCCTGTCAAGGTTTAGCATTGTGCACACAACAACCGGAAATCAGTGGTGTAATCAAGTTAAGCAGAACGGGCTAGGGACAGAGAGAGGCCTCAGAGCTGAAAGCTGCACTTCGGGTTAGAAGAAGCAGGGTAGGGACTGACGGAGCAGCACTCTTAATAACTGGGTTAATTTTCTTCAGTAAAGGAGGAGAACAGGATGGGGAGGCTGAGAATTGGGTTAATATCAGGGAGGGGGGGTTACGTGGTGGGTGGTTTGATGAAAATTAGGTTTCGGAGAAGAGCTCAGGACAGACAGAGGACAGCTGATTGGAGCCTGGTGCTAACAAAACTCTACATACAGTACATACTCCAGTTTGCTGCAAGGAGAAAAACATGGCACAGCTAACATCAGAAAGAAGAAATTATACACATTTGCTAGGAAGGACACGATCAATGCGACCTGTTACTCTAAAAGAATCTGTCATTTCTTACTTCTTACTTCACAGATTAGGCCTAAGACATTGTAAATCTCTAATCAGAGTTATGTTTCCTGATTCAAGACCAGGGTTAATCTATGGCACTGGCCAATTATTTGAGCAGTTACTGTAAAAATGTAGAAAACAAGTACTGCTAAACCAGTTGCCTTCTAAAAGATAACTCAATTTTGTGTTGCAGGACACTGTCAGAACGAAAGGTACTTAACTGTGATTTTAGGGTACATAAAATTCTTGCCAAACGTCCATTGTACCTTCAGTTCGAGGACGTAGATAATGTTGTGTACCCTCGAAACTCTAGATGAGTTTGAATTTGAATCTTTAGAAGTCAAAATTTTTGTACCTTGGTTCACAAAATGTACCTGTACAGTACACTTTTTCTGACAGTGTAGACCGTATAGGTATGTGATTGAATGCTTAATAACACAGTCATTCTTGTTATGATCCACTCTATAAGAGAGCCACTCACTTGGTGTTGCTGCTGTTGGCGTTGTTCTTCTTCCTGCGGAACATGTTCAGGAAGCTGTTGCTCTGGCACGCGGCGGCTGCCTTGCCGTCTCCCACGTGCATGCGCACCACGTCTGATGTGGTGAAGGCGCTGCGCACGTTGCGCTCTGGCTTGGCTATGATGATGTACATCTTGGGTGTAAACATGCAGCCCAGAGCCACAGTGACACTCAGGCTGACTGAGAAAGAGGTGGTGATGATCTTGTAATTGGAGCCAAAATAGATGGGCACGAACGCGAGCCAGATGATACACGTGGTGTACATGGTGAAGGCAATGTATTTGGCCTCGTTGAAGTTGGCTGGTACGTTGCGTGTTTTGAAGGCATAGTAGGTGCAGCTCAGGATGAGCAGGCCATTGTAGCCCAATGGTGCTACCACACCCAAGTTACTGGTGTTACAGATGAGGTAGGCTTCCCTAATGCTTGGGTAGCTCTTGATTGGCTCCGGAGGCTCCAGCACAATGAGCACAACCTCCAGTGTGAGCTGTAGGCTGATGAGGATGAAGGCAATGACCACCTGCGCCCAGGCGCTCATGAAACGTGGCTTGCGAGTGCAGATCTTCTTTTTACTGCCAGCCAGGATGCGCGCAATGCGGTTAGTCTTGGTAACCAATGCCGAGTAGCACATTGCCGATGAAAGGCCCACTAGGAGGCGCTGCAGGTAGCATGAGATCACCGTAGGCCGTGCAATCAGGGTAAAAGGGCAAATGTACCCCAAGAAGATACCCGCCAGGATAATGTAGCACAGCTCACGGCTTGATGACTTGACCACTGGAGTGTCTCTGTACTGGATGAAGACGAAGGTTACAAAGAGAGTCACCAGGATGCCCAGGCAGGAGAAGACGACTGCTACGATGGACTCGACGCTGCTCCATTCCAGGTATTTGAGAGAAAGAGGTTGACACCCTGAGAAAAAGAAAAAGATGTAGAGACAGAGAGAGAGAGAGAGAGAGAGAGAATATGAGGGGGAAGTATATAAAGAGGAAACATAACCAGAGGGAGAAGGTATCTGAGAATTAACGGATGATAAATACAAGTGCATGTACACACCGACACAAGAGAGCCAGCTGATAAGAAAGATTTATGAGTATACGCAATTCCTAATTTTGTTTTATGGAGAGCCATACAAATCCTACTGCATCTTATTTACCAGCCATGTGCCCTGTTTCCCATTACTTTTTCACTTTCTCTTCACTTTCTTTGTGCTCAGCACTCATCGCCATTTTCCCCTGCCCCCTTTTTAGCCTATTCACTCTAACCGAGGCCAGAATTTCTTGGTCTCACAATTTTCTACTCTTGTTCTCGGCATATGGCTAGTGGGTATCGATGGAATTCTGAATTCATCGTGGTACACTTCTTTCCAGGTTGATGCGCACAGCTGTCAAAACAACACACAGCATCGAGAGCAGACAAAGGAAAAGAACAAAGTGAGTCAGGGGTATGTGGGGCGGAGTAGGAGAGAGAGGAAGAAAGACAGATCGAGAGAAAGGACAGATGGAGGGATTGATAACCTCACTGTGTTTTCAGATTTTCCTAAATGAGTAGAATGGATGTTTGTGTGAAGATCCACACATATAGTCGTTAAGGTCGATTAAGAGATGACTGGCCTGGTTGGATGGACAAATGGACAGATTTGTTAAAGTTTTCTTACCTGCCAGTTCGTTATCGGGCCACCAGCCCAGATCGCAGGCCTTGCAGGTGAACTCGTCTTGCACATACTCATTGTCCTTACAGGTAGTGCAGATCCAGCAGCAGCTCACCTCACCTTTCCGGATCACCTACAGTCAGGGATCAAAAGTCACAGCGATGTAATATTCTCATAATCAAGCGGAAAATCTAATAATGCCCCAGTTACATGGATCACACAGCAGTTTGATGAGGGGGTCACAGGAGACTGGTTTAAGCTGTGCACAGTAATTCAGATAACCAGTGTCAAATTAGCCTGAGCATTAAAGCATCTCAGAATGTACAACACGCTAGAAACCTTGATGCGGCTGGGCTCCAATAGCAGAAGATCACATCAGTGCCACTTCCGTCAGCCAAGGACAGGAATCAGATACTACAGTGAGCACCGAAACTGAAGGCGAGATTTTTCCAGTTTAGGTGAGCCTGTGCCCACTGTAGCTTCAGACTCCTGTTCTTGGCTGAAAACGCCTCAAGGTTTCAAGCATTCTGGAGGTTCTTTTGTGCTCATCCCGATTGAGTTATTGTAGCCTTCCTGTCAGCTGGAAACAGTCTGACCCTCTGATCTCTCTCATCAACAAGGTGTTTATGCCCACAGAGCCACAGCTCACTGGATGGTTTAGTTTTTCACACAATTCTGTGTAAACCCCAGAGACTGTTGTGTGTGAAAATCTCAGGAGATCAGCCGTTTCTGAAACACTCAAACCAACAACTATGCCACGGTTAAAGAGCACTGAGATCATTTTTTTTCCCCTTCCTCATTCTGATGTTTGTTGTGAACCTTAACTGAAACTCTTGACCTACATCTGCATGATTGTATTCACTGCGCTGCTGCCACATGAACAGCTTAGATTAGATAAATGCATGAATGTGCAGGTGAACCGTTAATTGGACGGTGAGTGTATATCATTGCTGCCTTCATCAGGTTCCCTACTATGTGTTACTGCAGGTAAATGCTGAGAAGTCTATAAGCTTTTCCTACTTTACCACTGAAAATTCAAAAGTAAAATGTCCAGGCAAGTGTCAAAGCAAACCAAAGCCCACAGGGTACCTTGATCTGGCCCTTGGAACAAGGCTCACTGCAGACGGAGCGCACCATCTCGCTGCGGTTGGTCATCAGCTTGTAATCGTCGATGCTCAGTAGACCCTCGTGCCACGAGCCCACGTTGATGTAGTCATAGCGACCCAGCTCCTCTACGTACTGCAAATTCATAATGTCATACCTGAAAGAGAAAGAAAGCAGAGAAGACAAGAAAAAAAAAGTGAGGCCGCTTTGCTTATGCAAGTGTCCAGACTCACAGACATTTCATTCATGTTTACACAAAGCCTTGTTCTCAGGGAAAGTGGCCCTAATCTGCATTGGTCATTGGGAACACGAGTGTTATAGACCCCCAGGACATGTGCTCATAAGTGCATAAATCTCCACACGTAGCAGCGCTGATGGTGACAGCACTCTAACTCCAACCTGTCATCTTTCATGAGTGTGCAGTCACAGTGACAGGACTCAACTCGTGTAGGAATCGGGGTGGAAACAGCTGGAGCTCTGACCTCAGACAGACAATCTGTTCCACTCTAAACCTTTTACATTTGGATACACACCTGTGTGTGGTAACATCTGTGTGCAATATCGAATCAGCATGCATGTCATACAGTATAGCGTAGCTTATAATGTATCCTGCGTCAAATCCATGGTCAGGGAGCCATTCATCTCATTCATCTCATTCATCTCATTCATCTGTTGAGTACGTAACAATGAAGACACCATAAATATTAGCTTTCGTTTACCTGCCAGGAGAGTCTCCGTTCTCGTCGAAGTACACCTCCTCTCCAGAGACGCCGGTGAAAGAGGTTTTGAGCAGGTAGTCTAAGAGTTTGCTGCCGTCGATGGGGTCCATAGCCTCACACAGGCCCTCGTGATCCGGACACAGGTCACGATGCATATCATGGAGCCCGTGGGCCATTGCGTAGATCGCGTTGATCACAAAGCCCATCTTACTGTCCTGAACATAGTTGTCCTTCAAGCTCTCATTTCCTGTTGGCAGAGCAGACTTATTTTTCTTATACTGTACATATAACATTTTTTCCTTTTATTCGTTTACTGCTTGTTAGCAGCAAATAAACATTTCCAAATGCAACTGATCTTTAAAACAAAAAGCATCAAGTTGACCAGCATTAATGCTTTTGCTATGGTAAACCATGAAGTAATCACATATCCGGCAGCTTTAGCTGGGTGCAAAAACTTAATTAGAAGGAAATTGTTCTTAGCTTTACAGTAGAAGGAAATGAATCTTGGGAATGGAGTTATTTGTTTTATAAATGTGCGTGTAATTATACGGCGTCTTCCTGAAAAATCCGTCCCTAAAACCTACTAAGCTAAAAAAAAAAAAAAAAAATGAACGAAACAAAAAAACAAGCAAACAAACAAAAAAACCTGCCCAGATTCCTGGATCATCGGTGATGGACCTCACAGCCATCCAAAGCTATAGCTTTATTTTTGGTCAAATTACATCTTTGATAGAATTAAATTCTTATTAGTACAATGTGAAATGTGTTTCCTGAATGCTGCATTTGTTTACATCCTTTACTGAAAGCCACACATGGCTGAACAGCGAAGCCTTCTGTCCTTGAGATCTTTTTTTCTTACACACACAATCATACAATCGCACACACATGCAGACTGCCAGCTGTGAGCGCGGCCTCCACACATGCTGTGAGCACTGTGGACATGTTCACACATTTATACAACACACACACACACACACACACACACACACACACACACACACACACACACACAGACACCAGACCCCTCTGATGTGATTTCAGTGTAAGAGTAGAATCCTTTAGCGATATATAAAAGAGTAAAACTGATCTTTTCATTTGGCCTCTGCTCAGACTCTCATTGAAAGCTTGTTTTGAGGCTAAATGTATAGAGTTCTAGGATAACTGACGGCTTTGCAAGTGAACAATCAAGGCATTGTGGACCTTGCAAAAACAACATATGGGTAAATTGGATAAAAGCGTGCTAATATAATCAGACTGCTATATTTTTGCACAGTTTGTATGCTTAATACATTGATTTGCATTGTATGAATTGTTCGTCACTTCCACTGCTGTCTCACAAAGTCAACACCTACTGCAGATTTTTTTTGTTGTTGTTGTTGCAGATTTGCATTCGTCCTTCACAGCCTACAAACTGCCAATCAAAAAAAAAAAAAAAAGCCAGATCAATCCAAATCTGTAAATTGTGCCACTATAGTGTGTGGTGTGTTTAGTGCAGATATTAGAACAGTTGTTTAAAAGTGTGTTAAGCATAGTCACATTTTTTTTTTACCTGTACAGATTTTTTGGTAGTTAGGATTCTCCTGAGGGTGGCCAGGTATGCGGCACTGGAAGCGGTACTGCCAGAACTCAGCGAACCACGGATTCCTGATGTTGGTGTCCAGGCGCAGCTTCAGGAAGTAGTCATTAAATGACTTCACTTCCTCCGTCTGCAGCTTCATAGTGATACCTCCGTCCGCTTCCTGCTCGTATCCCTCCACCACCTCGTCCCGATCTGCCCATCCATCACTGACAAAGCGATGAAGAGAGACCTTCAGGGGGTCTTATAGACTTATACAATGCTATACTGCAGACATATTATACACACTGGCACCAGTACAGGCACCAGTACACGGAGGGATAGATGGAAAACAATTTTCATGAGTAAGAAGAGGAGAGAGAATGGATAGCATAGCATAGCATCTTCACAGTGGTTAAAAAGTGCCTGCGTGTGTTAGGAATATGTGTCGTTATCAATCCTAAATAATGCAACCCCCACTAGATAGTCCACGTTTGTGCAGAACTGGTGCAATTCGACAATTAAAGCTATATTAGTGTTCATAGATAAACATGGATTTAATTTGTTTACAGAAGCCTGAGGTGAATATCAGCTAGTTAGCTACTGTTATCTAATGATCAAGTAGCTAGCTATGTTAGGCAGGTCACTCTTTGATTCTCTCTTTTAATTAACCTTATTTTTAAAAAATAAAGTTAGCAAATAATGCATAGCCCATTAGGATTTTGTGATAAATCTTGACATTGGATGTCTGGAGTCTTAAATGCAAATACCGCCTCTTTAATTAAAATGCTGCTGCGAGTATGCTAATATGTTTTCTTTTGACGTTATTCCCGAAATCAATGTACTGAAATGTAACAAGTATTATGTAATTAAGTATGCATATTTAGGTGTTTTTTACGATTCCTGCTATTAATTCTAAGACGTGTACTGATTATGTTTGATGGATAGGTTTGTTTGATTTGGTATTTGTGGAAGGCGGTTATTTCAGCTTTCATGTGTGGCCTTAACGCTCCATCGCCTCGAAGACCCTTTGTTCACTCTTCTTCACATTATTCTTCTCTTCTAGTCACACATTTCTGCAACGGGTCTCTCGGTGAAGGATGTTCCACAGAGCTCGAGTGACTCTATTACCTCCTGGGGCTTTGACCTAAAAACATGCCGAGCATAAACTGACGGAAATGAGAGTAAATGTTGCCTTAGTCTGATGAAGAATGGAATAAAGGCTGGAGTAAGAGAAAGAGCAATAAATGACAGGAGTAACTCAAATTTCCCGAGACACTGAGGTGCCGCAGTGTACCTAAATATCTCCTAGCTGCAAAAAAAGAGTTCCATTCCTGTTGATTTTACACTTGTAACAAAATGTCTGGCCAAACGTTTATTATCTCATTCACGGTAGCATATGATGATCATTGCTAGCATCTACGTTTAGGCCACAACATATTAAGTGAGGAATAAATAATGGCAGAGCATGATGTTATAGGAAAATAATCAACAACGGGGTGGCATGATTCCAATTTTTCCCGACAACAGCACGTCCAGAAGTGTTTTTTTTTCTCTCTCCTGCAGATAATAAGACAAAAAATACAGCTTGTCATGTTACAAAGAAAACGCAAAGCCCTCCGTCCTGAAGACTGTTAAACCCTGTTAAAAAGCACTGGCACTGGAGACTCCTTCCAAAAAATGTGAAAGAATTAAACGTTTCCTTACTTCACCATATCAACAAGCAGACACTTTTAATATCTGTTATGTGAAGCATCTGCCATATAGCTGTTACCATAGAAACGTATGTAAATATATAGAAAGTGTGCATGAATATAAACCATGCAAAAAGAATCAAAAAGAATTAAGCATTAAAAAAAATACTCTACTTGATATTATACTAATATATTGATGATTAACAAAAAACTCATATATTTTATAAAGTCTATACCTTTTAAAAACGTTGGCGAACCAGATCCGAGGAAACGTTCTTTCCTTAATGCTGAATTATGTAACATCATAATATTTCTAGTTTGTATAACTGTGCATGTGTATGTTGATCCCCCGTAAAGTGTAAAGTGCATTCCCGACACAGCTCATTTGCATTTAGCGACGCCCACCAAACTCCATAA
>JAKKZL010000215.1:0-15463 GCA_037576815.1 Pangasius larnaudii
GGAGGTATATGGAGGTAATAAATGAGGATATGAAGCTAGTGGGTGCAAGTGTTGAGGATGGAGAAGATAGGGATAGGCGGAGAGTGAACATCAACATCATCATAGTATGTTGTCTTGAGTCTATCATCAACATTAACATCATCATAGTATGTTGTCCTGAGTCTATCATCATCATCATCATCATCATCATCATCATCATCATCATCACAGTCTGTTGTCCTGAGTCTATTATCATCATCAACATCAACATCATCATAGTATGTTGTCCTAAGTCTATCATCACCACCACCATCATCATCATCATCATCATCATCTTCACAGTGTGTTGTCCTGAGTCTATCACCACAGGGTGTTTACATGAATCTAGCATTATCATCATAGTGTGTTGTACTGAGTCTATCATCATCGTCGTCATTGTGTTGTCCTGAATCTATCATCATCATCATCATCACCATCATCATCATCATCATCAGTGTGTTGTCCTGAGACTATTATAATCACAGTGTGTTGTATTGAGATCATCATCATCATGATCACCAGTGTGTTGTCCTGAAACTACCATCATCATCATCAGCTCCAGCATCATCATCATAACACTGTATTGTCCTGAGACCATCATCTTCACAGTGTGTTGTCCTGAGTCTATCATCACCACAGGGTGTTTACCTGAATCTAGCATTATCGTCACATACTGAATCTATTATCATCATCAGTGTGTTGTCCCGAGACTATTATAATCACAGTGAGTTGTCTTGAGATCATCATCACCACAGTGTGTTGACCTAAAACTATCATCATCATCATCATCATAGGTTGTTGTCCTGAGTCTATGATCATCACTCTATGTTGTCCTGAGTCAATCATCATCACAGTGTGTTGTCCTATGTCTATCATCATCATCATCATCATCATCATCAACAACATCACAGGTTGTTATCCTGAGTCGACGATCATCATCATCATCATCATCATAGTGTGTTGTCCTGAGTCTATCATCATCATCAGCACAGTGTGTTGTCCATCATCATCATCATCATCATCATCATCATCACAGTGTGTTGTCCATAGTCTAAAATCATTGTCACAGTGAGCTGTGCTGAGACTATCATCATCATCACTGTATGTTGTCCTTCATCATTATCATCCCAGTCTGTTGTCCTGAGACTATCTTCATCATCATCGTCATCATCGTCATCATCGTCACCACAGGCTGTTTACCTTAGTCTAGCATTATCATCTCAATGTGTTGTACTGAATCTATTATTGATGATAATATTATTAATGATCACCACAGTGTGTTTTTCCGGAAACTATCATCATCATCATCATAGGTTGTTGTCCTGAGTCAATCACCATCACAGTGTGTTTTCCTATGTCTATCATCATCATAGTCCTCATCAACATCATCATCATCACAGGTTGTTGTCCTGAGTCGATGATCATCATCAACATCATCATAGTATGTTGTCCTGAGACTATTCTCATCGCAATGTTTTGTCCATCATCATCACCATCACAGTGTGTTGTCCTGAGACTATCCTCATCTTCAAAGTGTGTTGTCCTTAGATCATCATCATCATCATCATCATCATAATCAACATCATCATAGTATGTTGTCCTATGACTATCATCATCATCATCACCACAGTGTGTTGTCCATCATCATCATCATCATCATCATCATAGTATGTTGTCCTGAGTCTATGATCATCATCACTGTATGTCGTCCTGAGTCAATCATCATAACAGTGTGTTGTCCTATGTCTATCATCATCATCATCATCATCATCTTCATCAACATCATCACAGGTTGTTGTCCTGAGTCAATGATCATCATCAACATCATCATAGTATGTTGTCCTGAGACTATTCTCATCGCAATGTTTTGTCCATCATCATCATCATCATCATCATCACCATCACAGTGTGTTGTCCTGAGACTATCCCCATCTTCAAAGTGTGTTGTCCTTAGATCATCTTCATCATCATCATAGTGTGTTTTCCTGAGTCTATTATCACCACAGTGTGTTGTACATCAACATCATCATTATCATCACCATCATCACAGTGTGTTGTCCATAGTCTAAAATCATTGTCACAGTGAGTTGTCCTGAGACTATCATCATCATCACTGTATGTTGTCCTTCATCATCATCATCATCATCATCACTGTGTGTTGTCCTGAGTCTATCATCATCTACACAGTGTGTTGTCCATCTTCATCATCATCATCAACATCATCATAACACTGTGTTTTCCTGAGACCATCATCTTTACAGTGTGTTGGTCTGAGTCTATTATCACCATGGGGTGTTTATCTGAGTCTAGCATTATCACAATATGTTGTACTGAATCATCATCACAGTGTGTTTTCCTATGTCTATCATCAGTCATCATCATCATCAACATCAACATCATCATAGTATGTTGTCCTGAGACTATTATCATCGCAATGTTTTGTCCATCATCATCATCATCATCATAGGTTGTTGTCCTGAGTCTGTGATCATTATCACTGTATGTTGTCCTGCGTCAATCATCACCACAATGTGTTGTCCTATGTCTATCATCATCATCTTCTTCATCAACATCATCATAGTATGTTGTCATGAGACTATTATCATCGCAAGGTTTTGTCCATCATCATCATCATCATCATCAACATCATGATCATCATCATCACAGTGTGTTGTCCTGAAACTATCTTCATCTCCAAAGTGTGTTGTCCTGAGTTTAACATCATCACCACATTGTGTTGTCCATCATCATCATCACAGTGTGTTGTCCATAGTCTAAAATCATTGTCACAGTGAGTTGTCCAGAGACTATCATCATCATCACTGTATTTTGTCCTTCATCATAATAATCATCATAACACTGTTGTCCTGAGTCTATCATCATCACAGTGTGTTGTCCTATGTCTATCATCATCATCATCATCGTCGTCATCATCATCGTCATCATCACAGTTTGTTTTCCTGAGTCTATCATCATCAACATCAACAGCATCATAGTATGTTGTTCTGAGTCTATCATCACCATCATCATCATCATCATCACCACAGTCTGTTTTGTCCTGAGTCTATTATCATCTACACAATGTGTTGTCCATCATCATCATCAGCAGCAGCAGCATCATCAACATCATCATAACAATGTGTTGTCCTGAGACCATCATCTTCACAGTGTGTTGTTCTGAGTTTATCCTCATCTCCACAGTGTGTTGTCCTCAGATCATGATCATCATCATCATCATCATCATCATCATCACAGTGTGTTGTCCTTAGACTATCCTCATCTCCAAAGTGTGTTGTCCTCAGATCATCATCATCGTGATCATCATCACAGTGTGTTGTCATAAGTATATCATCATCTTCAAAGTGTGTTGTCCTCAGATCATCATCCTCCTCTTCATCATCATCATCTTTATCAACATCATCATAGTGTGTTGTCCTGAGTATATTGTCATCATCGTCGTCATCATCATCATCATCATCATCATCTCCACAGTGTGTTGTCCTCACATCATTATCATCATCACCATCATCATCAAAGTGTCTTGTCCTGAGTCGTCGTCATCATCATCTTCATCATCATCATCATCATCATCAAAATCAATGTGTTGTCCTGAGTATATTGTCATTGTCACAGTGAGTTGTCCTGAGACTTTCATCACTGTATGTTGTACATCATCAGCAGCAGCATCATCAGCATCTTCATCAACATCATCATAGTATGTTGTCCTGAGTCTATCATCATCTCAATGTTTTGTCCATCATCATCATCATCATCATCATCACAGTGTGTTGTCCTGAGTATATCATCATCATCATCATCATCACAGTGTGTTGTCCTGAGACTATCCTCATCTCTAAAATGTGTTGTCCTCAGATCATCATCATCATCATCATCATCATGATAGTGTGTTGTCCTGAGTCTATCATCATTTCAATGTTTTGTCTATCATCATCATCATCATCATCCTTACTACAGTGGGTTGTCCATCATCATCATCAGCATCAGCATCACCATCAACATCATATCATCATCATCAGAGTATGTTGTCCTGAAACTATTATCATTGCAGTGTTTTGCCCATCATCATCATCAGCATCACAGTGTGTTGTCCCTAGTCTATAATCATTGTCCCAGTAAGTTGTCCTGAGACTATCATCATCACCACCGTCTGTTGTCCATCATCATCATCATCATCACAGTGTGTTGTACTGAGACTATCCTCATCTCCACAGTGTGTTGTCCTCAGATTAGCATCATCATCATCATAAAAGTGTGTTGTCTTGAGTCTATTATCTTATCACAGTGTGTTGTGTTGAGACCATCATCATCATCACACTCCTGAGACTATCTTCATCATCATCTGCATCATCACCACCACAGTGTGTTTTCCTGAGACTCTCATCGTCATCGTCATTATCATCATCATCATCATCATCATCATCATCATCACAGTGTGTTGTTCTGAGACTATACTCATCTCCACAGTGTGTTGTCCTCAGATCATCATCATCATCATCATCACAGTCTGTTGTCTTGCGACTATCTTCATCATCATCATCACCACCACCACAGTGTGTTGTCCTGAGACTATTCTCATCTACACTGTGTGTTGTCCTCAGATCATCATCTTCATGATTATCAACATCACCATTGTCAGAGCGTCTTGTCCTGAGTCTATCATCATCTGACATTATCATGGTAGTGTGTTATCCTGAAACTATCATCATCATCATCATCATCCTGATCATCACATTGTGTTGTCCTAAGTATATTGTTGTCGTCATCATCATCATTATCAACATCATCATCATCACAGTGTGTTGTCCTACGTATATTGTCGTCATCATCATCATCATCATCATCACAGTGTGTTGTCCTGAGACTATTGTCATCGCAATGTGTTGTCCATCTTCATCAGTAGCATTATCATCATCACCACAATGTGTTGTCCATTTTCTAAAATCATTGTCACACAAGTTGTCCTGAGAATTTCATCATCACTGTATGTTGCACATCATCATCATCATCATCATCATCATCACAGTGTGTTTTCCTGAAACCATCATCATCATCATCATCATAATCATCATCACAGTGTGTTCTCCTGAGTATATTATCATTATCATCATCATCATAAACATCACCATCAATATCACACTTTGTTGTCCTAAGACTATCTTCATCATCATCATCATCACAGTGTGTTGTCCTGAGACTATCCTCATCTCCACAGTGTGTTGCCCTCAGATCATCATCGTCATCCTCACCATCATCATCATTATCATCATCACCACAGTGTGTTGTCCTGAGGCTATCCTCATCTCCACAGTGTGTTGTCCCCAGATCATTATCATCATCATCATCATCATCAACACAGTGTGTTTTTCTGAGACTATCATCATCGCAGTGTGTTGTCCATCATCATCATCACCATCATAATCATCACCACAGTGTGTTATCCTGAGACTATCCTCATCTCCAAAGTGTGTTGTCCTCAGATCATCATCATCATCATCATCATCATCATCATCAACACAGTGTGTTTTCCTGAGACTATCATCATCGCAGTGTGTTGTCCATCATCATCATTACAGTGTGTAAACATCAGTCTATCATCATCATCATCATCATCACATCATCATCATCAACATAAACATCATCAAAGTATGTTGTCCTGAGCCTATTACAATCGCAGTGTTTTGTCCATCATCATCATCACGGTGTGTTGTCCAAAGACTATCCTCATCTCCAAAGTGTGTTGTCCTCAGATCATCATCATCGTCATCATTATCACAGTCTTATTCCCTGAGACTGTCATTATCATGGTAGTGTGTTATCTTGTGACTATCATCATCATCATCATCATCATCCTCATCATCACAGTACTCAGATTGTCATCATCATCATCATAGTGTGCTGTCCTGAGTCTATAATCTTTTCTCAGTTTGTTGAGACCATCATCACCATGACCACAGTGTCTTGTCCACATCATCATCGTCATCATCATCATCGTCATCATAGTCTGTTGTCCCGAGACTATCATCATCATCATCATCATCACAGTGTGTTGTCCTGAGACTATCGTCATCTCCAAATTGTGTTGTCCTCAGATCATCATCACCATCATCATCATTGTGTGGTTTCCTGAGTCTATCATCGCAATGTGTTGTCCATCATCATCTTCATCAGTAGCATCAGCATCATCATTACAGTGTGTTATCTTCAGTCTATCATCATCATCATCACCACAGTGTGTTGTCCTTTGTCTAAAATCATTGTCACACGAGTTGTCCTGAGAATTTTATCATCACTGTATGTTGCACATCATCATCATCACACTTTGTTGTCCTAAGACTATCTTCATCATCATCATCATCATAGTGTGCTGTCCTGAGACCATCATCATCTTCATCATCAGCATCATCATCATCCTTACAGTGTCTTATCTTCAGTCTATCATCATCATCAACAACATCATCATCATCACAGTGTGTTGTCCAGAGACTATCCTCATCTCCAAAGTGTGTTGTCCTCAGATCATCATCATCATCATCATCATCATCATCATCATAGTGTGTTGTCCTGAGTCTATCATCATCACCACAGTGTGTTGTCCATCATCATCATCATCATCATCATCATCATCATCACAGTGTGTTATCCATAGTCTAAAATCATTTTCACATTGAGTTGTCCTAAGACTATCATCACAGTCTGTTGTCCTGAGACTATCATCATCATCATCATCATCATCATCATCACAGTGTGTTGTACTGAGACTATCCTCATCTCCACAGTTTGTTGTCATCCGATTATCATCATCATCATCATAGTGTGCTGTCCTGAGACCATCATCAGCATCTTCATCATAGTGTTATCCATAGTCTAAAATCATTGTCACATGAGTTGTCCTAAGACTATCACTGTATTTTGTCCATCACCACCATCATCATCATCATCATCACAGTCTTTTTTCCTGAGACTGTCATTAACATTGCAGTGTGTTATCCTGAGACTATCATCATCTTCACATTGTGTTGTCCTGAGTCTATCATCACAGTGTGTTGCACTGAGACTGTCATGATCATAATCATCAACTGTGTTTTCCACAAACTATCATCATATGATATATATGTATTAAATGGGTGGTGGTATCTCAGTGGTTAAGGTCTTGTATCTCTGACTGGAAGGTCATGTGCCAAAATTCCACTGCTGGGCCCTTAACCAAGGCTTTTTAGCCTCAATATCAGTTGTATAAATGAGATAAATATACTCTGGATAATGGCAGCCGCCAAATGTCACCTGCTATTCATTACTCATTTTCTAAATAAATATTATTTTAAATTATTAGTAGATAGTTAATTTAGCAAAAGAACAGTTGCAACAATATATGGTACAAAATTAATAAGCAGATTTTTTAACAGACAGCAAATATTTTCTTCTGATATGTTGTCTACAAAAAAGATGATGAGAAGACTTTTAAGCACATAATTGCAAATCCATGTGCTGAAATGCTGTTGTCTACCAAGACAAAATAAACAGCTGAACCATGCATTAGTACTAGCACTTGTACAGAGGATGTGCAGAACCAGCTGGTGGATGTTTTCACTGACATAATCAACATCTCCCTGAGCAGTGCTGTCGTTGCAAACTGCTTCAAGGCCACCACCATCATCCTCATGCCGAATAAGTCTTCAGTGTACTGCCTCAATGACTATTGTTCCATTGCACTCACTCCCAACATCATGAAGTGTTTAGAGAGGCTTGTCATGAGGAACATCAAGACCCTGCTGACCCCCCTCACTGTACGCCCAGCAATTCGCATATCGTCCCAAACGCTCAACAGATGACACCAACACCACCACCCTCCATCTGTCCCTCACCCACCTGGACAAAAATAACATATATTTTTGAATGCTGTTCATAGACTTCAGTTCAGCATTCAACACAATCATTCCTCAGCACCTGCTAGGCCTGAACACCTCCCTCTGCAACTGAATCCTGGACTTCCTGACTGGGACACCTCAGTCAGTCCAGATCAGGAACAGCATCGCCAACATTACCACTCTATTCACTGGGGCCCCCAGGATTTGTGCTCAGTCCACTGCTGTTCACTCTACTGACTCATGAATGTGTAGCAATGCACAGCTTGAACCACATCATCAAGTTCACAGATGACACAACTGTGGTGGGTCTCATCAGCATGAACGATGAGTCAGCATACAGAGAGGAGGTGCAACAGCTAACAGACTGGTGCAGAGGCAACAACCTTTCTCTGAATGTGGACAAAACTAAAGAGATGGTTGTTAACTTCAGAAGAGCACAGAGGATCCACTCTCCACTGAAAATCGATGGCTTCTCTATGGAGATTGTAAAGAGCACCAAATTCCTTGCTGTTCACCTGGCAGAGAACCTCACCTGGTCCCTCAACACCAGCTCCATAACCAAGAAAGCCCAGCAGCATCTCTACTTTCTGCAAAGGCTGAGGAAAGCCCATCTCCCATCCCCCATCCTCACAGCATTTTATAATATTGTAATATTCTTTTGCACTACCTGTTATATCTGACACTTTCATACTAGAACTTTGAACTTGTCAGTGCTGCACTGTTTCTTACTGTGCCTATTGTCCTGTTTTATTAGTTATTGTACTGTCTTGTGCTGTTTGCACACATTTGCATGTGCACTTCCTCCACTCTTCTAGGAAAGATTTGCACTAGATTTTGAAACTTAGCTGATGTTGTTCATACATGGGAAAAAGTCCCAGTTCATATATCAAATAAAATACATGACCTTGCAGTTGTAGTACCTAGGCAAAACAAGCTACGTGTGCTAAGCTTTAAAAGAAAATGTAATAATATAATAATGTGAACACTGTTTCTGAGGCAGAATAAGAAATCCAAAAGAAGACAATTGTAATGAATAATGGTAATTATTGTAAAAGCTACTAAATCTAGAGGTATGTTTTATACTTTTTGTGTATTTCTATTTGTTTTTTATCAACAATGAATTTTAATTCAAAGAAATCAAAGTTTAAAAAGTTATTTAAAGTACCCCTGAGCATATAATTTAAGTCATTGTTTAAATGTTAAATGTTATTGTTAGGTGTATTTCCCATGTTTTTCCCATGTCTGTGTGAATTTACTCTGGGTTCACTAGTTAACTCAGCTTTTGGAAAAAAAAAAAAAAAAAAAAAAGTGGTGACTTTAAATTGGGATTTTTGTTCTTTTTTGTTTTAGTTTTTTTTGTTTGTTACAGTAATGAAATTCACCATCCACCTTTATCAAAATTATATCTATTATTGAGTTTTTCTAATTATTAGTGAATGAATAATTAATTTAATTATTACTTGAATTAAATGGGTTCAACCCAATATTCAATAACTCAAAAACCAGTCAGCCTATAAATAATAAATGTTTTCTATAAATGTAAAATTCAGGCATAAAAAGCTCTATGTCTCCAATAAATAGCATAAATATTCACTGAAGCAATAATAATAATATGAAAATGAATCTGTACTGAAGGAGTTTGTGGAATTTATTATATATTTAAAGGGGTCCCAGGTTGCAAAAGGTCAGAACCTCTGCTCCAAGATATACTTCTCTGAAAGACATCTCTCTCTCTCTCTCTCTCTGTATGTATGTATGTATGTATATATATATATATATATATATATATATACACTGTTATTGATGATAGTCTCAGTGAAGCAAGTGAGTGATATTCACCCATTTTTGGTGCACTCAACCCGATTAGCACCATGGGATGCCAGTGTTACAGTAAAACCTAACTCTGCTTTTTCCCCAAAGGTCTGTGGGAGGCATTCCCCTTGACAACTTTCCTTCCCCTGCCATTTGTTTGTGCAAACTTTGTGCATGTGTAATGAAAAGACAACATAAACATTTTTTTTTTTTTTTACAAAATCTTGGTCAAGACCAAGACAAGAATTAGTGAGGCCAATGCCCGAGACCAAGACAAGTCCAAGTACAGAATACAGTAAAGTTAATAATAATAATAATAATAATAATAATAATAATAATAATAATAGAGAATAATAACAATAAATTACAGAATACAGTCAATACAGAAAATGTCTCAAAACTAGACTCGTGTCCAAGACAGGATGTGAGCCGTAAAGCTTTAATGTGAACCCAAAGTGGCCAACACCCATTGTAATCTTGTAGACTTAATACCTTTAATCCATTATTTCAGAGCCCATATTCAAATTTAACTAGCAAATTGATCTCACATCTAGATAAATACCTCAATTCAGCAGTTCGCAATTCAATGTACCCCACTGTCAGAGATTTAGCTGTCAGTGGAGCATCCTGACCTGAATGTTATAATAACTGAATATTTATTTAACTTTTCCCCAAAATTTTATTTGCGTTTAAAGCATGTTAATGCCCAGTTCAGTTCTGTTTTTGTTACATATAATGAGCTAAGCCTGTAAGGACTGTCAGGAAATGAACAAGAACCATTAAATCTTTTCAATTAATAGACTGTATAAGAGTCAAACAAAAGTATGAGGGGTGAAACTATTAAAAAGGTATTTGGTAAATATGCATGTAATATAAAAATCTAACTGATCAGACTGCAATATATAATTTACCATAAGATGCAAGGTGAACATACAGGGATCAGTCCAGCTCAAATGGTCCAATACATTTTTTTAATTTTCCTATTTTTCTCTATGTTTTGTAATAGAAAAAATTTTTTCTATTACACTTGGTTTAACCACAACAATCATCTTTGTGTCATGGCATACAACAAATCTTGGTTATACAGCTGTTTACAGAAACCTCAATATCTCAGCTCAGGATGGTCTTAGCTCCTTGGAACAAAAACTTATCTCTAGAACATATTATAAGGTATGAACCTATATAATGCACATTCTTGTTCCTTAGGACTTAAGTCCTAATATACTGCTCAAGATTACTCACATTTCCACTATTAGGGTCAATTTATAGTGGCAAGGGTTCGAGTCTCAGTCTTAATTTTTACCTAGGTAAGTGTAGTGTGCATGCAAAACATTTCAGGTTTGAGATTTCTCTTATTTTCTTTTTTATGGGGGCGATTTCTATGGTGGGGGACCAGCTACAAACCTGAAAGTTTTGAGATTCCACTGGTTACAGAGCTAGGGCTAGTAGAAATCTGGGGAAAAGCCTTCATGCATTTTGAGCAATTATGTTTCAGCAATTATGTTTATGATTGACATACAATAGCTTATGTTTGTCAGTGAGGTCTAAAATGTTTAATATTGCCAACATTTGATATTGGCAACAGTGAAGCATAATCTATCACAGGGTTCTTCAAAACTGCAGACCTCTAAACTCAACTACCTGTAATTTTCTAGTAATCCTGAAGACCTTGTTTAGCTTGTTCAGGTGTATTTGATTAGGGTTGGAGCTAAACTCTGCAGGACAGTGGACCTCGAGGGTCAGGTTTGATGAACCTTATGTATCATGTTGGTACAGATGTACAATTGTATGTTGCCATTTTTTTTAAATATTTGTTTGTTTAGTCACAGTTGCCATTTCTCTGTGCTTATTGTTGCCTGTGATTATGTGTCTATGTGAGACTATGTCTCTTCATAATTGACTATGACTGATAAATATGGTGATTATTTTTCCTCTCACAGACCTTAACATACATTAAATGAAACATAATTATACAGTAGTAACACTAGCTACTGTGGTGTACTATAACTAATTTGGCAGCTGGTGTTGGATAGGTTCTTATCCTAAATCTGTCTAATTTTTATCTTAGATTAATAGTTTCTGAATTGAAAAAAAAATGCTGTCCTAATGTATTTATATACATGCCCTTCAAATAAAAGTCTGTTGTCGATTATCACTACACAGTCTGTACATTATGACAGTGAAAGGCCATCAAAATTTCATATATTGTCATAGTCTGTGCTAGGCTCCAGTGGTTTCCCCGTTCACTCGTGTTTTCCTGTTTTTTCCTTCTTCCTCATGTTTCCTGTGTTTGTTTGTCTCTGGGCATGGCACTTCACTTCATAGTCATCAGACTATATAAACCCTGGTTCTCCTCATCGCCAGATCATTCTGCTACCAGTGTGGTATAAGGCCCTTTTTGTGTTTATGCTCAGCTCTTTGTTGTCTTGTGTTTGTTCCTTGTGTAACCCTGTTTTTTTCCCTGTGCTCCAGGTCTATGTCTCAGCCTGCCTGCCTGCTTGCAATCTGCTATGCCTAGTGTTTGATTCTCCTGCTGCCAACATGAGTTCAAGCCCTGGCCTCAACAGATGCACCGAGTCATGCTCCTTCTCCACACATTCCAATCCTTCAAAAAAAAAACCTGCTTAATCCTCTGTCCTTGAGTAAGTGTTCTGCTTTTGGGACCTAAACCCTTCCTTCTTATAACAGAACGATCTGACCAACATGGACCCAGCAGGGCCAGACCCACTGCATTTAGCTCTGTCAAGCCATGGTGCTCTCCTTGGCTGACATGACCAACAGCGCCAAGGACAGCTACACTATGACAAACCAGATCATGTTCATCATCCAGTAGCTATCCTATATCTCTGCCCAGATGCCCCCAAGCCCAGACATCACAGCCTGTACCTGCAGCCTGCTCCGGACGCCTACAGACCTCATGTTTCTGACCCTCAACCTTATGCAGGAGTCCTAGGGGAAAAAGTTAGAGAGAGTATTCAATCATCCAATCCAAGGGAAGGAGACCATCAAAGGCCTGCTCTCCCTTCACCAGGGCTCCCATAGTGTGGTAGAACATTCTGTGGACGTCTGTATTCTGGCCGTCAAGTCTGGCTGGAATGATGTGGTGCTCCAGATGGTGTTTCTGAGTGGGCTTAATGACCAGTTAAAGGATGAGCTGGCCCTGAAGGACGAGTCAGACACCCTCGACTCATTTATCTCCCTCGCCATCAGACTGGATATCCATATGCAAGAATGGCACAGGGAGAGATCCAGCTGACCTCACTCCTCACTCGCCTCTCATCTGCCCTCATGCTCACCCAACAACATTGCCCTCAAGCCCTGAGCCCTCTCCAGTCCCCCTTCATCCTGGGAAGAGGCTATGCAGCTAGGTCAGGCCTGGCTCACCCCTGTTGAGCATGACCAAAGATTGAGGGCAGGTGAGTGCATTTACTGTGGACAACTGGGCCACTACTTGGCTACCTGCCTGCTTCAGCCAAAAGTCGCGACTCACGAGTAGAGAGGGGTCTGCTAGTGAGCCAAACATCCATTTCTTCAGTCCATCTCTAAGTCCAAGCCACTCTCCATACCCCTGCTTGTGCTGTCAACTCTGGTGCCAGTGACAGCTTTTTGGATGCAGATCTCGCTTCCCAGTTCGGTGTCCCTGTTGAACGATTGGAATCTCCCATCACTGTTAATGCCCTGGATGAAAGATTCTTGGCCCACATAAACCACCACACCAGCATGAGACTCCATTTCTTCCCTGTGTACCCTGTTGTTATTGGGACACTCATAGCTGAAGAAGCATAACCCCCATATAGATTGGAAAATAGTGAATTGAAGCTCCTTTTGTCACTTCTCGTGCCTGCAGTCATCCCTTCCACTCACTGTGGTGGTGCTGGCTCCACCGGCCTTGGGACGCCCTGATCTCTTGACCATGCCCCCTGAATGCCATGACCTGGGAGAGGTTTTTGGCAAGAACTGGTCAATCAATATGAATGATTCCCTCGCTGCCGGCATTATTTGACTCTCTTCTTTCCCTTGGGCAACGGCTTCTACTTTGTGGCCAAGAAAGATCGCTCCCTTTGTCCATGCACTGATTACTTGGACTTGAAGAATATAACTGATATATGCCTTTCAATACAAATACAGTGTGGCGATGTAGCTTACAGCAGGTCATGGTCACTGAACTGCTGGATATCCAGGTGGTGCTCTGAAAACAAAGTGGGCTTTATAGATAATTGGAGTAGTTTTGAGGGCAAGGCTGGCCTATTAGGGCTGGATGGTGTCCATCCCACTTGGGAAAGTGCTGCTCTCATTTCTTCTAGCATAGCACATAGTCTCCGAACAGGCCTAGTTAATCAGTGACAATCCAGAGCCAAGGCCAAGGATCAGACAAGCAGGCTAAACCAACCGTTTGCTAGCAGCACTTAGGTTCCAACCTATTGAGACTGAGTCTGTTCTCTGAGCTAAACAAAAATGTAGAAATACTCAGACAGTTTGTTTTAGTAACTTAATTAACATAAACTCAAATCAAACTGAATGCACAGTCAGCACCTTTGATCTGAAGCTAGGATTGTTGAATATTAGATCTCTTGGATCTAAAGTGCTTATTATTAATGAAACTATTACTGATCAGGATTTTTATGTACTGTGTTTAACAGAAACATGGATTAAACCAAATGAGTATGTAACATTAATTGAAGCTAGATACAGTTACATACATCAGTTATGTTTATACCAACATGACATATGTAGCCACAAGAAATAAGTCTACCCAGGGCCATATTCTGAATTCTGACACGCCACCAACTGCACAGAGTTTTATCAGTAATTTCCCAGATTCATCAACCATGACTGGATCACTGTCTGATCCCGAAGAGCTTGACCAGGCAACTGAATGTTTAGAATCAACATTCTGCAACTTGCTAGATAAGGTAGCTCCACTTAAAAGAAAAATAATTAGGGAGAAAAAGCTAGCACCCTGTTATAGCGATCAGACACAAACTTTAAAACAGACCACTCGAAAACTAGAACGTAAATGGCATCAAACTAAATTAGTAATATTTCAAATACCATGGAAGGAGAGCCTTCTGGGCTACAGAAAAGCTGTTACTGCTGCTAGGGCAGTTGTGGCCTAATAGTTAGAGAGTCAGACTGGTGAACCTGAAGGTCGTGGGTTTGAGTCTCAAGTCCGGCAGGGATTGTAGGTGGGGGGAGTGAATAACCAGCGCGCTCTTCCACCCTCAATACCATGACTGAGGTGAGACCCTTGAGCAAGGTACCATACCCCCAACTGCTCCCTGTCACTTCACTATCACTATAGATCAATGTCTCCACCCTAACTGAAGATAATAAAAATAATCATAGATTCTTATTTAATACTGGAGCAAAATTAACTAGGAATAAGATGACCATAGAAACATGCACACAATCATTTTATAGCAGTGATGACTTCATGAATTTTTTAAATAGTAAAATCGAAAATATCAGGCAAAAAATTCAATTAATTCAATTAATTTAAAACCGGACAGTTTTATAACTAACCCTGTAGATAATAATATAATAATATCAGATCAACAATTATAATGTTTTACTCCCCTTCAAGAGACCAAACTAATTTCACTAATTTCATCATCAAAATCATCAACTTGTATACTAGATCCCTTACCTACTTGATTCTTCAAGCTTCTTTTTTAAAGATAATCAATTCTTCCCTTAGCATTGGCTATGTACCTAAATCTTTTAAACTAGCAGTTATCAAGCCCTTG
>JAKKZL010000217.1:0-15348 GCA_037576815.1 Pangasius larnaudii
ATTGTCCAAATACCTTTGAGCCCCTGAAAATGGAAGTACTTTGCTTAAAATGGCTGTAATTCCTAAATGGTAAATGGTAAATATTTTTGTGGAACCTCTTAAAATAAAGGGGGCAGTTATGGCTGGGGGCAGTTGTGGCCTAATGGTTAGAGAGTAGTACTTGTAACCCGAAGGGGCACCTGAAGGTCATGGGTTTGAGTCTCAAGTCCAGCAGGCCTTGTAGGTGGGGGGAGTGAATGACCAGTACTCTTTTCCACCTTCAATGCCACAACTGAAGTGAGACCCTTAAGCAAGGCACTGGACCCCCAACAGCTCCCTGGGCGCCGCAGCAAAAAAGGGTACTCGCTGCTCTGGGTGTGTGTGCGCTCTTGGATGGGTTAAACACAGAGCACAAATTCCAAGTATGGGTCACCATACTTGGCCACAAGTCACTTCACTAAAGCTGAAGATCACATCTTGATTGTTTTATTTCATCCATTTTATTTCATCCATTGTGGTGGTATATAAAGGCAAAATCACAAAAACTCTGTCATTGTCCAAATACTTCTGGACCTGACTGTTTATATTAAAGCCTCTCTTCCAAGCACACTTGATCTTTACCAATTTGCATATCATTCATAATTGACAATACTATATCTACAGCCCTACACCTAACCCTGTCCCTACCTTGAAAAGAAGGGAACATTTGTTAGAATGCTGTTTATTGATTTCAGCCTTCAATACAATAGTCCCATGGAAACTGGTCACAAAGTTGGACCTTCTGGGATCCCCTCTGCAATTGGACTCTGGACTTCCTGATTAAATGACGACAAACTCTTCAGATCGTATGAAACACCTCCAACACCATCACACTCAGCATCAGCACACCCCAGGGCTGTGTGCTCAGCATAATGCTGACACTGCTGATTATCAAGTTGTTGCTGATGAGTCCATTGATGACACCCTCATCATGGGGGTCTCTCTGCCTCGAATACAGGACATATGCCACAAGCATTGCCTCAGTAAAGCCACCTGTATAGTGGCTGACCCCTCCCACCCCTCACATAAACTGTTTTGATGGCCTTCTGTGACCACTTTTTTCCAATTATTGCCTCAAACCCTAAAGATGAGACTCTGATGTCAGTGGAGTTTCTATATAGAAACATCTCTCTTGCCCAGGTAAACATGAAGTCTTTTACAGACTGCTGAAAGGGAGCTGAATCTTGTTCATGTTTCCATACAAGGTGATGCTGTTGAGGCTCTGTGGTGGTCCCAGCCACTTGCACAGGAAGTAACTGATCTTCGTCTCAAAGCCCTTGACAGTGGGACTTCATAGACCAGCAGAGTTCTGACTGTATATGGCTGTCTATTATGGAGAAACAGAACTTGTCATTTACTTTCCCCTTCCTCAAAACTATGAACCTGGACTTCTCTTGCTTGAAACTCATCCGGCCCCAGGTGATGAGTCACTAAAGGCCTTGGAGGATCCATCTACATCCAGGCACTGATATTTTTGTCACTGTCAGGTCATTCATGAATGAGCTGCCAAACACCAGACTTGGTCAAGGGGCCTCTACACTCCACTTCTACCAACTTTCAAGCATGTTCAAGGCCAGGGCAAACAATGTCACTGAAATGGTCCACTCAGTGATAATAATATAGACCAGCCGATGCCATGTTGATGTTGATGTTCAAAGAGCTTGAGGGTTGACGTGGATCTCAGACTAAAACTCTAGTAGCCCAGAATGAGGTGCGTGATCCTGTACATGACGGTGGACCAGTGCTCTTTCCACCTGCTTGTGTGGGATTGAGCCGTAGGCGTTGGTGACGTCTACTTTGCCTTCCTGCACCTCTTGAATCAGCTGGGTGACAACTCCTGTATGTTCAATGCACCCTGACTCCCCCCTTCTGTACAGAAGTGTTGATAAAGGGGTTCCTCAAGAGAAACTCTGACAGGCATTGGGCAGTGATACTGAAGAATACCTTGACCTCAAGAGTGAGGAGAGAGTTTGTCCCTCAATGTTACTTCATTTCTCCTCTCACCCTCCACAAATCTTCACTGCTGGGCCACCTCTCCCTCCTCCATATCACCTTAATATCTTCTAGTTAAAAGTAACAATGGTGTAGTGTTTGCTATACATACTTTCATGCCATGTTACTTATTTCCTTTTCTTTAACTTGCTTTGGGCACATGCCAGAATGCCTGTGTATCTTGTAGCTATCCTATGCAGCTTGTAAGTATGGTCAGAGCTGCAATTTTCCTATAAAGCTGTAATATATTTCTATTTTTCTGTGTTTTTTTCTTTTCACCATGCTGGTTCCATTTCATTCTCTGTCTGAGCCCTTTAATCCTATGATTTGTTAGAACAGAGTGCATTTAATTGCTTAGCTTGTTAGCTTACACACTGTGGTGTCTGAGATAACTTAGAGTATTGTTGTTCAGTTACTTTGTCTAGGTTGTGAGACTGGAATGTGTGACCTCCTCCATTTCCCTCACATCCCCAAAGTTATTGCTATTAACAGAGCAGGAGAGTGCATATCTTTCCTGCCCTTGTGCTGTTGACCACATCCCCGCCGAGCCACTCACTTGGCTGCTCCAAGTTACAGGATAGGAGCATGCATGTCCCTCCGTATCCCTCACACCCATGAGAGCTTGTGGCACTAACATGACTGGACTGTGTGTTTCCCTCCGTTGTCCTTGTGCTGCAGACTGCATCCCTGCTGAACTGTTTGTTCAGCATCACAGTTTCTCTCCAGATCATGGGATAGAAGCATGCACATCCTCCTATCAACCAGAGCTTTCAGCTTTAACAGGGTGGGAGCATCATTTTAGGTAGATTTTTCTTAGATAGACACTGATTCCTTTTTGACATAAAATGTATTAAAATGAAAATTATAAAATTTTATTGGCTGTGGTTCATCAACAAACTTAATGATGGAGTTTGGGTTGTGCTGAGCAACATAGTCATGAGTGTACAGGGTGAAAGGACAACCTTGGGGAGCTCCACTGTTTAGAATGAGTGGAGTGTAGGTGTAGTTACTTAGTCTGACAGTCTGGAGAAAATCAAAAATCCACTTACAGAGAGACACCAACTTTAAGGGGATGATGTGATTGTATATGATATATGATGGTATTACAGTAAAAGATGTGAGCCATGACCAGTCTCTCAAAGCATTTTATTATGGCTGGCAAGACAGCAATTGAGCAGTAGTCATTCAGGCTTGTGAGAGTGGTTGTCTTTGGCACCTGGTGATTCTTTAGATTTGATTGATTAAAGTCCCCAGCAACAATGATCACTGCTTCTGGGTGGTATGCCAGTTGTTTGCTAATGTTTTAGTACTAGCTTATTGTCTTTCTGTGGTGAAACACACAGCCACAACAATAATGTTGGTGAATTATCTAGGGAGAATCTTTAAGAATTCCAGATCAGGCAAACAGTGGTAAGCAATATTTGCTGAGTTTATGCACCATATGTTGCTGCAAACATGCAGATATCCCATCCTGTTGTTTTGAGCGATGCAGCTGTTCTGTTCAGAATGAAACATCAGTTTTACTGAATTGCAGAATATGGGATATTGTCATGAAGCCAAGGTTCTGTGAAGATAAAAATTTTACAATTCCTTATTTCATATTGTGTCAGAGTTTCAGTTTGTCCAGTTATTCATTCAGGGATTGCTACATTTGCAAGTAGCAGACTCGGCAGGGGTTCGGGACATAATATCCACTTGTTTATTCTGGGTATCACTGCCTGTGTGGTATGTGCTTCACATGGATACCAGCCAAGATCACCTGCAGACCCTGTAGACCTAGGTTCACTAAGATCTAGTTTTACTAGTTTTAATTGCAAGGTATATTAAATAGTGAATTGTGCTGAACAGGGCACTGAAAGAAAACCTGATTTCGCATAAAATTTTGGTTTAAAATGTTGTGTTATACACAGCTTTGAGCACCGCAAGGATTAAATTTACTGCCAGTTGGACAGGTTGGTTTGAACTACTTGTCCTCTGAGTGGAAAGCAGGACTTGACTCAGGTCAACACTGGTGCCTAATGGCTTGCAATTATTACTTAAGTGAATTTACAAGGAAGCTTTGCTGCAGTGAGTACCACGAGGGTTTAAAAATATTAAGTTAAAAAATAAAAATAAAACAGATATTCTTCAGACAACACATTTTTTTTGTTAAGTATTTGTTAAATGCACACTGATGCAAAAATATGCATTCTCAATATTGCAGCAGCTCCACATTTAAGATATAAATGGACTAAAATTGTAGAGACTTTGTCCTGAACTGAATGTAGTATGATTTATTGTAAAATATTCTAATAAATATATTACCATATATTATCAAATGTCATCCCTGAAAAAAAATTATTTGATTTATCTGTGTATGAGAAATTATTCATAGTGATTGTGCCTTTCAGAGTGGGGCTTTGTAAATTAATTCACATGTATGCAACTTGTGACTAGCGCTACGGCCTCTGAAATAGAGGTGTGTGTGTGTGTGTGTGTGTGTATGTGTGTGTGTGTGTGACGGTGTTTTTAATCCAACTCAAGCCTGCTACCACAGAACCTTGACTTCACTTTTTTTTTGTCATCTCTTCTCTGACACATACTGACACACTTGAAGAGGGCAGAATAAACAAATACATTGCTGTCCATTCATCTTTAAAACAGACCACCAGTTGACGAACCCTGCTTTAATATATCAAAATAATAATAATAAAAATTAGAAGAAAAAGAGGTCATTTTTAATTCACAGATTATAACAACAAATAACAATTTCCTGAACCAAATTACCTGAGGTACCTAGCAAACTTTCTATCTTCTATCTATTGTCACTGATTAAGCAAGCTTTGTTTCAAAGCAACCATAGTTATTTACAGGTAACAGCAGTAGCCATCTAATAATGTTTTACCAGTTTTAGTTCCGTTTTTCTCTTTGTTACATTCCATAAAGGTCAGAAAATGTGCTGGACATGCTTACAGAATCTACTACTCGCAGTGTCAAATGGGGTCCTTTAAGCGGTATTTTTTCATAATGTCCGTATGTATTTCCGGAAAGATTTTCTTTTAAAATGACTTAAATGATTTTGGAGACCTTGCAGAGATTTGCTGCCCTATGCACAGTGCGTGGTCTGTGTGTGCAACATGGAGCAGCGGCTTAATAAATTAAAGCATAAGCTCAGTAAGGCAGTGTTTAAGTGGGGCTGGTGGAGCAAAGCACGACGAAAAGAATAGTGCGTCTGTAAGTATCATGTCACTCAACTTTGTCTCTGTCCGCTCAGCAGGCTTACGAACAGGGTTGCCAGGTTCTGCTTGTAATGGCAGCATATTCAGAAATGCGCACCACTGTTAATTTATTCCCCACAAAAAAGGCAGAAAAAGAAGAAACTATATACTTTTTTCTATTCCCAAACATGTTGGGCTGCTTTCCTATTTTCTAAGCCCTCACGTGCAATTTTCGAGTGTATTTGGGGGAATTTTGCGACGGGAAAGCTGGCAACCCTTCCCTCAAGCTTCCGCGAGCTAAGCTCCAAAATAAAGTAAATCCTCGCGCTTGTGCAACTTTTTTTTTGTTTTATCCTGCAATGCACACACCTAGTCTGAAGCGCTCTGATTTGTATTATGTGTTCAATCCTAATAATGTATTCATATCTGGTTACTTTTCTAATATTCTCAGATACAGATTGGTGCATTAATGCTTTTCATTGTACAAAATGTCAATATTACTAAGTACAAAGCTCATAAAAGACACAAAATAATTCACCTTAAGTTTTATTCATAATGGATGAAAATAATATATTTATAAAACAGCAATTGGTTATACTGCAAACTATGATACAATGAGATACACTTTTCTATGAAGAGATGGTGGTGTACAGGGTGTATCTGTTTGTGTATCTGCATGTGAATTGGCAGTCCATTGATACAATATGGCCATGATTGATACTGATTAATGTGACTACAGGAGCTAAGGTGAAATGTTTAAAAAAAAAAAAAAAAAACACCATTACACCATTTACTGGAATGTCTACATGACTGTTATATTTCTAAAGACACAGCAGAGCTGAAAATGAAATCTCCAGTAGTATTCCTAGCATAGACTGTAATTTGTGAAGTCTATCTTTTCTATTTACATCATCTCTGAGTCAAAGACTCTTGCTTATAACATGATGGCCTCTACTGGAGCTGCAGAAATTGACAAAGACAGCTCAATCATTTCCACCCATCCTTAAGCTTCCAGACCCAGCTGGCTTTGACATTAACACTAGACCATGACTGACAGAGGCCCTGGCCTTGGGTTGGATCCCAGGGGTCTCTAAAGTACATTCAGCTCTCCTTTTGCCTCTTGATTTACTGTTCTCAGTGGCCACACGTTGATCCATTTCCCCTCTCAGTTTGCTCACAGGGCAGCCTGAAAAACTGTCTCCCAGCAATATTTTTGCTTTATGATTTCCGAAGGAGCTGATAAAGAAAAAACAAGCCCTCTTTTTTGCACCTGTTTCAGTTAATGTGCGCTCCAGTCCAGGCCGGCTGCTCCAGGCAACTGGGGAATAAGGGAAAGGCCAGCATGTCACAGGCCTCAATATGGATCTTCTATTTTCTTTCTACCCAGGCCTGATCTGGCCCCAGCAGCAGGGTGTGTCAGTTTAATGTGATGGTCAAACTGAGGCCCCAACCCAAGCCCTACTGCATGTGCAGCATTAACATGTGTGGTGAGTATTTGTGTAACATGGGCCACAACATGGAGCTGACATTCATAAGGAAAATGTGAGGAAATTTATGTTGCTTTTTAGGGGCAACATGCAGATGTGGCCCTGCTTTTGCCTGTGTAAAACATTTGGAGAACATTTGAGCAGTTTTTCACAGTAATAATCCTCAGAGCTACAGTTTATGTATGTATGTATATACACACACACACACACACACACACACACACACACACACACACACACACACACACACATATATATATATACATGTTCAGTATCATTGAGTTGATGTCTATGTATTAAAATGGCCATCTTATGCAGTATTTGTAAAAGAAAAATAGTGCAACTTTATTTATACAATATTATTTCTTAATTAAGTATTAATGGATGACTATGATCTTGCTATGACCCCATGATGACCCTTACCCTGTTGGAAAATCCACAGCTATTGTATGAAATCCAGAGGTATAAATATCAATTAAAAATTTCAGTATGATCACACTTTACTAATGCAAATCAGAAAACACTGCTGAGTTTCCAATAAAACAATTACCTCGCTGGTGTATTTCTGAAAGCTGTAATAAAGAGCTTGGCCCAATTCTGCACTTTCCCTTGCAATAAGCAGAGCAGTAAAAGCAAGCCATGAAGGCAATAAGGAATGCAAATGTTATAAGAGTTATGAGAGAGTCTGCATAGGTAAAGTACCTGCTTTTTCAGCCATGTGTTTATGTAGCAACCCATCTGACAATGTAAATGTATTACATTGTTTTTGATATGATTGTTCAGAAAGTTCAAAAGGTATTCTTAAAAAAAGAGAAATGCACTCTGCTAGATCAATATAATTTTATTTATTTACTCCTCTCAGATGATTGACAAGGTATTAGCCAGCAGAACCAAAAGCCAATATACCAGCTAGTTACTATTCACATTTTTAATGCTAATGGGTAAAAGGCAAAAGACAGAAGAGAAGATTTTTCTAAGACTGAAGCCCATTAACAAAAGGTGCTCAAAATAGCTTCAAATAAAGACACCCACCCAGCCACAGCGATTGCTACTTCCTCAGCTTTTCCAGTTCATGGATGGCTGTGTGAGTTAAAACAACGTGGTTAATGGAGACCTTGCCAGCCCCAGGGACTAATTAAAATCACATGACTTCCTCCTAGGCTTCCATGAAAATAACTGTATCACAATGGACTGTGTTATTAATATCAGCTTTGGGAAAGTCAGGGCTCCACTCAATGCATGACCAAACTCAGAGGAATGCATAGAATCTGAGAGAGAGAGAGGAAGAGAGAGAGAGAATTTTGTTGGGAAAAATTCTGTATGCTTTATACAGTGCATGTGTGTCAGCCTAGTAAAACTTCACATGGTCACATTTTGACATTTTCTTTTGCAGTTTTCACATTCTTGAAGTTGTGAAAACTACAAGTGTTCCTGAACTGAAATGCGTACAGAAGTAAAGTCATAGCATTTTAAAAGTGAAAAACAAGAAAATCACATTTAAAGATTTCATTACAGTTCCACTTAGATACCAACACACTCATTGTCTAAAAGCAATAATAATAATAATAATAATAATAATAATAATAATAATGACCATAAGTTCAATACCTATAACTTTCTTTATACCTCTTTATTCCATTAATTAGGTAATTATCAATCTTTTCTGATAGGCATGGGCAAAATGACAAAAAAAATCACATCACAATTCAGATCAACAATAGATTTCTCTGATTTGTATCACATTATATACTATAGGTTTGCAAACAATTTTTTCAAGTAACAATTAATATTTTTTTATATTTTTAAGTTACACAAATATAACTGTGCATTAATATTTGCAGAAAAAAAATGTGATTTAAAAAAAATAGCAGAGTTTCATGTCAAACAACAAAATATATGATTTGACCGAGGTGCCCAAACTTTTGCTTATAAGTGTAAGTGCTAATTTAAGTGATTGTTGAAGAGGTAGTTCTAAGACAGTCAGTGACTCAGCTCTTTGGACAGCCAGGGGAAGTTAATTCTACCACCTGGGTGCCAGGGCAGAGAAGTGTCTTGATGCATGTCTTAGGGATGGTGGGTCTAGTTGAACCATGGAGAGTGATGCAGACCAAGGTTTGCTATACAGTGTGGGAGAAGATGAAAACATACTGTGTATCTGCATTCTGACTCTGTTGCAAGGGATGTTGTGCAGGGGCAGACATGCCAAACATGAATGAATCAGCTTAGTGAATCTGTTTGGTGAAATGAGGCAAGAATGATAGTCGGTTGCCCAGAGCTACCCCAGGGTTGCATGCAGTGACAGATAGTGAGCTCTGACATCACAAGATCTTTACATGAGGATGCATTGTCAGGGATGTACAGCAGCTCAATCTTGCTGGGATTTGTTTCAGTTTCAGCTGCCATACATGTTGAGTGATCCAACAGAGATCCATGCAGAAACATGAGTGTCCGAGGGAGGACAGGAGAGGATAACTTGAGTGTCATCAGCATAGCAGTGGTATGAAAACCATGTGAGAATATGACCTCCAGCACTGAGCCTTATGTTTGGCTATCTCAATGAATCTGGAGAAGTCACCAACAGACAGTAATTTTTTCATGACACCTAAATAAATTAGTTCTAACTCTTTACTATGGTCTCCCTTGATATGTGGAAAATGGATATATATTTTTAACTTTAGTCAGTATAATAAATGTCACCTAATAGTTAATGCAGAATAGTTTCTGTAAGCCATTCTTAGCTTAGGTTATTGATGTTAATCAACAGAAAAATGTTCAATGTTTAAAAATGAATAGCCTTAGATTATGGCCTTTCAAAGGCTCACAAAATTGTTCATGTGGCCCGAGCAGAATTTGAGTTTAATATCCCTGGTCTAGCAGGTTGTTTTGAGCAAGTTTAGATGTGTTAGATACACCAGGTGTGTGCCCATCTCCATTTTCACAGTGCATGAGGTGAAAATGACCACAAATAATAAAATACAGAAAGGATATTTAAATCAATAAATATAATCAATAAAGACATGCAGATCAATATAATATTGGCTTATATCTATCAAATAGCATTTTTAAAACCATGGGTCACTCAATTCCAATGGAATTTGAGATTAACATTTACTTAATGGCAGAAATATGAGGGGCTTCTGCCCCACTTGCACCTATGGACAAGCTGACACTTTTTTAATGGTGTTATACTCGATAGTTTGAGCCACAGGGATGTCTTCTGTCTTGTCTCCCATTTTTTAAGTATTTACTTGGTCAACTCTTCCAGTTTTATAAAGTGGAATTTTTGTGGTGGAATCACCTGAAACTGATCCATCTTGCTGCTATTTCCCACATGTTTGTCGATACACTTAGCCAGCTATCAAAATGTGATGCCAGTTAATGGAAGAAGGTTTTCCACTTTTTGCACTGAATGTAATATAATGTTCTCTGTATTTTTTTCAGCAAGGAAATCCTCAAAGTAATCCTCAAAGTAATCATCTACCATCTAAAAGCAGGATTCTGATACCATGTTGTTTTAGGATTGACTGAGATGGTATTTAAAAAAGCAAACAGTATGCCTACAGAACTTATGTCTCTTTATAATATAATTCTTTACACTACAAGTTTACCAGGTATCCACAGTGTTACTGTCAACTAATATACTATCTTCCTTGTTCATCTTCAGTTTCCTTTCAAGCCACTTGATTGTGTAACTATCATTAATGTTATGCCACCCAAAAAGTATTTACTGCCTTGTCTGACCACCCCATTAAAATGTTCTTGGGGGCACCAGTGTAGTGCACAAATATATAAGGTATATAGTAGTGGGCAATAAAATACACAGGTGGGGGGAGAAATATGTAACTTCTGTAGAGCTCATTTTAAAAATCCTCTGACTTCATATGAAACTGTCACGGTGTCTGTTAGTGGCCTGAATAGGCCTATAAGAAAGCAGCTGTATTTTCAACAGTGACATTTCAGCACCTTCAAAAAAAAAGGACCAGCTCTTAGTTCTGTACCATCTGAACTCATCTCACCAATATCTTAATATCTGCTTATATCTTTTTGTATAAGCAGTCCCTTTCAAAGTTTTGCTGGTTAATTGCACAGTAAGGTAAGAATTCCTCTTACTAATCTGTCAGAATATGAAATTTTTTTTATTCTGCAGCATTTTGGCAAACACAAAATAACTGACCTCAGTAAACTACCTCAGTGAACAACGGACAGATAAATGTTTGTTAGGTACAATTAATTTCCAAGGTGCTGCAGCAATAAAGCTAGAAATAAAGTAAATAAAGTAATATTGAGACCCTATTGTAATATTGTAATCCTGCCAATGCCAAGTATGTTTTTTCAAACTTTTTTCATACCTTAATTTTCAGAAAAATCTCATGTCTCTTTTTCTCACATTCTACATCTTCTAAGGAATTGTAGGAGAAACATTTGAGGCAAAGTTGATACCTAATCTAAACAGAAGTGAGAATCACTATTAAGGGCGTTTTCACACCTGGCTCATTTGGAGCATTTGTTTCGGAACCTGGTGCATTTTCTTTCTTGATTCGGTTCGTTTAAACATATATGAACATGGCAATCATGCTTGGATCCGCACCAAAACAATTGTTCTGAGCCCACCTGAATGAGGTAGCCAGTTGCAAACAAACTCTGGAGAGGTTCGCTTGTGGTGAGAAAGCAATCCGACCCAACGGACCAAAGAACCAACCTGTATAGCAATGCATGACGGGAACTGCGTTATGTAAAAAGCGTGTTTGTTTTGATAATGGTTTGCAACATGTTTTCAACGGTTTAATTGGGACCAAAGACGAGGTAAAATTCCTCATTGAAATTTGGCCTGACAAACATATTTCTGAACAACCTCCAAAAAACGTATAAAACACCAAGGTTTACAGTTTTTTTTAGCGAGCATCTCAATCCTGAAAAGTTATAGTGATTAAATTGACAGGCAATAAGTATGCTGATAACCATGCTGATAACTACAGCTAAAAATAAAGCCACAATAAGCTTACGGAGCTGCTATCTATCCATCTTGATGGATGACAGCTATGAGCGGAACCACGGAACATAAACAGGAGCACTCTGACCAATGAGAGGACAGTTTACTCCCATGTGACTTACATAAACACATTTTGGTATGCTCTGAAATGTTGCCTTGTGAAAGTGAACTGAGACAAGGAGAAAATGTAACATTGTCACAATTTAAGTTCCTTTTTTGGAACAAAGCACAGATGTACAGGTCTATAAACGCCCTTAGATGGTAGACCAACCCTAACTATCTGTTTTAGCTTTTGAGTTCATCAATCTCTAGCTCGAAAACCAAGGAAAATCTGGCTCATACTTTTTTTGTGATTCCAATGTCAATTGTTGGCATTCTTAAAATTTTTCACATATTTTGTACACATATTAAGATAAGATACATGAAGATATGGGAAAATTTGTCACATTCACATCCACCTAGGGGCCCTGAGGAGTTATTTCCACTAATCCACCAACAGAGGTGCAAGTCTATGGTATCCAGGCATCCACTGAACCACGAAGATGAGTCGTAATGCAGAAAGTCAACAGAGCAGGGCAGGAGCATGGATGATGAATTAGGGAGGTCTGAGCACCAAAAGACTTTTCTAAAATCAGGTAAACATTCACAGTGTTTAACTGCAATATTTACAAATTAAAAAGATCAAATAACAAGATACTGTATACTAGTGTGTAAAACTCTTGGATTATGCTACTCAACTAACTGATACTGCAGCTGCAAGAGATTCTGACTAGTGCTGATATGTTTAAAATGTCACCAGTACACCAGTCAACATAAGGACATGCTTCCAGGCAGTACAAACAAAGGGTGCACTGACCAATAAACTTTTTTTTCTTTTTTTTGGCAAAAGTCACCCATTCACCCCCGGAGAGGCATCATTGCGGATCATTGGTCCATATATTTGATTTGGCATAGTTTTTACACCTGATGCCCTTCCTGATGCAACCATCTCCAGTTTTATCCAGGCTTGGGACCAGCACCGGGCACTGCAGTGTGCAACCCCAGTCATATAGGTGAGTCAGACGTACTTCCACTTTTTGCTTCTGAGAAAGTCTTCTTCTTTTTTTATCAGTTTATTAATCATTTTGCACTATAGGCAATTTTGTGGTCATCACTAAATGCAAATCATTTTAACTACTTGCTAAAGCAATCAAACATCCTAGTTTACCAAAATACTTTATGCCAATGAACTCCCCCAGATCTGCACCTTTACCTAAGAGAAATGCTATACCAAAAGGCTTGACTAAACAAATAGCTTTTCAGCAAAACCTAACATTTTACTTTCCAGTTAAAGATTTTGTAGGTTGAATGTGTTGTAGGTTCAAGGGTTTGTAGAACACCCAAATGTTCTTGACTGGAAGAAGGCAACCACATCTTTTGACAAAGTGGATGTATTTATTTCTGAGCTGTAAAGGTAAAGTCTTCACATTATCTTTCCCCAAGAACCAAATATGGTAGTGTATTAAATACAGGAATATGAATACAGGAACTTGTTATTTCTTGCTTGCCTGTTTATGTTAATTCCAACAAGATCATAGAAATTCCCTCAACTGTAAATACACTAAGACCTGTGTTCATGCATTATACATACACACTCCTTGCATCAAAGAAGCAGCCCAGCACTTTTTCTTGCTGTAAGAACGTTCTGCAAAAAGTTCTTGAAATGTTCCAGTTTCATGTTACATAAAACATCCCTCTACTTTTCCCCTTAGGTTGCAGAACCTTTTATATTTTCTAGGAACATTTATTGTGTCCTATCAAAACTACATATAAACACATAGCTAAATTAATCTTAATTCCCAGTGATGGGAGGACAGCCTAAATTTGGTCTTAGTGGGATAAGAACACAACTGTAATGAGACAAACAAAGGTTATCCACAAGCTGATAAAATCATAAAATCTTTTGTCACATTGTCTTTTCACTGAACAATTTGAACTGCCCTGAATTGCCCTGACACACAACTGAGATTAATGGGTTTGTAGCATTTATGTGAATCTCAGGGTTAGATATTTTCCTTATGCTGATTCCAGCCAAGAGCAGTGCAGCTGCATTCAAGTATTTGTCAACTCTCATTTGATACATTTAAAAGTAATAAAATGTATGGCTGTGGTTTCCAAAGTATATTGCCAGCAAGGTGAATCATTGAAAATGGTAGTAAATGCTATGATTGTTTGCCAGTTGCACCCTAGCACAAGTGATCAGCGCAGAGTTGTTCTGATTTTTAGTGACTTTCATTTATACTAAGCTCAACTAAACATTGTATGCTGACTAGAGAGAGGTCTCAATGAGTGAAAGCAATATACTAGTAAATGTTTAGAAACGGAAAGCCAATTAGATAATTTTATGTGAGTATATCCACTTTATTAAGAATATCTTTACACCTGACAGTTATCTAACCAGCCAATCATGTGGCACCAGCTTAATGCACAAAATCATGCACATGCAGGTCAAGAGCTTCAGTTAATGCTAACATCAAACTTCAGAATGAAGAAAAATTGTGATCTCTGTGACTTTAACTGTGGCATGGTTGTTGGTGCCACATGGGCTGGTCTGAGTATTTCAGAAACTGCTGATCTCCTGTCAATCACATTCTCTATCATGGCATTCTCTAGCATAGCATTCTCTAGAGTTTACCTAGAATGGTGTGAAAAAACAAACAAAAAAAACCATCCTGTGAAACGGTCTGCAGGATGAAACACCTTGTTGATGAGAGAAATCAGAGGAGAATGACTAGACTGGTTTGAGCTGACAGGAAGTCTATAGTAACTCACATAAATACTCTTTACAACCGATGTAAGCAGAAAAGCATCTCAGAATGCACAACCCATCAAACCTTAAGGTGGATGAGCTACAACAGCAGAAGACCACATCAGGTTCCACTCCTGTCAACAAAGAACAAGAATCTGAGGCTATCATGCACACAGACTCACTGAAACTGGACAGTTGAATATAGTGTTTATAGATATTTCAATATAGTGTTACCTGTTTCCTAAGCACTTTATCAGGTATCAAAGTTTTTCCTGGTAATTCTTGTACAGTTGTTCAAACCAAGTGTTCTATTTTTATTTAAGGGTTTTTTCCAGTGTTAAGGCCCTGTAGTGTATGCCTACATGATTTCATGTAAAATATTTTTCTTAGCTGCATAGATTATACTAAAGGTTTTGAAGTGTGGCGAGCATGTGTGAAAGAGTTTTATCTCTTCTATAGTCCTTTACAATCTTTTACACAAGAAAATAATTCAACAAAAGAATAGACTGAGCACTAAATCAGCCACTTTCAGCTTGATGTGCAATGACACTAACAGACGGCTCCTCAGGAATGCACTGAAGCAGCACTTCCAATATGGAGTTCCCATATGGCATAGATTAGTATCTGGAGACAGGTAAAGCACTGATATCATATGTCATATTTTTCCATGGATATCAAAACATTTTATTTTAACTTATCGTTATATATTTTTAAACATACAAAATAGTGACATTTTTGGCAGTGACTTGGCAGTAGATTACTTTTGTCATGAACAGTGCAAAACTACACTATATTACCAAAAGTATTCGGTCACCTGCCTTGACTAACATATGAACTTAAGTGCCATCCCATTCCTAACCCATAGGGTTCAATATG
>JAKKZL010000218.1:0-15243 GCA_037576815.1 Pangasius larnaudii
CTCACTCTGAGGACAAATAAAATACATTTCACTCTTTATGCTTTATGAGATTATGAGCTCAGTGGGTGAATATTAACTGCAGATAAAGGGTTAATCGATGCCTGGCAGAATAAGATGTCTGTTAGGAAAGGATTATTGGGTTTGACAATTCAGTTTGACAGTTTGACAATTCAATTTGGTGCCATTGATGGGGCAGGTTCTGGCCACCAAAGGTATATAAGTTCCTTTTAGATGGTTTAAGATGGTATTTATGAATGATTTAACTGCATGGTTGAATGCTGCCTAAGATTAAAGTTCTGTTGTATCTCCCAGGGCTATGAATAAGATGTTCGGTATAGATAGTGTGCACTGTGTGTTTATACCATATAATAAAACATTTCAGGACGTGCTGTTATAGGAAATTTAATCAGCTTCAGGGTGAATGTGTGCCTACAGTAGTCACAATTCATAAAAAACTCTTAGTGTGGTTTAATTGAACATGTCTAAAACTATTTAGATTAGTAAGAGCAACATGGGTGAATATTAATGGAAGCTAAAGAGTTAAAGTTCACTCGTTTCAGTTCAGTCATTTTTGGGTGTTGGCTGTTAAATGTTCACTTGCCGGTCTGATAAAACTAGGACTCGTCTTTAAATTTATTATTAAAGCTCTTAAAAGATTCAAAATTTTCACCTGTTTTTCAGTTGTTTCTACTGCAAGTGAGACGGTGTCGTGGCTTTTGTGTTTATCCGTCATACACAGACAACAGATGAAGCTTTGGTCAGTACGACAGTAGATCTCCAGCACTTTATCATGCTCAGAGCAGATCTTCTCTTGTAGATTTCCAGAGGCTTCCACTAACTTGTGCTTTTTCAAAGCAGGAACTTCATAGTGAGGTTTCAGATGAGTTTCACAAGAGGAGGCCAGACACACCAGACAGGATTTGACGGCTTTGCGTTTTCTCTCTGTGCAGAAATCACACTCCACATCTCCAGGTCCAGCATAACAGTGAGCAGGAGAAGCAGCTTGGACTTCAGTCTTCTTCAGTTTCTCCACCACTTCAGCCAGCATGTTGTTTCTGCGTAGAACAGGCCTTGGAGTGAAAGTGTCTCTGCACTGAGGACAGCTGTAGACGCCCTTCTGATCCTCCTGATCCCAGCAGTCATTAATACACACCTTACAGAAACTGTGACCACAGGAGAGAGTCACTGGATCCCTCAGTAGATCCAGACAGACTGGACAGATGAACTGATCCACTGAAAGCTGATCTACTGAAATACTGGCCTCAGCCATTTTCCTGCACTCACACGCTAAGAGAGAAGAGTGGCACTCTGAGTTTCGTTTTCTCTGAAATGAGGAGTGGCTTCCTGCTTCTGTGTGTTTGTGTGTGTGTGTGTGTGTGTGTGTGTGTGTGTGTGTGTGTGTGTGTGTGTGTATTGAGAGAGAGTGAGATATAGGGAAGGGGACTGAGGTCAGTTACACTTTCAGTGGAGAATTCCAGGTTTCACAAACAGTGAGTGGAATCAAGAACGCTCCTGTTATTGCAATCTCTGCTACCAGTGTCACTGCTGGGTTCAGAAACTGTCCACCAAACAAAAAGCTCTGTTGCGATCAGAAACTCACAGAAGATGATTAACACACTCTGTATACGGATGTATGAATAATATCAAAGGTTAGGGTGAGGGCTGTCTTAATTATTATTTGTAAAAATCTCTTTTTCGCTCATTCAGCTGCACAAATCACAACAAACTAACTTTCTTCCCTGCCGTCATCAACGCCCCTCTGTGTCACGCCAAAAACAGTCCTGTCTGCAGCACGTCCCTATCCTACACATCCTCTCACACGAGGTTCAGTAGAACTGAGATTTCTGCCTTCACCATGTCCATCATTCACAGCTGAGTCCTGCTGCTGCTGTGTCCTGGAACAAGTCGTTCATCCTCAAACTGCTCCAGGAACTGCTGGAATAAAGAGCTGGAACTCCTACACGCTGCTTCACACACCAGCACCATCTCCACATAGTTTATATCAACAGCTGCTGCTGTAACACACAATCACCAGAAGAGGGAGGAAACGAGTTGTCAGCAGGTGACCATATTGGGTAGAAAAATGGGGAGAAAATCTGAAAAATGGTATTGAAATATTTAAAGGCCACTGTTTTTCAGAAATTTTGTTTTTTTTTAATATAAATGTTATTTGTGATTGGTCATTTAAATCATAGCTTTTCTATTTTTCAGCTAATCAATAATGCCTTTTTTAACTACTTTTATGCTTATATTGGCCTTTATAATCCTCTCGAGAAGTCTTTTACCTATGCTCACCCTCTACCTCCACAGCGTGAAATGGAACTTGTACTATTACTTTTTTTAGTTTTTATTTAGTGTATTGTTTAGCAAGTCTATTTAATATAAAGCCCAATTCATGCAAAATAGTTAGATTAATCAAATATTAATCCATTTAGACTATAAACTCAATTTTACTGGTGTATTAGAACTTCTTATTCTCTGTTACATTTCCAATCTCTGAGGCTCCAATCTCAGTAGTGCAATGCATAATAATCGATACAATACCACACGATAAAGGTGAGAAATAAAAGTGCTGAATCATTGCTTTTTCTTCTATAGGAAATACCATGAATCTTGTCGTAGTGTTTGCTTTGAGATTTGAGAGCTACGGCACACTGCAACTAAAGATCTGCTGCATTTCTACATAACCACCTCATCTTAATATGCCGCTCTGACATGATCCTAGCCTTCAGATCTTAAATACGGATGGAATCAAAGTAAAAATCCAGTTCGTAAACATCTTATATGATATAATGACTGTAATCTATCAGGATGAGAGCCGATGATGGAGGGAAGGGCTTTTACATGCGTCACATCTCAGACCACCTTCAGCTGAAGGTGAAATTGAAGCACTGATGCTGTGGAGTAAATAGTAGCCCGGGGGATGGAGGGGAAGCTGAGGTTGTCATGGAAACAGATGGAATTCTGGGCCTATTCCCAGTCTTGGTTCCTGATACTCTTCTAATTCCAGCAACTTTATTTTATTTTTTTTTTTCCGCTGAACACCACCATATCTTCCTCCATCTCTTCCTTCTCCGTATGTGCCCTTCTCTTGCTCCCTTTCTCTCTGTAGTTGTTTTTTAATCTTCGATGAAGATCAAGATTGTCAAACAGTTGATGTCATTCTTACTGTAAAATCTAAGCTGAACATGAGTGAAGTGGAAGAACAGCAACATTTACAATGCTAGGTATCCTAGCAAAAAAAAAAAAAGGCCTCAGTTCCAACTTAGCGGCAGAAATTATATTCTACGTACAAGGTTTTTTTTTTACTCCCTTAAAAAAAGAAACTGAAATACACAGTATAGGAGTTTTTAGTAGTAGCTAAACTGTAGCTACAGTTCGGCCCAGAAAAATAAATAAATAAATAAATAAATAAATAAATACATATGATAATTGACTTGCAGAATGTCTCGTGTATCACCCTGTCAGATTTCCCAGAGTCCCATTTTTGTTAAACAGGCTGATTTCTATCAACACACATCTTTTATAGGAGCAGTTACACACTCTGCTGGCTACAAGACAAATTGCACTTGGAATAAAATCCCTGTCCTCACCTAGCCCTATCCACCTTCGTTGAATCTATCTATCCATTCCTCGTGAGTTGCTTTTTAAGGAAAAACAGTGGAGCTAAAAAAAAAAAAAAAGAAGAAGAAGAAAATGTTCTGAATGGGGGGCTAATTTCAGGGCTGGAAATTTTTAAACCGAAACCTGAAATGCCTTCTCAGTATAGCAAATCACAGTTTTTATGATGTGTCTTTAAAGTGATTTTGTAAAAGGTTTAGAAACTTTTTTTAAATAGTACAAACCGCAGCTTTAATGTTCCACAATCCTGCGTTTTGCCTAAATCATTATTAAACTGACCGTGTTTAACTTACAGTAGCCTAAATAATGTTGTTCATTTAGAGTGATAGGTTCGTGTCTGACAAATGAGTGGAAAACACCACCAGCCCAGCATCACTTCATCCCTTCATATCTGCTACCTTCTCCATTTCCACTCTCATTTGTCATTACTCTCTCTTTCTCCATCTCTCCTTCCCTCCCCCTCTCTCTCTCTCTAGCTCATTTTCTATACCCCATATATGTTTCACTCTTATTTTCTCAGCCTTTCTGGCTCTATCTTCTTTTCCATTACTCTCTCTCTCTCTCTCTCTCTCTCTCTCTCTCTCTCACCATAATGACTCTGGAGGAAACTCAACCCACTGCCCTGAAACTAGTAACCAGAAACAGGATAATACACATAATACACACATTAGCGGATTCTTCTTGCTGTGTTGCTGTCAGGTTTTCAGTCTGCACATATCATCTCTCTCCATCTGAATTTCTGACTTTCTGTCTCCATGTCACGCCTCAAGGCACGAACACATGACACCGCTGCGATGCTGAGTCATGTTTTTTTCTTCCCCAAAACAAAGTTTTGAGATGCAACCATTTTTTTTTCCTCACACACCATGTTCTTGTTTGCACCACTTGGTGCTCGGTTGGTGTTGAGAGCTACAGCTCTTCAGTGCTAGCCAATTCAGTGAGATGTGCGACATTTTTGTCCTGGAAACCAATCAGTGTAAGAGAAGACTGTTTTTTTTTTTTTTTTAAATCAATCATCTCTGAGAGGCATATAGATATTCCCAGGGCTCTGTGTTTCCAGGGTTCTATGTTTCCAGAGCACAGTTCCCCCAGTGATATAGTCTTGCAATATTATACAGAAAGGGTACTTAGGTTAAGCATATTTAAGCTTCTAAGTGTCATAGTTGGTTTAATGTGTAATGTGTGGATGACTTCAAATGTCCTGAGAACATAGAACCCTGAAACAAATAGGGGTCTAAGATCATAGAGCCTGTGGAAAATAGGTGCCTGAAATCTTGGGACCTGAGAACATAGGAATCCAAAAACATAGTACTCTAAAAATTGGGCTCTGTGAACAATGGGGTCCAAGAATATAGGAGCATTAGAAAATAGGAGTCTGAATACATTGGGCACTGGGAATATAGGGCTCTGGGAATATTGGGAACCAGGAACATAGGGCTCTGGGAACACTGGGATCTAGGAACAAAGGTCTCTGAGAACAAACACCCTGGAAATATAAGGAACTAGGAAGATCAGGCTCTGAGAATGTAGGGCTATGGGGACACTGGGAACCAGGAACATAGGGCTCTGAGATGGTTGGACCCTGAGAATATAGGACTTGGGCCCTAAGAGCATTGGGCTCTGGAAATAAAGGATCTTGGGATCATTGAAGCCTGAGAGCTTTGGGTACATAGTGCCTTGGGAAAATGTGTGTTGAGAACAGATGAAACTGAGAATGTAGGTCTCCAAGAACATAGGAATGTCAGCACTTAGGATCATGAGAAAAAACAGGATTCTAAAAACATGGGCTCTGAGAGCATTAAGCTCAGAGAACACAGGACCAAGCACAGTTCATATGGCTTTGGAATAACAGAACCAGTGCCACACATGCAGCTGACCATCTGTCGGTGCTTTAGAGAACGAAACTCACGCGTTATTTCAGTTAACACGCTCCTGTCCCATCACTCTTACACTGAGCATGTCATTCATCACGTTTACAGTGTTACAGCAACATGAGCTGCTTCTTTATCACTGAGTGAAGATCATCAGTGTAGAGCGATCAGGGGTCCGATGACACTGCGCTCCTCTCAGCGAGCTCCTTCAGTGAAAAGGAAATGACCCTGTGCCGAGGTTAAAGAGAACATGTCCTTCATGCCCCTGTCAATTAACCGTAATGCAAGATACAGCGTGTGTTTGTGTGTTTGTTAATTATTAACCACTGTAACTCCCTCCAGATACCTGATTCAGCTCCACAAACAAAAAGCTCGTCTTACAGCGTGTCTCACACAAAGTCACTGGGGCCCAGACTAGCTTAAAAAGTCAGAGGAAGTAATATTAAAGGACAGCTCACAAGCTAGGAAGATGATTTCCTGCCAAATGCAATCACATCGGTGAAAAACTGACAAATGATGAGCAGAAAACGTTCCACACTGAAAAGCAACACCTTCATTGAATTCCTTTCATGTAGCTTGATCAGCAGGAGAATGTTTTATTTTAAGAATACCTGACTGCATTTCAGTGTGACACGACTGCAGCGCAGTGATGAAAGTGAAATGCAATACAGCAGGGAATTTTCTGCATGTCACTAATGACAAGTGATGCATTCCCCCCCCCCCCCCCAAGATTTTTCAAGTTTTGTCTCCATACTTTATGTTCTTTAAACAAACATGACGGACTTCGGTAAATGTGGTCATAGTGAAATGATATTCCTGAAAGGAGAATCATTTTTTACTTCCGTGGTGTAAAAAAAAAAAAAAGCTAAGAATGCATTTGTTTTCAGGCTGTTTTCCTTCAAGCCATTTTGATTTATAGAGCATTAGGGATCAGAATCTGCTTTATGACATGCTCCGTGTTCATTTCTATAGCCACAGGCTAAAACCACGTTCTCTTGGGAACCAGTCCAGAAAAAAACAATGAGTCTGCATACATGAGAGCAGCAGGGATGCTGGTGTTACAGTCCACTTTAATGTTCTCCTTCCTCGGCTCCCTTTATGTTTACTAATGGATAAGAAGGTTTAAATGTATTGCACGCTTTACAGTAAAGCGTAATTCTAGCGGCAGGAATGCTGGCGTTAAGGTCCAGTCCTGAGGGCCTTTCCTGGAGTTCAGTTCCACAGAGTATTATTTAAAATTCAAGAATTTTTCTTTTTTTTAAAAAATATATTTCAGTCCCATTATGATATTGATCAAAGGGTCAAAAGGATTTAATGAGAAATGTGCTAATACAATCTGAATTTGAAATGTACAGATCTGCCGTTATTTGTATTAGTAAACGAAGTTTTGTTGTCAATTTTTCAACACACTCTATTCAGAGATTTGATCTCCCATCATTTCGGGCCATGAGCAGTGTTCTGAGTGAACGATGTAGTGTTTTAAACATGTGAATCCGAATTTGAAAATGGATCGCGCCACCATGAACCGAATTTATATTTCTACACCTTTTATAATATCATGTTATAAATATAATGGTATTATAATTGAATTAGAAACCTTGCACACAAATTCAAGCCATGGAATATGATTTTAATTTGACGTAATTCAACTAAAAAAAAAAAAACGTACAAGTTCACAACTTCAAATAAAGCTCAGATTTGAGTCTGAATAAATTCAGATTGTAGTGGCATGTTTCTCATTCCAGGAAAATTTATTTGATTCTGTTGTGCAGCACTTTGACTTAAAGTTTGCTGTATGAATAAGGAATTAAAATAAGGAATATTTCAAACATATAGCATTTAATTTGCACTGAAATTGTTTAATGTATGCACATGGGAGCTGATAAATCCTAGCAAGCCAGCTGCATGCTAGCTAGTGAGCTCACTGGTTAGCAAACCAGCTAGTTTGCGCCGCAGCTAGTGAGCAAACCAGCATTACTCTCTCTTTTTTCTCATTCTTGTTACGGTCTGGTGTTGTGCTGCTGAAACATCGTCTCGTCACTACCTTTGTGCTGCAATTGGCCACAAGGGTAGTGTTAAAACCACCACTAAAACGTTAGAAATACAAGAGCGACAAAACCAGGTCAGCGGACAGGGTTTCTCGTTTTTATTTAGTAGTTTTATCGTACAGTCACGATTCGAACACACGCAAATATTCAGTCCTTATTCATCTATACAGTTAGAGTCAGGTAGGTGGGCGTGGACGCTTTAGGTTAGGTGTGTCCAAGCAAAGTCCAGTGTGAGAACTAATTATGTATGTGTGCGTGTATATGAGTATGTGTGCACTTGGCTTTAGTCTCTTGCACTCTTCTCCATATATCATATATGAACAGTAATTTAAAAGTGTATGCAAACCTGCAAAATGGTGGAAAGACACATTTTTCAAATATGGGATATTTAAACCAACAGAGTCCCATAACCTTCATGTGTTCTGAATCCAGATGAACCTGATAAACAATCTCTAAACGTTTTATTGCCTTCATGCCGACTATTCAAACACTCCAAACCATGCAGCCTGATCTCTAACCACGGGGACATTTATCGGCTCCTTAAGGTATCTTTGGAAAGGTTCCAACCAAGGGACAAAACCCAAAAAAAACATTTAACCTTTTTTTTTTTATCCCAAAAGAATGTATGCAATGGAAAAGTTAGAGTTAGAAAAGTCGAACAAAAAAAAAAATATGGACACAATTTGCGATTATATATGAAATTCTTGGTGGAATGCACATTTTCTTACTTTGCAAACCTCATGTGAGAATATTTTTTGCAGGAAATGACATCATTATGTAAAACCTTACATAAAAAAAAATATATATGTAAAAACCTTAAATAATCCTTGCGGAAACTTTGCATAAACATTACATACCCTTGTGTAAACCTTACACAAACCTTACATAAGCTTTATAATAACCTTATATAAAGCTTACATAAACTCTACGCAAATCGTACATAAGCCTTAGATAAACGTTATGTAAACCTTAAGTAATTTTCAGAAACCTTACACAAGCCTTAGATAAAGCTTACGAAAACCTGACATAGAGCTTACTTAAACCTTACATAAGCCTCACGTAAAGCATGTGTAAATCTTAAGTAAACCTTAGGTAAAGATTACATAATTCTTACATAACCTTACATAAAACTTACCTAAAGCTTATGTAAACTTTACGTAAACCTTAAGCAATTTTCATAAAAGTTACACAAGCCAAACAAAAACCTTAACCATAAAGGTTGTGTAAACCTGTTGTAAACTTTACGTAAATCTTAGGTAAACCTGATTCAACCTCACCTAAACCTTACGTAAATCTTACGTAAACTAACGTGAACTCTACGTAAATCTTGCGTAAACCTTCTACAATCCTTACATAACCCTTACAGGAACCTTGCATAAAGCATACATAAAACTTACGTAAGCCTTACGTATACTTTATGTCAACTTTACGTAAACCTTTTCATCTAAGCCTTTTTAATCGTTAAGATGAAATCGTTGAGGTCATTTTATCTCTCGCATTATGCTCATTACTGGAAACTTAGCTCATGCAAAATCTCTTTTGTAATTAGCAGTCTAAAATAATTGAACTGCTTGTGCTAACTGGGATGTAAAAATGCAAATCGAATGAATGCTTGCTAGGAGAACTTTTCTCATCGTAAGCGACAGAACCAGATGAACACACAACTTTTCGAACCATCCGTCACCAATATTGTATATGTGTGATATTACGACAAAACCAGTTTTGTTTTTGGTACCAGCCAAAACGACCACACAAGAGTGTCGATTCTACCATTTCTAATTCTGCACATAGACCACACCCACATTATTAGCCGTTTTGATCCGGCCAATGGAATCCAGACCCCGTTCCATAAACCCTGATCAGAATTACAAACATCGATACACACAAACAATACGACATGCAAGCAGAGCTCGGAGAACGAGAGAAAGACGTCTGCACTCGTCTTCATCCATCTGTCTGTCTTTTCCGGCTCTTTTCTATACAGTAGATCGCACAGGAAGTGGCGTTCCTCTAATTTCCTCTTCAGTAGACGACCAGGATGGCTTTAGAATTATTTCCCAGGCGTTTTCAGTAGTAAGCATATTGAAACTTGTTCAAGTTTAAAAAGGCAACAAAAACTGATGTTTTAACAGATTTCACGTTGGAAACAGTTTCTAATTAATGGATGTGAATGCAAAACTGAATCTATATTAACCAGAACTCATTTGGTCATGGCTGAAATTGAGAGATCGGATTTTAAGGAAAGATGAAAATAAAGGAAGGATGCAAGTTCGTGCTATAATTCATCCTCTCTACAGCATGTCTTTCTCTGTCTAAGCGTCTTGAACAAGGCCACCATTTTAATGCTGCAAAAAGGAGGTGGGACGAGCGACTCATCCCTCATTGGTGGATCAAAGAAGGGACAAAGATGTGCTCCTTGGCATCTTATTGGTGGGCGGTTGCCATGGCGGCGCTGACAGGGTGTGCCAGGCCGTTGGACCCTGAGGATGACAGGGAGAGCGCCGAGCTCGAGGAAGACATGGGCCGTGCAGCCTGGCACCTGCGCACATAAGACAGGAAGTGATGTCATTAACACGAGACAGGTGAGTAGTATAGGTTCACAAACATCTTAATAAGAGATAACGGGTGATTAGTGATAACGAGGCTTGGTCAATGCTTAACAATGCCTAATACCAAATCTTCCTAATCCCAGATTACTGCTTTAACGTCAGACCTTAATAACAATTAAGGCCATTTTTAACCAAGGACACAATTCGAAAAGTTTGAATCCCAGATAAGAGTCCTATGGAGCAAAACTGGCCATGCTCTCTGGGTGGGAGGGGAATACTGTCTCTCTCCTGTCAATCACAGTGACACTAGGAAATTGTGGGTGTCTGTGAGCTCACGCATGCGGAAGAGGGCTGATAGCACTTTCCTCTATGTGCGTTATGCTGCTCTATAATGCTGAGGAGAAAATGGGCTCAAACAACCCAAAACTTGCTCATGATACTAAACTGGTAGCCGAAAGAATGTCACACTGACCAGGACTGAGATTTCCTGACCCGACTGGCCGCTACTTTCTCCCTGTACGACGCGTTGTCCAGTTGCACGTCTCGGCTTGGCTCCGTCTCTGACCCCGCCCTTGGGAAGTCCATTTGAAACAGAGTGGGCGGAGTCATATCCAGCTCCAGAAGCATGATGTTTTCAGCCTGGAGTTAAAAAAAAACAAACAAAAAAAAACAGGTCTATTACCACTGACATAAAACATTAAAATAGTATAAAGAAGAAAAAGGCAAGATATACAGATGTATACTTAGCACCTTAGCACCTTTTTTTTTTTACTCTTCTATTTTCTCTTCTCATTTCTATAACCGTACCCTGTATCTGGAATTGGCTCCCATCGCTATGGCAACCCTGGCATACTGGCTGATGGGCCGCTTGTAGCCCACGGCGGAGGCGGGTCTCCTCTTCATCTGAGTAAACTTACTGGGAAAGAGAGAGAGAGAGAGAGAGAGAGGGAAAGAGAAGGATCATTGCCTGGACAAAAGCAACACACAAATTCTAGCGACAGCATTAGTGTGTGTGTGTGTGTGTGTGTGTGTGTGTGTGTGTGTGTGTAAATGAGTAAAAGCATGCATTTTCTTCCTGAATGCCCTTCTGTTCTCTCAACTCTCTGTGTGAAGAACAGTGAGACCTTGTGAGGTCTTTGAGGAGAGCGTGTGACGAATTGAGACATGCCTGATGCTAAACTGGTAGCCATGAGCCTCCATTACTCGTTAGCTACATTTGCCTTGTCACTCTATAACCAAACACAAAACATGGCTAGAGGAACATTGTGTGACTTTTACACTAACCTGTTCTCAATAAACACACACACACACACACACACACACACACACTGTATGACCCAGATGAACCCTATTTTTTTTTTTTTGATGTATGAACCCGTGCTCACACGTCACGCGGATCCACGCACACGCATCCACGGAGAAATTGAGGTCACACAAATGTCAAGGTCGCCCCCAGGGCAAAGGTCAAAGGTCACTCACTTCTCAGCAGGAACGAGAGGTTGGAATTTCCACTGGTCTTCGTCGACATCAAACACAAGACGGTTCATGATCTTGTTCTTCTCCTCCGGAGGGATGAAGTTCTCGATTATGAGGTACCTGCACACACACACACGCACACACACACACACACACACACACACACACAGATACAAACACACAAATAGATAAAGATCAGAGACACATTATTTGTGGGTCAGTACATACTGTAATAGTTTACATACTGGCATGTGTGTGTGTGTGTGTGTGTGTGTGTGTGCGCGCACTCACTTGAACTTGAGCTCTCTTGTGAGCTCATTCTGCGTCTGCTCCAGTTCCTGTCTGGTTCTGACGTGTTCGTCGTTCACATCCTGAATCTCGGCTTTCACCGACTGCAGCTTAGCATACAGCTTTAAACAGAGAGAGAGAGACAAGGGGAGAGATAGAGATAGAGAGAAGGAGAGAGAGACATAGAGAAGGAGAGAGAGAAAGAGAGAGATGACAGTGAGATGACAGAAGATCCCGATGTCCAATCTGCCACTCTGTTGCCCACAGCAACAAGATTGGAACATTCAATTATGCAGAAGTGGGCCAATCACAGATGGTCTCCCAGGCAACCACATCCCATAATCTACCCCCAGCTGGTCCCTTCCGTTCTCAAACCCTCACCTTCCCTTCATCACGTTCCTCCCTTCAACATTCACCACACATTCATCCACTCTTCTATCCATCTATCCGTTTATTCATCCATCAGTACAAACCGTCAAATACCTATGAATACATTCCATAACTCATCCAATCTTTCCCACATCCATCCTTCCATCCATCCTTCCATCCATTCAGGTATCCATCTTTCCCTTCTGATCTTTCCAGAGATATTGCATTTATCTGTATTTTATGAAGGAAGCATTCTCCATCCATCCTTAAATCCATCCATTGATCCATCTTTCCATCCATCATACTATATAGTATATAAACCTACAAATATACAGTATATACGAAACCAATCCCATTCAGCCCATCTGTATTCATCCGTCCATCTGTCCATCCATCCATCCATCCCTTAACCCGTTAATTCCTTAACCCATCTTAACCCATCTATCCATCCATCAATCTATCTATTCTTTACTCTATCCCTTAACCAGTTCACCCATCCATCTATCCATCCCTGCATCCCTTCATCAATCCATCCCCTGATCCATCCATCCTCATTGTTCCATTCATCATACTGTTTTTCTAAACCTATAAATTAAATGAAACCCATCCCATCAACCCCATGTGAATTTCATCCAACCAGTCATCCTTTCATCCTTCCATCCACCCTTTAGTCTATCCATCCTATCCCATCTATCTAACATACAATTAAAAAAAAAACTTCATCCTTCCAACCCTATCTATATTTCATTTATCTATCCATCCATCTCTCCTTTAATCCATCCATCCTTTAATCCATCCATGCATCTATCTATTCATCCATTCATTCATCCATTATTCCATCCATCCCTCAACCCATCAATTTTTCCATCCATGCATCCATCATACTATCTAAACTTTCAAACTATCCATCCATTCATCCTTTTTCAGCTTCATGCGGTGAGTCACAGATCTGATCAGTGTTACAGTGTGGAGAGAAGAGGTCATCCCCTGAGCAGCCAATCGGAGTGCTGTATTCACGCTGCAGAGGTTAGGAGGCCAGAGGTGAGAAGTCATTATGGGCCTGGTGATGGGGTTAGAGGGCAAAGGTCAGGCAGGTAGTGCAGGGCTTGGGGGTAGAAGGAGGGGGTGGAGTTTAGAGAGGCAGTTAATGGTGTATTTTCATGGGGATTCTTCGAAGTGATTCAGAGGTAATAAGGATAATTTTTCTTTCCCCATCCATTATATCCACAAAAAAAATGTAAAGCAGAATAATATTTCTTCAACTTTTATCTAAAACATTTCAGACAAGCCAGAAGCAGTAAAGCAACAATGAGTCCATGCTAACGATTGCTCTTTTCAGTTAGCTAGTCTGAGATGTGACACGCACAGCAGCTATTTTGTCAGAGAACTGAAGGAAAACGCCTCTTGTTTATTTTCTATGACAGACTATGATGTACATTAGGAGGAAACTGTACTGCAGATTAGCAGGTTAGCATTGGATTTCACGCTAACTCCACTCAGCTAACTGTACTGTGTTGATATGGTCTAAGAAAAGAGGTGAGCAATAGGAGGTTAGCATTAGCGTTGGAGCTAGCATTAGCATCAGCGTCGACGGTGCAGTCTCAGACTGAGGAAGTTTAAAAACGGACAAACCTTTTTGTACTGATAAAAGGGAAGAAAATGCGTCCTCAGGGATCAAGGGTGTGGTCCAGGGGTCAAAGTTCAGGGGTCAGGATTTAAAAGGGAGCAGAGAGGGAACAGACAAGTTAGGAAACACAAAGTAAGAGTCTCCCTCTGTGTGTGTGTGTGTGTGTGTGTGTGTGTGTGTGTGTGTGTGTGTGTGTGTGTGTGTGTGTAGCGTAGGGGTGACAATGTATTGACTTAGGGCACTTGTCATAGGGCACTTGTGATAAGGCAGTTATCATAGGGCACTAGTTGTAGGGCACTTATAGGGCACTTTTCAGTGGGCACTTGTGATGTGTATTAGTCTCACCTTTTTCAGTTTTTTGGTTTTTGCCTCCACTTCCTGTTGCAGAGACGTGAACGTTTCTCTCAGCTCCAGCGTCTCCTCGTCCTGAATTAACATCTGCTGCTGCATCTCTCGCTCTTTACGCGTCTACACACACACACACACACACACACTCATGAAGTATAAGGAAGGTCAGCAATGCATGTGATTTTTCTCCCTGGTTTTGCCAATGCGAGTGACTGTTGTCCTCAGACTGTATCTTTCAGACATTATGTTTACTTTTGTGTGTGTGTGTGTGTGTGTGTGTGTGTGTGTGTGTGTTTGTTATACCTGTTCTGCAATCTCTTGCCGTTTCTGTTCCAGTATCTTCTGTTGTTCATTGGTGTGATCGATGATGTTCTTTCCGCCAACCAGAAGCTTACTCTCCATTGCCTAGCAACCAAGGAGGCGGGGCAACATCAGGACCAGGGCAGACAAGTATTTTACAATTTTACTTCACACACACACACACACACACACACACACACACACACACACATACACACACACTGATTTTAGAGGTTAGTGTAGCCTATATAGAATAGGGAGCACATAACCAATCTGCAAAAAAAATGCGGTGTTAGCCCCACCCCTGAGGACTATTGGTACCAATCTGAAGTATTGTATAGCTACTGGACTATGTATCACACACACACACACACACACACACACACACACACAGATCTGAGTCCTGAATGGCTCAAGAAATTTCCCTATCCCACGTCTAAGAATTGGCACAGGACCACATCAAGGAGTCACTTCCTGTTTGTCCCACGCTTCAGAATTACCCATGCTTTCATGATCCGTGCCAGTATCTGATCAACATGCACACACACACACACACACACACACACACACACACACACACACACACGAGATGCAAAGATGAAAGAAATCACTGTTCTGGTTGCACATTTTTCCCAGCAACAATAAAGCAATTATTCATCTCGTTAGCTAACACACAGAGACACACACACACACACACACACACACACACACACACACACACACACACACACACACACACACACACA
>JAKKZL010000221.1:0-15131 GCA_037576815.1 Pangasius larnaudii
ATGCTCAGTAACACTTACAGCTCATTTCCTTATAAAACTGCACACACTGTACCTGAGACTACTATTTTTTTTTTTTTAAGCAAAGGGTCGTCACACCAAATACTGACCAAATACTGAGGAATATTTTTTTCCTCTTCAAGCCGTTAAGTAACGTTCCTTATCTGCTTGTAATAATTTTAGAAATGCTTAAGACAATGTCATGATACTGTACATGATTTATGTACATTCTGTCTGGCCTTTAATTAGTGTGTTTTATATTTTTGCTTTAAAACTGTTTAACAAAATTGTGTATAGTTTCATTGTCCCTTAAGTAAAATTAGTTTTACTTCACTGTTTATAAGATTTCTATAAAAATCGACGACTGTCATGACTGTATATTTTCTTTGAACACATTATCTTCCCTACTGCCTTCAGTAAGAAACACTAATTTCGAACTAAATTTACTGATAAGTGGCGCTCATGAAATATAATTTTCCCACTTTGTATTAGTTGCTGTTAGTAGAACAAGAAGCAGGCTTTAGAGCTGGACATTAACGTTTGCGTCCTTCTGTATATACTGTAATACATGTACACTCCGACATTCGTGAACCCCTTGTATTAACATTTTTTCGTTAAACTTCTAGAAAGTTAAATACCATAGGAGTAAGAAATAAGTAGATGTGAAGTGAGAAATGGGGGTGACTTTTTTTTTTTTTACTGGAAAAGATAACTATTGTGAATGGTAACTAGATATACAACACACACTTGGCTTCCAGTTTATGCCAACATTGTGTAACATCAACTGTGAGACATATATGTGCTTATAGTAATGTACTTAATTCCTCTTCTAAACCGTCGTAATACTGTTTATGTGTGTTTTTGTCCACTTGGAATTGCTGCATTATCTGAAAACTAGCAACTGTAATGAAAGCTTTAAGCTCCGCCCACATGTGTTATTATGTTATACATGTCAGTTTTATAAGTCCACTAACTAGAGTGGAAACACATTAAACCACTTTTTTTTTTTTCAGAATAATTTTTTTAGATATTTTTACTATATTTACGACCAAAAATCTCTGTTTCTAGAAGATCTATACCTATCTAGAAGGATATTACAGTGGAATTTACCAAAATGTCAATTATTGTTGGATTAATGTTAGATTTTAGATGAATTAAGACGGTATTTTTTTTATTGCACAGTAAAGAATGATTTTACTAAAGATTAACAGAGTGAAATGCATCAATTTGCATAAATAAATGTCTTTTTTTTTATTTATAAATACCCTATTCACATGTAGTATCTTGCCTTAAATGTAGTTATTTGATGGAACATTTGTGGGCTTTTTTTTTCATTATTTAATCACCAATAGCAGACAAATTGTACTTTTGTACTTTGGTATGCAGTTTTTCCAAATGATTTTTGCAGATGGCTTGAATTTCACACAGACGCTTCACAGCATAGAGTAACTTTTGTTTCATAATTGTTTCATACTTTTTTTTCCCCAAGGTTTTACACGTGCACCTGGGTTGGGTACCGAAGCTGTAAGTAGTACCACATGCACAGGGTCACGCAAAACATGTGACTCTGTAAAGCTGAAGTGACACAGCATGTGTGTGAGCTGCGAGTATGCGGCGTGTGAGCTGTCCTTCTGTCTATCTCCCAGCATGCTCCTGGAGTGTGTGTGTGTGGGGGTGTGTGTGCGGCGATTTCATGAAAGAGGTCATTGTGGATGTTGTAGTGCGGCATGTTGCATGCACTTATAAGTCCGAGTGGGCGAATTTCTCCCCATCACGCTGCAGGAATGCCTTTGAATGAGCAGACTGTAAGGCAAGAAAAGCAGCGGAGTCACTTGCTGACTTTGTTTTTGTTTCCCTCAGATCCCCTCAGAACCTCGATTTGCCACGTAACCTTGAGAATACCGTGCTCACTTGTTATCGTTGATGAATGCCATTTTCAGAGCGTCGCTCACGCTGGAACTGCAGATGGTTTGCATTAAATCGAGCAGCTAGTGGAAAAAGCGATTTGTGCGGCGTAACGGCGTGGCTGAGAACACTCAGAGTCACCGAGGCGCAAGGAGAGCTCTCGGGGTCAGCCTGGTTCTCATTTCCCCCACAAAAACAGTGGGGCGTTCGAGCTTGGTGACTCAGAAGGCCTCGAATGTGAACAACGCGTTAAGACCACCTCCGGAGTGTGATTCAGACCTCCGCGCTTCAATCCAGACTTCTGCTTCTGCCTCACAAACACAATGAGGCCCATTCAAGGCCTCTTTGCTCCATTCTTCCCGCTTGGATACCATTGATCCAAGAAAGTTCACCAGTAAGGATTCCTCGAGCCCTGAGGGTTTCCCTGTCCGAGGTGATGTAATGTTTTAAGAGCATTCAACCAAAAATATTACAGCGTGTAGTGCTGCACACTCGGAACAAGACTGTCTTTAAAAGCTTAGAGGCTTATAAAGAGACAAAGAGGAACACGGATGTGTGTTTCATCACATTATATCCTGCTGAAATAGAACACCAGGCTGAGGCCATGTCCACACAGATATTTTTCAAAACGTAGTCGGTCCACATGAGCAGTTTCAAAAATACCTCAGCGAAAACAATTCAAGTATGTCAACCCAATAATTAGAGATTGTATGTCCTGAACTGTCCTGTCAAACTCCTCAAGAATAACGCTAAAAGCTGTGTATTGAGCAGCAGAGAAGCCAAAATGCGGAAAAACAGCAACATAGTCAAAAGTTCTACAGCGAGACATGACAAACGCAAGGACTCGTGGGTGAATTCAGATGCAGTACAGCCTGCGTCATATCCTGTCTCTTTCGCACAAGGGTGTAATTAGTGAAATTAATTTGGAAAAATAAGAAATTACAGACCATAAATTAGCAATCTGGTCAACAGCACATTCATAACATGCGCACGGGGCTTACGCAGGTTCACTCTGTGACATCAGCGTTTTCAAAAACACACGTTTTTCCCATCTGCATGAAAACAGTGAAAACATGACTTTTTTTTAAATTCCTCCACCTTGGAGGTTTTGTTTTCATGACCCTTTTCCGATTGGACTGGAGGCAAAAATGCAGCGATAAAATACGTTTTCGAAATACCTGTATATCATCCAGTTATCATCCCCAAGTGCAGACAGTAATATTTTACAACCAAGTGTGTAACATGACAAGTCACTTTGTGATTTTAGAACTCTGCATTTGTTCGGTGCTATTATTTGTGTCTGCCTTGTGAGAAAAGAGAAGGACATGACACATCTTCAGCTCTGGGTGTGTTTTGGTTCCACTCACCATCGTCCCGACCTCGCGGGCCGTAACAGGAGCTCGTGTATCGTAGGTTATAAAAAACCAGCTGCATCTGCCAAGAAAGAGAGAGAGAGGGAGAGGGAGAGGGAGAGAAAGGGAAGGAGGGGTGGAGAGGAGAGAGAGAGAGAGAGAGAGAGAGGTGTCTATTTTTGACCCTGCTGTATCATGTATCGCCTCCTGCCGTTTTGGTCTTTTGTCAGGTGAGAGCGGAGGATATTTCAGGACGCTCTCAGGTAACCTCCTCGTTTTTCCCGGCTCCGAGATCTATCCTCTGTTCACTACGCAGCACAAACCATCTCCATAAACCTTTATAAATGTTTGTGTAGGGCTTATGTAGCTGTCATTTATCCCTATAAGCACCATACTACGATGGCATGTCTATATCTAGCACAAATTGTATTCATTTCAATGAAATAAAAATATTACTGAGTTGTGTTTATCCCACTGGTTCGAGCAATTAAATCGCAAAATGGCCTGTAAAATACGCAAATGTATTATATCACTATTGCAGCAGGTGTGTGTGCACAGGTAGGAGTGTAAATAAGAGACCGAAGGAAAGTGAGAGGCAGTAAAATTAGCCTTTTGGTTCTGTATTTACAAATTACAAATATTTGTGATGTGTTTAGTGATTCTGGTGCTAATTTGTTGGGTACTGCTGTATTCTCATTATTCTTGTGGGACATTAGCGGTTGTGCTGCTCTGCTGTGGCAGAGAATCGGCTCAGCTAGTTATTGATCTACGAGAAGACAGCATGATGGTGGTATTAGCATGAATGTTGAGGCTTGGGAAGCTGATTTGTTTGAGCAGAGTGTACAGAGGAGGAGGTGAGAGAGAGCTGGACAGATGCGAAGACTATAGTGCTGCCACATCACTCACTTTAGGTAGAGATGAGGCAAGGGGTTCAATCCTATGATGGGCAGTTGAACGGCATTGTAGGTAATTTAGGGAACCGCTGATGAACGAAAACTAAAAAAAATTCCATTCAGGATTTCATTACAAAATAAATCTTGGATAAGGTTGAAGATCGTATGTCAAAAATAAAGAATATTCAAGAAGTGGTTCAGGGTGGATGTGTTCCTTTGAGCTGATTCCACTTCCATATGTCACACTTGAAATGTGATCTTGAGGCAGGAAGTGGATCTTTAAGGTCAGAAAATCCCTCCTTCCGTGTAACCAGCCCATGTCTGTAGCCCAGGCTGGTTGGTGTTTCCGACACAGCTGTAGCTCTAGCGCCAGACTGGGGCCAGATGGGTTGGTGGAATGTGAGTATACAACTCGGAGAAGCTGGCTGCACATCTGGAAAACAGCGAGGAAATATTTAAGGGAGATACGTAGTGCAAGAATGAGGCATCATCATCACTATGTGCACTCGATTGTGTTTTAAAACTGGAGCTGTAGACACACACAGTAGGGGTTGCTTAGACTAGTCGATTGTTACATTCCCTAGTCGCCTCTGTGAAGCAGACGATAAAAGAAAGCAGGCTAAATGTATTTTGTTAATCTGATAATGCCAATTCTACACTCAACTGCACAAGACTGTTCGTGAGATTTTATTTCCTTTTGCTTTAATGGACTGTTAACACTTTTATCACTTTGTATGAAGTGGAGAGGTATACACAAGGCTCTGCAAGACCCCACTCAGCTAGTTTTACCATTTTCAGTGGTGCATGGCATCCTGAAGACGCCATTCCAGACAAGTTTTTTGGACGCGGGAGTTGAACATGGCGGGAAAACCTCCCAGACGCTGCCGTTAGACATTGCGTCCTCCATCCATCATTTATTTACAATAACGGTGTAGCCTAAAAAAGCATTGAAGTTAGAAGTTTAATTTGCAGTGTGGTTTGATGCGGTACTGGCTGCACTCATAAAACAGCCTAAAAATAGTGATAGTTTTTGCTTTTAACTATGGATAAAGACAACTGGTCCAGTACTTTTTTGAATTACTTCCCACTACAATCACTAATGTGTCGTGATGTGATCCGTCCTGTATGAATTGGCTGGCGAGGTGTGTGTGAAACACGAGAGGGAGGAAGTCGAGAGAAAGACAAGGGATTCCCACTCAGATCTTGGCCTCCGTTTGCTCATTTATTCACTCTTGTTTTTCCTTCGCTCTTTCACTCGTCGTGCTCGTCCCGTTGGGAAAATGGAGGAATTCGTTTCTGGAATGTCACTGATTCGTGCTCAGCATTTGAACGGGTGGGAAAACAAAAGGCGAGGTGCAGAGGGGTCCCTGTGTGACTGTGGGGTGCAGAGCGAACCCTGTGTTAGGGGTCCCTCGTTTATCGAGCCATCGTGGGTGCCTGCTTTCTTTTATTTTCTTTTATTCTCAGCCAAATCCATCAGACCTGACAGGCGCGTAATTCGAGCTAACACTGAGCCAGTGCTCCAGAGGTCCCTCTACTTCTCCGTCTCTTTCTCTCTATCTGTCTTTCTCTTTATGTTTGTCTCTCTTTTCTGTCTGGGAAGGATGGAGGTGAGCCGTATCCCCCTACAGTCCTCCGGATCTGTCGAGTCATGTGAGTTCGTGTTTCCACAAGACAGAGCAAGAGAGTGTCAGATGAAGGGAACGTGTGGAGTTGTGAGATTTGGGGTCAGAGGGGATTGGAGAGATAGAATGGCTGAGAGAGAGAGGGAGAGAGTGAGAGAGAGAGGTGGTCTGCTCCCTAGTGAGTCTTGTATAAGGTAATGTCTGGTGTGTGTAAAGGGGAGGCACCGATTTATTTTAACACACACCAGCCATGCAGAGGGCATGGGAGGGGACGAGGTGACTGCCAGAACTCTCTCGCTCTCTATCCCTCTCTCTCTCTCTCTCTCTCTCTCTCTCTCTTTCTCTCTCTGTCTTTCTCTCAGTCCCTCTTTCCCCTCCTACACAGTCCAGCGTTCACAGCAGACAGGATCATAACAAAGCAAAGCAAAGCGAGAACGAGCCTGAATAAGCCGAGCAAGAGGCAAGTGTCCGTCCCCACTTTGACCTATTAACCCTGCATGCTGCTGTGCGTGTGATTAGCCGTGTTAGCATGGCCTGGCCAGTTTCAGCTAGCCCGAGTGGCAGGCGTTGTTAAAGCCCAGCAAACAGATATGGCCGTGTTACGCTGTTTCAGCTCGGCTGACGAGGCCATGCCAAAGCCCTAAGATGGCTGCATGTCAGCCAAGCCGCAGTGTCATGTTTCCGTCCAGCTGCGGAGTCTTTTCCAGGAGGTAAATAAAGCGCAGTGTGATGAGATGAGTCATGCATCGCAATAGCTGTGAGTTGATGCACATCAGATGTCTACAGCAGGTCCAAAGCTACAATAGATGAGTGCTGGTGTAGTTAGACCAATTCTGTGAGTGCAGACTTTTTAAAAAAAAAATTATATATCATTTGTTTTTTTGTTTTTTTACACAACATGGTGGTGTGACGTGTCTTTTTCAATAACAGCATGTCCTGAAGTGTTTTATTCCTCTTACACCACAGTAATTTGTTGTAATCTATGTATATTTACATTTATTTAAGAGGTGGAACACTTACGTTATAACCGTATCAGTATCACTTACGTTATATCCCTTGTATATGTGTCAAGGGTCCATTATACAAATCCCTATGTATATAGTACTATGTACTATATACATAAACTATATACATACATTTCATGTACTATATACATAAATTTCTTGTGAAATATAGAAATACAAGAGGCCAGCTAATGATCAGAGAAACAGCGACCTGACTTATGAAACAAGGCTGTTTATATTGTTCATGAACTGTTATTACAGTACTGGCTTTGTAGTATTTCCCAGGAGGTTGCTGTATGCAAATGAGCTTTCTATCCTATCTGATCCTTCTTTTTTTTTTCATGTGTGGTTATTATCCTCACCACTTCTATATCTCCGGCCCTACATATAATAATTGATGGCATTCAGGGAGTCCAACAAACAGAACTTGTCCAAAAATAAAGCCATTATTTATTCAAGTCACATGAAAACTCTACCAGTTGTAGTAAAATGGAATTTGATTATTACATTTTGCCCATATCCTGAAACGTTCGTTATGAGTGGCTTTGAATGGAAAACTGCAATACGCTGGAGTATGTGAAGCTGTTCAGAGCTCGCTTCTGAGTCTGAGGTTCATTTGCCTCTGGATATGTCCTTGAGAAGGACATCACACACACTGTGTGTGTGTGTGTGTGAGTGTGTGTGTGTGTGTGTGTGTGTGTGTGTGTGTGGAACTGCATTTTGTCTCTGGGTACACGAGGACGTAAAAGCAGGTTAAGGAGAAATGGGGCAGAGGCGCACAGCCCACTTTTAGTCTATATTTGATCATGGCAAGTGAACTAATGAAAGTGGAGAGAAAGCTCAAGATTTCCTGGAACTTCAGAATACATCCTGATACATCCTGATTTTACAAAAAAATTATTCCCACAAGTGGTTACCCAGTTATCTAGAGATTTGTAGCCTCAGTTTTCATTAAGTAAGCTAGACACAGTAACTGCACTGAGGACGGCGTATGTTAAAAATGAAAATATGAAGCTGCAACAGATCCAGACGTCATTTCAGAATCCACACAGTTTACAGGGTTAATAATCATCAATTAACCTTTGTCTAAAAGGGTTAATTATGACAGATTTTTAATCACTCTCCATTTGTGCTCATGTATACACTGGTCTACTGAAGCTGGCACGTTTATGGAATATATAAAGGAATCGTTAACAAAAAACCCTCTAATTTATACAATTTTTAACTTGTTAGGCATCCAGAGTTGGTGTTTTTACACAAACTTTTGCTCTACTACTCTACGCCTCTAATGTGACCAACAAGTAATGGAAGTCTATTTTTATGTGCACACACTAGTTGAATTACACAGTGAGGTACCGCAATCTACGTATAAACATGAAAAAATCTTCAGAATGTTGTAACATGATGAAACAACATCTTGAACATCTGAAACTCTTTTTTACTTGTGTGATTTGGTACCTTTCCGTCCCCTAAGCCCCGCCTCCAGAAGAAGGCAGAATTGTTCCCTGAATGCTGGACGTTTTGTAATGTTATATAAAAAATTTGGTGTGAGATTGATGAATACTTAGAGATTTTTAGCTATATTAGTCTTGCAGCTTCATGCAAATCTGAACACACCAAATGTTGGACACCAAACAGGTCTTGACAGAAAATTGTGTAATTTTTTATTTTTATTTTTTAAACTAAACTGTTCCTGCAACAAATAGACATCTCTTTATTAGCACAAGCTTGAAATATTTTTCCATTCAAATAATTTCTATTCACTGCTTTGGTCCCATCATGATATCATGACTGAAGTTCTGGCCACAATGTTGTTCTTCCTCTGTAGTTCTATATTAAAAGACGACATCAGACTGCCATTATTGCTCTTCCTTTTCTCACACTTCCTCTAGATTTGTTCACTAAATCCTTTAAATCCTTTAAACAAACACTATCTGTTTTGTTGTTTCTGGTTTCGTGTTCTCTGTGGTTTAGCCAAGAATAGTTCACGTCTAGAAACTGACTGATGATTAGCTTCTGTCACATACATTTAACTAATTTAGCCAAATTACTTCTCAATGGCATTGCATTTTCTAACTGGGAAGATGTTGACACAGTGTCATTTTGGACCATTGTTCCACCTTTAGACACGGTGGAATGTTTGTTTAATAGCTGACATTAGCCAGTTGTGTGTTATCCAGCTAATTCCTACTCTAAAAATGTTATTGATTAATCACAGAAGGAAGAGTAGTTCCTTTTTTTGGGAATGACAAAGCTGACTAACATTTTCACACTTCCTTCATCAATAAATATATTTTATTCTTTAAAAAAAAAAAGGATCACTTTTTTCCTCAGTAATCACTTCATTATAGATGTACTGATTAGCAATAGCAATTTTTTTTGCTATGCAGCTGCTTGTAGTTTAGCCATCTACATTTCTCTAAAGGCTAGTGTCTATGTGGCTAAACTAATCTTTGTTGAATAACATTCTTGCAGCTAATTTCATTTCTAAAAAAAAAAACTAGCTTACTAAGCATTCAGAATGGCAGTTTTCTTTAAAGCTAGATTATAAGAAGGTAAACATTTACAGCTAGCTGCTTAGCTAATAATAGTGCATTGGTTTTATTTGTGATTGTGTAGCTTCTTCTTAATAAATTTGAGTTTTATTTATTTGAATTGTTACTCCTTTGGAATAGAAAATAAAGTCAAATGGTCTTAGATTCAAATAGCCAGTGTTTCGCAGAGGTCATATTTACGGTCCAGCTAAACTAAGCTTGCTTAGTCTTGTTCTTTTCATTTGCCTTATAAGCGATCTGGCCAGATGCCTGTTTTTCCCCCATGTATCGATCCTGCATTCCTGCTGTTATTTGCACTTTGGTTAGATAAAGTTTGATTCAGCAGAATGTGTGAAGAGCGCTGCTTACACCCTGTTTGACACTCATTTATTTGTTAATTATTTCACAGTCAGGCACATAACAAAGCACAAAAGCTGCTGGAGCTAGTCCAAAGGCATAATAAGAAAACATGCATGAACAGTAAAACCAGAAAAGCTTTAAAATATGATTTTCAACTGGGTAACCGTATCTAGAATTAAGATTGGAAAATTCCCTAGTTAGCACGAATCTCATGCTTCTTGCCAAACTGTTTGCTGTGGAAGTGGCCATGCTGAAGATGTCGCGAGCCTTGTCAAATCCCTGCTGTGTGCTGAAAAGCCAAAGGATGAATGGATTCCCATGGGAAACGGGCTATAGGAGCCTCTGGGGACTTAGCCAACGTGCAAGGGCAAAGACAGCTCAACAAGGAACTGGGAATGTAAATATAAAGAAGATGAATAGAATACAAACAGGAGAATTCAGCAGGAAAGATTTTCATGCAGCATTACAGGCTTAACATACCAGATCTCTGTTCAGTTTTACCACATGACACTGTATCCAAAATAGCCTAAGCATTTTTTTTCTTCTAGTTATTTTTTATTTTTTTTGAAAAACTAAAGATGGTGGAAAATATATGCTTTTTTTGTCATTTCCTGTGACTAATACAAAGTACCTCTTTTTTCTTACACCCAACACCAACGTGGAGATTTGCATTGTTCCTTATGTTTATCTTTAATGGCAGCCTCAGCTCCGGAGTCACCATTGCCATGGTTACGGCTATATGTGGCAACTGGCGACATAGCAGATTTCTCACCCGAGGATGTGTTAGCAGTCTCCAAAGCCCCCACATGGATCCTGTCAGACCTTCTGTGAGAAAGCTCATTTAAGCATCATCCTAGTGTTCAATTGACTATCTTAGCATACATTTGTCAGGTCGACTAAGGCTTGAGTGGTGGGATAACAGAGAGAGGTGTGTTTGCACATTGGTGCATGATTATTTGATTAGCATTTATCTAAAACTACAAGAGCAACCAGAACAATTTAGGAAAAACTGTCCATTTTGTACCACAATTTGCCTTTGTATTATGCAGTGTCCTGTCATATTGTATTGTGCAAGGCTTGTAATGCCTCAGCTGCTTCCCTGAGGCTACGAGGTCGTGTTGAGAAGCTCTAAATGAGCATATGCATTTGCGTTCCTCTGCGGCACTCGGTTTAAGTGTCCATTCCTGGAATTAAATTAGCTCCTCAGCCTGGAAGGCAATGCTATTGGCCGTCGATGACTCAGTCTGAACTTATTGACTGGAGAGGGAATCGAATGCTGAAGCTCGAAGTCAAGGACTACATGCCCTTCAAACACACAAATACACATGCACTTACACACATGTACATGCTATAGAAAGCTAGTGACCTCGAACATGCATTTGTTTATAGGTTCATGAATGCCCGCAGCTCTATTTATGAACCAACAGCAGGGGAAATCTGTATCTGAATCAATCACTTTTCTTAGAAAATGACAGAAAAGTTCAGTGCTAGTCACCAGCAAAGGGATCGAATGGACTGCAAAAATAGCTTCAAGCAAAGATCTAGGAGGTGAAGAGAGCAAGTAACTCCTCCCACCCACCCAACATCCCTTTAAGCTATGCTTACTGAAGATATGCAAAAAATCTCTAATACCCCATCTGGCTGAGGTGATTAATGAAAGCTAGGGCAGATGGCACTGCAGCTTAGATTCCTCATAGCTTCAGGGGTGTAATGATTTGCAGTTTTACTACCCTCATAGCCTTGCGTCACTTGCTTTGTTCTGAAAGATATAACAAGGCTTATCTCTCGTATTGTTAGCAAAGAACATCCTCTTTTTCTCACACCAAACTCGCTGTCCCCATTTCCTGCAGTGGAGCCTGGGGCAGGCCAGGTCCTTAGGATGTTTTTGTTAGGGACCGAAAAAGAGGCAGTGAAATGCTCCCTCCCCCTCAATAGGCAGCCAGCGGGTGTGGAAATATTGACATTCAGACAGAGAGAGAGGTAGGGAGGGAGGAAGGGAAGGAGGCCACAGGGGGAGTCGGGATCACCCTGAAAGAGGAGGCATGATGGCATGGCAGCTTTTTTGGCTCAGATACTGGAGGGAAGGAGGGTGGGCCTGAGTCAGCGACTTCCTAACCACTGACTCGTCCTTCTATTACTCTCTTTCTGTCTTGTCTCACTCTCATTCTTACATTCTTTTCTATCCCTCATCCCCTACATCGATCAAGACTCACTTATCAATCTTCTCATGTGTGATTGGTTGATCTCCTAGATGAGTGTCAAAACAGGCCCACCCACTCCCCCACTCACCACCCCAGTAATTCCAACCACTTATACCGTTAAAAAATGAATGATGGAGGATCCAGACAAATTTGCAGGGAAGAAATACAAAGCAACCACAGGAAGAGTTGGGGTTGCCGTGAAGGTGGTCGCATGATGGTAGGACAGCTTGTTGGCTCAGAAGGAGGGAAGAAGGGAAGGAGGGTGCGCCTGAGTCAGTGACTTCTTAACCACCACCCTGTCCTTCCGCTACTCTCTTTCTGTCTTTTCTCTTTCCTTCTCTCACACTCCTTGCCCTTTGAATCGATCAGGATTCACTAATCAAGGCTACTTGCGTGTGATTGTTTGATCACCTGCATGAGTGACAGAACAGCACACCCATGCCATGCTCCCCCGTGACCCCTTTTTCTGTTAAAATGATAAAGGTTCTCGAGAAGCTTGCAAGAGATACAAAGCAACAACAGGAGGAGTCGGGATCACCCTGTAAGAGGCGGCATGATGGTAGGACAGCTTGTTGGCTCAGGTGGAGGGAAGGAGGGATGGAGGGTGGGCCTCAGTCAGCGACTTCCTATCCACCACCTCATCCTTCCATTACTCTTGTTCTCGCTTGTTTCTCCCTCATTCTCACATTCCTTTCTTTACCTGACCTCTACATCGATCGAAAGAGATTCACTTGTAAAGTCTCTTCTTGCATGTAACTGGTTGATCTCCTGGTTGAGTGTCAGAACAGGACAGCCCACCCATGCCCCACTTACCCCTCAGATGACCACTCCCATTTATCTTATTAAAAAAACGCATGGCGGAGGATCCTGATGAGCTTGCAAGAAAGCAATACAAAGCAACAAAATATATGAACCCTTTTCCCACCACCATCACTATTACCCCCCTGACCCCCCCTAAAAAACAAAAACAAACACACACACACTATTAAAAGAGGATAATTTTTAAGTCCAATAGAGCTGTTTTTCATCCGACACTGATGCCTGCACCGCACTATATGTCTGTACTGGATCCAACAGCTCCATCTTCACTGACACTGAAATGCCAGAGCTCAGTCTTTGTGAAGTTAATTAAAGACATTAGCTGGGGCTGCATCTCATCCAGATGTGGCTGGGTGAGCATCACAGGAGCATAAAATCAGTCTTGGATTAACCTCTTCCATTCCTTCTTTTTTTAAATTGCTTTCCATTATGGAAGAATGATAAAAGCGCCTGCTGAGTTTTTCCTTTGATATTTAATTGGTCTTCAATTGGATCATGCTACGTTACTCCTGGCATTGTATCGAGATACACCATGAAATAGCTAACAGGAAAACTCTTGAATGTACCACAAGACACATTTGGTACTCAGATATCTGTGTGTGTGTGTGTGTGTGTTTGTTTGTGTGTGTGTGTGTGTGTGTGTGTGTGTGCGCCCCTGAAAATTTCTATTCACTATTGTTTAGAGAAACCCTTGAGATTAACGCTCAGGCTGGTGTACATGATGAACAAGATGCTCTACTCACCTTACTTGAACATAGAATGAACAGATTTCTCCATATAAACACACAGGAGAAATCAATAAATCTCAGTATTTCCATCACCAAGACAACTGCAGGCCAAATATAACAGTGTTACATTGGTACACATTTTTTTTCTATTTCAATCCTGTGCATGAAGTCATAGTGATGAGCTCAGTGTTGAAAGTATTAGCAGGAATCACTGAATTTTGCCACTTGAGCATGGACTGAATGTGTCGGAAAATTAAATGCAGCCTTTTGGACTTGTAGTGATGCTTTTTTTTCATAGGGCTGCATGATAATAGCTCAAATGATATTTGTTTTGCTCAGTAATGAAATCACAATATATTTATCACAATTATTCAGCCAAATTAGGAACAAATCAGCCTGTGTCAGCATAAATATTATACACACACACACACACACACACACATACACACTATGAGCATGTACTGTATATATGATTTTAAAGCATGATGTACCACTTAATAACTTTAGCAAACCTCAGCAACATTTAAATATTTAATATGATTCAAATGCAGCACTATGTGTTTAATCCAAAATAAGAAACAAGAACAGATGTATAGAAATATACCCTCTGGATATCTCTAGTTTGGGTGCTATGATGATACATGGTGTTTGCAGGATTTAGTGATGTTCCTGATGTGCTAGTAGAATGACATGGTCTTTGTGAACAAGTCACTGAGGTGAAAGAATCGGTATCAGACTCTGACGTGCACTGAGTGATCCATTTTTTCAGTTGCTGCTGACGCGATTTGCAATTTCAACCCATTTAACATGGGTTTTTATGTTTTTCTAATGTTTATCTTTCAGTCATTATGTCATATTTGTAATTGCGTGTACACCGGACCTGATTAACACCCACTGTCAGCGAATCAGTTGAATCAGTGGTTCATTAGATGTGCCTTAATGATTATTATAAGTGCATGTCGTAGTAGTCATGTGTGTGCTGGATGTGGGTGTGAATATAACACTAATTCTTCTAAACCAGATATACAAGTATATAATAAGATAAACAAAAAACAGTGATAATGATCACGGTGCATACTTGGCCGAAACGGCATGAATCGTTTAACTGAACAGACTCAAATGACTCAAAGGATTCAGAAATGTTGCATCTAGGTGTTAAGGTGCTATAGCCATCATCAGTAACATTTTGTCGTTTTCTTTTTTTTTTTTTTTTTAGTCAGAAATGTTGAGTGTGTAAAGCTGAAATATGTCATGCAGGATTGAGAAACACTTCCGTATCTACGTCTTTCACTTTCCACCTGTGTGTCGGGTTGTGTGTATCTGTCAGGACGCGTTTTTGTGTTTGTTAGAAAAAGGTCAGGGAGAGGTTTGTGGAGAGGTAAAGTATGAGGCAGCATTTTTGCACACACACACAGACACACAGACACACACACACACACACACATATACACACCTCAGCATGTGTGTGCATGCACACACGCACACAGACAGGCAGAGGCCTCCTGCTTCAGGAAGTCCGCTGCACAGGAGACGTTAAACACTCAGTTCCTGTTTGGCATATGATTCCACTGAGACTACACACACACACACACACACACACACACACACACTAAGCCAACCTTACAATGAGGTGACAGGTCTCTCTCTCTCTCTCTCTCTCTCACACACACACACACACACACACACACACACACACACACACACACACACACA
>JAKKZL010000222.1:2814-14923 GCA_037576815.1 Pangasius larnaudii
CACTATATACACTATACACTGCACACACACACTATATACACTATACACTACACACACACACACACACACACACACACACACTATATACACTATATACACTACACACACACTATACACTATACACTGCACACACACACACACACTATATACACTATACACTGCACACACACACACACACTATGTACACTACACACACACACACTATGTACACTACACACACACACACACACACTATGTACACTACACACACACACACACTATACACTACACACACACACACACTATGTACACTACACACACACACACACACACTATGTACACTACACACACACACACACTACATATGCACTCTACTTTCACCTAATTACTGCTCTTCATTAACACCATGTGTTTTGTTTATTTACTTACTTATTTCTTTCTTTATTTATTTTTATCCATTAATGTGAGGAATAAAACCCCCGGGGGACATGTTGTTATAGGACAGTAATCAATGCTTTGGGCTGTAACCATCCTGATGTTGATTATTTTCCTCCAGTTTTATTCCTCAACAGTTTACCAGTGATGACGGTTTTTACTGTCACCTGTGAGAATAAATATTTTATATAATTCCAGACTTTAAGCTTGTAATGGTGGTGTTTAAGAGCAAAAGTCTTAACGAACGCGTGTGTGTGTGTGTGTGTGTGTGTGTGTGTGTGTGTGTGTGTGTGTGTGTGTGTGTGTGTGTATCAGTATAACAATCGTGAGATCCGCCCAGGGAAGCACATCGGTGTGTGTATATCGGTGGCCAACAACCGCCTGTTTGTGGGTTCCATCCCCAAGAGCAAGACAAAAGAACAGATCCTCGAGGAATTCGCCAAAGTCACAGGTGACCTGCCTCTCACTCCGTCATCTTTACGGCTGTGAGAACGTGTTGTTCACGTGATTAACGCTGATCTCCCGTCAGAGGGTCTGAACGACGTGATCCTGTACACCCAGCCGGACGACAAGAAGAAGAACCGCGGGTTCTGTTTCCTGGAGTACGAGGACCATAAATCGGCGGCTCAGGCTCGGCGGAGGCTGATGAGCGGGAAGGTGAAGGTGTGGGGAACGCTGGTGACGGTGGAGTGGGCCGACCCCATCGAGGACCCCGACCCCGAGATCATGGCCAAGGTGAGGGATCTGTTGTCATGGTAACAGAGCCGCCCAAACCTCATCATTCCTTGCATATGCTATTTGACATCTCTCTGTCTCTCTCTCGCTCTCAGGTGAAGGTGCTGTTTGTGAGGAACCTGGCGAACAGCGTGACTGAGGACATCCTGGAGAAGACGTTCGGTCAGTTTGGGAAGCTGGAGCGGGTGAAGAAGCTGAAAGACTACGCCTTCGTCCACTTTGAAGACCGGGACGGTGCCGTGAAGGTAACTCTCACCTGTAGAGTAAGGGCCAGTGGGCGGAGTCAGCGCCGACTGTGGGATGTTTAGGGCGGGCTCGTGTGGGCGGAGCCTGATTACTGAGTGACAGTAATGCTGATGTTAACCTGGTGTTGGATTGAGTGGAGTTTACTGAATGTGTGTGTGTGCAGGCGCTGGAGGAGATGAACGGGAAGGAGCTGGAGGGTGAGATGGTAGAGATCGTGTTTGCGAAGCCTCCTGATCAGAAGAGGAAAGAACGCAAAGCACAGAGACAAGCAGCCAAAACACAAATGTAAGCGGAGTGAGTGTGTGTGTGTGTGTGTGTGTGTGTGTGTGTGTGTGTGTGTGTGTGTGAGATACATCGAGCATCCTCGCTTTCCACCTGTTACAGTGTGTGATTTTGCTCCTCCCCTTTACAGGTATGATGAATATTACTACTACGGCCCCCCTCATGTGCCTCCGCCCCCTCCCAGAGGGCGTGGCAGGGGCGGAGCCCGAGGTGGCTATTCATACCCTCCTGATTATTACGGTTATGAGGATTACTATGACTACTATGGTTACGACTACCATGGTTACCGCGGCGGCTACGAAGAGCCCTACTACGGCTACGACGAGTTCCAGGGGCGGAGCCAGCGTGGACCACGGGGCGGACCCAGAGGGGGACGTGGGGCGGGGCCTCCACGAGGCAGGGCTGGCTTTCCCCAGCGTGGAGGCGCAGGAGCGGCCGGAGGAGGAGGAGCGAGGAGGAGAGGAGGCGGGGTTCGAGGGGTACGTGGCCGCGGTGGGAATGTAGGAGGCAAACGCAAAGCCGATGGCTACAGCCAGCCCGATTCCAAACGCCGGCAGATTAATAATAATAATTATAACAGTAATCAGAACTGGGGCTCGCAGCCGATCGCGCAGCAGCCGCTGCACGGTGCCGATAGTTACGGCTACAAATCTGACCAGGAGTTTTATCAGGATTCGTTCGGCCAGCAGTGGAAGTAGACCAAACCTAGGGCTTTGCTTTTGGTTTTATTTTTTTCTCTTTTTTTTTTTTTGATTGGGCTCCATATAAAACATGTCAAGCTTTCAAAACATGCTTCTTCTTGTACATATTTTTTTTAAAGCTCCACTTGGACTTCCTGTCACACTCCTTCCACACACTGGGTTATGTTTTATTTTGTAATTTGTTTTATAATCAAGTCCTACCTTTTAATCAAATTTGGAGGAAAAAAAAAAGATTTAAACCTATAATACAATGTGCTGCATCTTGTCTATTGGCTATTTCATGTATGTTTCTATAGCAGGTTTTTGGTCTTCATGTTTTAAGTAGGAACATAAACGAGAAAAGAAAAAAAAAAACAAAAGATGCAAACCAAAAGAAAACACAAAATTTGCTCTTTGTATGTTAATGCTAGTAAAATTAGCGTGTCTTGTTTTCTTTACATTTTGGCTTGTAATCCTTTTGCTGTCTGTCTGCTGCTCTAAATAAAAACATACACGCATAACCGTGTACAAAACTCAACCAAAACGGATTGTGTTTCAAATTCATGTTTCGGCAAAAAAAAAAAAAAAAGACAAAACCCACGAGACCCTCTCTCCTCAAATTTCTTTGCAAATTTTGACCAAAGCGCCTTGTGGATGAAAAGGACGTCAGGTTTGCCTACATTAGCCTGTCTGTCTCTCTCTGTCCCTCTGCATGCCTCAGGTTTCTGTACGTCTTTCCACTCGCACGTCATCGTGTCACTCGCTCCCCGAGCCCCGAGTGTGATTGTGGTGCTGTATGGAGGGTGTTTTGTTACACATTTCCCTCTCCATGATGGCTAAAAATGCACATTGTGCCCCAAATTCTCCTCACTGTTGAGCCACAGGAGTAATCCATGTCCCGCATGATCCCCCTCTCCGTGTTTCCTGCGTCTTTGGGTTCATTTTTCCTCTCACTGTTTCCCTGCTGCTGTTAACTGGGGGGTGCAGTGCTGCTGGTGTCCAGCAGAGGGCGCTGTGAGAGCCGTGCATGCTCGTTATAGCAGGTTTCACTGACTGAGTGCTCTTAATAGTCTAGTGTTTGTGTTCATGTTTATGTACTCAGCTGATCTGTGTGTGTGTGTGTGTGTGTGTGTGTGTGTGTGTGTGTTCGTTCGTTCATGAACGTGGATCTAATCGTTCTTCCTCTTGTCACCTGACTAGCAGGGAAAGGCCTCGAGAGCGGCGCTGACAAACCCCTCTGAGTGAAGAGCGGCTCGTTAAAGCGCAGCTTCCTCTCAGACGACGCCGGAGGACACGGCGGTAAGATGCACTTCCTGCCGTCCAAGTCCTACTTCCTGCCTTACAGGAGACAAAAAAAAACCTGCCACCTACACACACCATGAGCCATGAGTTCACTTTAACACTTCCTGTGTCCGAAACAGTGCCCTGTACACTACACCCTGCAAACCCTGCGCACTATGAGCACGGCACTGTGGGCGTGTCCCAAACCACCTGCCCTATACACTATACAGGTTACAGTTAGTCCTCTGTGGGCGTGTCCCAAACCACCTGCCCTATACACTATACAGGTTACAGTTAGTTCACTGTGGGCGTGTCCCAAACCACCTGCCCTATACACTATACAGGTTACAGTTAGTCCACTGTGGGCGTGTCTCAAACCACCTGCCCTATACACTATACAGGTTACAGTTAGTCCTCTGTGGGTGTGTCCCAAACCACCTGCCCTATACACTATACAGGTTACAGTTAGTTCACTGTGGGCGTGTCCCAAACCACCTGCCCTATACACTATACAGGTTACAGTTAGTTCACTGTGGGTGTGTCCCAAACCACCTGCCCTGTACAGGCTACAGTTAGTCCACTGTGGGCGTGTCCCAAACCACCTGCCCTGTACAGGTTACAGTTAGTCCACTGTGGGCGTGTCCCAAACCACCTGCCCTATACACTATACAGGCTACAGTTAGTCCACTGTGGGCGTGTCCCAAACCACCTGCCCTATACACTATACAGGCTACAGTTAGTCCACTGTGGGCGTGTCCCAAACCACACACCTGATATACTATATAGTGTATAGGGGTTGTGGTAACACCAGGTGTGTGGTTTGGGACACACCCTATTCACTATTTAGGCTACCATTAGTCCACTGTGGGTGTGTCCCAAGCTACACAACCTATACACTATGTAGGCCACTATCAGTCCACTGCGGCTGTGTCCCAAACCACACACCTTCCATGTATAAGGGGCATGTTATGTTTAAACATCACAGTGCATTATGGGTAAATTATATGCATTGTGTGAACACTAAGCTGTTGTAATGTTTTGTGGCAGAGTAGTGCACCATGTATGTGTACTATGTAGTGAGCAGGGTGCTGTTTCGGACATGTTGGTTGTGTTTAATTCCCCCAAAGAGCTGAGCTGAGGCGTGTATCTCATTCTGTAAATAAATATTTTGCACTATATATGTATTTTTTCCCCTCCTCTTTTAAATATATATAAATTGTGTGCTTACTGCAGATCTCCATGTTAGTGCTCTAGACAGAAAGTGTGCACTATAGTCTGTGAACAGATGAGTGTGTGTGTGTGTGTGTGTGTGTGTGTGTTCTGTCTGCGGTTCTGACATGGAGATCTGCGCTGTTTTAAAAGCATCATGTTTTTTTTGTGTGTGTAATATTGTGATGTTGAATGTCTTGGGTGGCCTAAGCGGTGTAAAGTGGTTCTGTTGAGAACCTGATTTTATGTTTCTGATGAATTGTGTGACGGTGTTTTATCTACCTCAGTGTGGAGGTCATGTACAGACACTTTACTGAGCACACGGGGCTTTTCTACCGTTTTATACGCGTTATTTATGCACAGGGACGACGGCCTGCCATCTGTCTGCTGTATTATAGTTCTGTTAGAGTGCCATCGTCCCCTGCCCGAGAGTGTGTGTGTGTGTGTGTGTGTGTGTGTGTGTGTGAGAGAGAGAGAGAAACTCGGACGTCGAGTCTAAACACGCCTGGCCTTGGTCTCCTCTCGGAGCGTGTCGTTTGTATTATAGTCATATTTTTGGATAAAGCTTTAGTGGCAGGTTTGTCATACACAAACTGAGTAGTAACTTTTTTAAACACAATGACTTCCTGTTTTTGTTTGTTTGTTTGTTTGTTTGTTTAGCAGGGTGCTTAATTAGACATGCACAACTGGCACCATGTTAAGGGTAAGTTCAGCATCAGGACACACACCGAGTGATCACCTGGTGCCACCAGGGGGCAGCAAAGTGCTCAGCACCTTATTAACACTCATTAACACTAGCCTGGTTACTAATCATCCTACTCGTTACACACTCGTTACACAGCAGACAGGAAGTGATGTCTGTAACCCGGAAGTTCACTGTGTGTGATGTCATTATGCTGGATTTATGTGCAGGTGCCTCTTTTTTTATTTCATGTTTAATAAATCTACAGCCATGTCGATTCTGGGGTGTGTTAGCGTAGCATTGTTAGCGCACATGCTAGTGTGTTCCAGGTTTAACAGGGTGAAACAGGAAACTATGTGGACTTCCTGTTAGACTTACTTTATTTTATTGTCTTTATTTTATTTAAGGATGTCACGAAGTTGAAATGAACTGTTGACTCTTGGTGCTTTGCTTTTATTTTATTTTTATTATTTTTTTTATTTTTTTTTTTTACACATTATTGCAAATAAAATGTTTTATACTGGAAAAGTGGTTTGGGTTTATTTGTACAGTTTTCTGATGTAGCTTAGCTGCAGCTAGCTATTTCAAAACGCTGAAGAAACACGACCAGTAACAGGATTACCTGAAAGCTAATGCAGGAGGAGGAGCTTTCCGAACTGACAGATGTGACGTAAACAAGGTAAACCTGCTGCACTGGCCAATGACTGCATGAGCTGCTTTCCCCTCCCACAACTGGCTCCGCCCACTGACTTCACTTTGCCTTTATGGGCTGCGTGGGCGTGGCCTTTCCAGCACTTCATTAATTCCCATGAGAAACCGCGGTAGCTATATGTAGCTTCTACAACAAACTGTTTAACACAAACTAAACACACTAATTAGTGTGAAAGAGTTTTGTATGAATTACGTTACAGCTTCGTACTATCTTTATTCTCAGATTAGCAAACTGAGCTAACTGTACCAACGATCTCTGCTACGATCAACAATACATTTTTCTTCCATTTGTTAAGTTGTGAGTGGGGAACTGAAGAGATGTCAGACTGCATGTGGTCCAAGGAATCGCTCGAGACCATTTGCTTTACAGAATCATAAATAATCACAAAATAATCCACAAAATCTCAGTGCAAATGTCACAGAAATCAGTTTCTGTAGAAAAAGAGCGATTCCGTGTCGCTTTGTCTCTGGCTCATGTAGGTTAAGTAATTAGCGGAGTCTGCTGTGGCAGTGTTATCGATCTCGAAAGTGTGTGTGAAATTATTAAATGATTACAGGTGTGTAGAAGCGATTACAAACATTACATTACAAAGCTAAATATTACAAACTGCAGCTTTCAAACTATAAATGACCCAGAATTAACGAAAACAGCGCAATAATATGACGAAGGAGCCTCTATGATCACTTTCCTGATGACTGAGTTAATTTTTAATCCAGTTTTCTTAAACTGGAAAATGTTTATCCTGATGCTGGAATGATAAACACTCAGTTTGGGGTAAAACTGACTGAACATTAATATAAAAATTTAAAAAAAAATCCCTTTTGTTCCACTCAGTTTTAACTTCACATGCATTTAAACTAAAGATAAAATACTAATTTAATACAGAGGTAAGTAAATATGACTGAAACATAAATGTATTTTTGTAAAATATATAATTTGGTGTTTTCAGACTCGCGCTACACTGTTGCTAGGCAACTGGATGCCAGGCTAATGACTGAGGCTAACGATTTAGTGAGCTAGCATTGTCACTGTAAGAGTTTAATACACACACTGAGAGAGAAGGTTAGACAAAACTGTCAGAAACATGAACATTTCCCTCAGATGTGTCGATAAATTAGCGATTAAACACTCCATACGACTAAAATTTACCGGGATTTAAATGCTATCGTTGCTAGCTGCTAAACCGTCGGGAAGCGCTACATTCGCTAGGCTTTATGGGATATGGAGTTTTTTTAGTCTGTGCGTTTTCTTTTGCTTAAACCTTCCTAATTTTTTAAGGAAACATTATGTCTTTAATGTTTTGCGTTTGCGTTTCAACAGTTTAAATTCTGTACTATGTAGTGAGCAGGGTGCTGTTTCGGACATGTTGGTTGTGTTTAATTCCCCCAAAGAGCTGAGCTGAGGCGTGTATCTCATTCTGTAAATAAATATTTTGCACTATATATGTATTTTTTCCCCTCCTCTTTTAAATATATATAAATTGTGTGCTTACTGCAGATCTCCATGTTAGTGCTCTAGACAGAAAGTGTGCACTATAGTCTGTGAACAGATGAGTGTGTGTGTGTGTGTGTGTGTGTTCTGTCTGCGGTTAAAGCTGTATAAAGCTGTATAAAACATGTATAAAACATGTATAAAGCTGTATAAAGCTGTATAAAGCTCTATGAAGCTGTTATTAAAAGTGTTCTGATTATCCACGTGACCCTCAGCAAGGGGAAAGCTTCACTCTGATAGGCTGTTTGCCAGCCAATAATCCCCAGGGTTTGCGGCGCGCATCTGTGTGACGCCACCACGGAAGTTCAGAAAGTGATGAGGGCGAATCTCGCAATCTGATTGGCTGAGTTGAACCCAGGCGTCCAATGATTGGTCGAAGCGGGCGGTTTAAAAAATTTTTCGTTTTTTTCTGAGATACAGATGGAAAAAAAAAACATAGCGGTAGAATTCAAGATGTTAGTGCCGATTAGCCGTGTGTGCTAACAATAAAACACCCGGATGTTAAAAAATAAGCGTTTAGAATCAAATCAGCGAGTTTAAGAGGAATTTGTTGGGACAGAAGGAGAATAAACAGCAGGATGGATATCCACTTTTATCTGCAGTACGTATCCTGTTCGCTGTCTGTGCTAGCTAGCATGCTAGTTTAGCTAGTTTAGCTAGTCAGTGGAATGTTGTGGAAGCTAAAGGTGATACATGGACATGGAAATGTTGGATCTGTTCAGTATTCAGTAGTTTTTCACTGGAGTTAACGCCTAATGCAGGTTTATAGCCACCAGTTAGCATCATGCTAGCTGTGTATCTAACTGTACAGAGTTTATATCACATCATCTGAAGCGCATTATTATAAAGGTGTAAATGAAACAGACCCCGAATGCTTTGTGTAGAGATTTGTGGCAGGTTTAACATCACTGAATGATATTTTACAGAGGGTTCGAGTCCAGCATGAGGAGCTACGCTGGAGATGATCCTCTGGATCCCTGGGATAAGTGAGTAACTAACTAACAAACAAACAACAACAACAACAACAACAACAGTTTCCCTGCACTGAGCAGCGCGTCTGACGCGATGTGTAGAAACACACAGTTTATAATAACCACAGCAGATGTGAGCATGAACCGGTACGACCCACTGTCACTGCTCAGGTCAGGTGTGTTTATGCAGATGTGGAAAGGTGGATCTCACTCATCGGGAAGTGAAGTCCAGCCGCAGGTTTTAAACATCCTGCTCTTTTTTCTTCTTCTTGTGAATAAACGCTGCTTCTGCTTTTGTTTATTTTGTTGTTCAGGTTTGTGGATTTTTTAGACGCCAGACTGCCTCCTGAGGAGACGAGTAACATGTCTGTGGTGATGGAGCGCCTGGTGCAGACCTTCCTGCAGGACAAACGCTACCACAACGACCTCCGATTCGTCAACCACTGCATCAGATGTGTGAGTGTGTGGGGGACGCGCCCAGGCTTCTCTCTCTCTCTCTCTCTCTCTCTCTCTCTCTCTCTCTCTCTCTCTCTCTCTCTCCATTTACACACGGCGTGATAATCTCAAACTTTGGTGGAAAAAGTTTACAGATTCATTTGTTAAAATTCTTTGTAAAACTAAGCAACCGAAAGTTTTCTTTTTCAGAATAGGTTCCAGGTAGAACCCGTCTAGAACAGAAGCTTTAAGGAACGTAGCCTTCACACTCTTAATGATGTGTAGAAGCAAGAAAACGAAACCCTGAGCTGAGAAGGAAAATAATTAGTGTGATTTTACACACGTATTAATCTGTGTGTTGCTTCTGAATCAAAGTGAAATTGATTCTTTTGCTGTTTGGTTGATGTGATTTCACACAATACTCGATTAAGTGTGTGTGTGTGTGTGTGTGTGTGTGTGTGTGTTACAGGCCAGTTATCACCCAGACCCAGTGAAAGTGTACGGTCACGTGCACAGTTGTGGTGTGGGGACGCAGTCGGCTGCTCTGTACATCAGCTGGGCTCAGCAGTGTGAGAGGAGGAACCTGAACACACAGGCAGAACAGGTCTATCAGAGAGCGCTAGAGAACCGAGCAGAACCTCTCGACACTCTGCAGCACCACCACAGGTCACTACAGAACCAGCGCCTGCTCCTTCCACATCTCCCGTACCGCAGTCCGTTAGAGCTTAGAATTACACACGTCTCTGCTGCGCCCTGCACCACGGCAGCGTGACGAGAGACGACATCGTTATCGTTATTGTGAATCACTTCATTCCATAAACCTTTTATTATCCTCAGGATTCAGAGATTTTGAATTGATTTTATTCCTCGCTGAAAAAAATAACTCCGTTGTTTCGTTCTTCCTCTTTTTCTCAATGAAATACTTTAATTTTTATAAACAGTGCACAAAAATCTCCCCCCACGCCATCTGGTGGCCCTTACGGAATTTTATATCATGATGAATGTTATGTATCGTGATGTGATGTTTCTTGCCATATCACTGAGCCTTAGTGTGCAGTTTGAAGCAACACCTGTACACCTGTACATACCACATGCTGATTAAATCATTTATTTATTAATTCATTTATTAAGTGTGGTGATGATGTGGTGTGTGTGTGGTTGCAGGTTATTCCAGAGCAGAACGGGACGAACTCAGACCACTGCCTCAGGTAGGAAATGTCTCACCTGCGTGTCAGTAACTCACCTGCGTGTCAGTAACTCACCTGAGTGTCAGTAACTCAGTCATACTGCGATACTGCTTTATTACTGCGTGCCGTGTTAAGCGCGCGCATGTGTGTGTGTGTGTGTGTGTGTGTGTGTGTGTTACAGATGCAGTGAGTACTCCCCTGCAGGATTCTCAGCTGATTAATCAGCAGCTGCGTCAGAGAGACAGCGTACAGCCGCAGTGTAAAGTACGAGCAGAACTGCACTCTTATTATTATTAATATTATTATTATTATTATTATTATTTAATCATTACATTAAAGGGTTTTTCCCTGTATTTCTGTCCATCTGTCTCACTCAGCCCGGACGCTCCTTTAGGCTGTGAGCGTATCTCTCTCCTTCACTCACACATGGTGCAGTTAAACGCTCTTTTCCACCATCTCAGCTCTTTACATATTTACGAATGTTCCAGAGTTTTCTAATTTACCAGCTGACGCTCCTTCGGACGTATTTCTGGGACCCGTGCGTCGAGCGAAGGGTCTAATTTCAGATTGTCTAAACACTATAAACCTGAGTGCGTTGATTCCAGAAGGACTGGAGAGGAGTTCATAAATCCTCTGCTTGTGCTAAACATGGCGATGTAAAAGAATTCCTCTGTCTCTCTTCACTGAAGTCCGACTCCCTGATATCTACAGGAACATGAGCGCTAAGCTGCAGGGAATCATGTGCACAGTTTTTGCTCTTGACCTTCTCTGTGTTCGTGCTGGACAGAAATATTTAAATCCTTAAGAAATTACGTCTTACTTGAACCGGGGAGGAGAGGAAGGGTGGATGTGTTAGAGGGGCGCCAATACTTTGGGTAACACACACACTGAATATGATATAAATAAGTGAATGTTATTTTTACAGGATTTGGAGAACTCTCAGTTTCCTGCAGACAGAACCGTCCGCATGTAAGGACACCCAACTTCATGAATTATTTTATTTATAATTATTTAATAATTCTGCTGTTATGATAACGACAGAACATCCTGTACTGCGTGTCAGAATCTCGCGGTCGGAGAATAACCCTCGGCCCAGAAGCAGCGGCGTGACGGAGTGTGTGTCCATGTACTGCGTGAGTGAGCTCGTGTGTGAGGGATCAGAGCTGAGCTTCGAGGAGCTGAGAGCACGACGCTACTTTACCAAAGTCAGACAGCAGGAACTGCAGAGACAGCAGGGTGAGACACACACACACACACACACACACACACACACACACACACACACACACACACACACACACACACTTCATTATGACTCAGGTTAGTGAATCAGTTCTACTGAACTGAGTCTCTGTTATTTGGAGAAAACTATTGATTCGTTCATGTTTTTGAATCGATTCACTCAAATGACTCACACATCAGACTGGTTTAAAAAAAAGTGAGTCATTTGCAAGTGAGTCTTCAGTACTGTTGTGCGCGCGCACACACACACACACACACACACACACACACACACACACACACACACACCATTCCATACATCATCTCACACTCAGAGTGTGTGTGTGTGTGTGTGTGTGTGTAGAGGAGGTGATGAGGAGATATGAGGAGGAGGAAGAGGAGGTGGTGAGAATGAAGAAGATGTTAGAGGAGCTGAACAGCAAACTGACTGATGAGCCACACCTGCAGCAGGTATACACACACACACACACACACACACCTGCAGCAGGTATACACACACACACACACACACACACCACCAGCACGGATATATAAACACACTA
>JAKKZL010000223.1:0-11509 GCA_037576815.1 Pangasius larnaudii
AATTGTCCAGGGAGATTGCAAGATCCTGAGATGGGGATGAATCACCTGGGATGAACAGCAGTTCAGTTTTGCTGGGAATAAGTTTAAGCTGATGAGCTGTCATCCATGATGAGATGTTTGCCAGACATGCTGATATCCGAGCAGAAACACGAGTGTCCGAGGGAAGGAGAGGATGAGTTGAGTGTCATCTGCATAGCAGTGGTATGAAAACCCATGAGAGGAAATGACCGCACCAAGAGATTGAGTATAGAGGGAGAACAGGAGAGGACCAAGTACTGAGCCTTGTGAGACACCAGTGGAGAGACTGCGGGGGGCAGATGTGGATCCCCTCCTATGTGAAATCACCTTAAGATTGTTTGTGCTATAAAACCTTCAAACACTCAAATCAGGAGATTCTGTTTTCTCAAGCTGTTTTAGTTACAACAGAAATATAAATGGGCACCTATTTATAAATATATCATCATTAGCTGATTTTCTTTCTAGTATTAAGTTTTTCGTAATTATTCTGTAACCTTATCCTGTTTCTAAACTTAATGTTTATTTCTTGGTTAACTAGAATAATGGATATATAAACTATATTGTCACAAATCAGATGTAAGCACAAACTCAGATTTCATTAAAGGCCAAATCAATAAATAGGATCATACTCCAAAAACAGGCAAAGGTCAAATGTCCTTGGTTTGGATTGCAACAAGGAACATTGGCCCCTGGAACTGAATGCAAAAGAGACATGTATCCTAGACATTATACTTTGCATGGAACGATCTCCATGATGACAGCGAATATTGACAGATGATCACAGGAGCACACAGTGTGAGTGCTGTTAGTCTGTGTAACATCACAGCCATCTTCACACCATTCAGTTCCATTCCAGTAAACACAGGAGAGTGTACTTTCAGGATCTAACACCTAGACAGTGGAGACAAGAGAAAAACATGAAGAAAAAAACAATTATTTAAAACATCAAAGAAAACCACAAATCATCTAACTTACACTGATGTGTTTGAAGGTGAAGCTGACTGGTTTGGTGAGATATGTGATGGTGGTTTTGGGAAGTGTTGCTGACACCACAGTGGACATTATGGTTTTCCATGTTTTGGTAGTGCCCGAGATAGGTTTAAGGATGTTTGCCATGGTGTTGTAGCTCATGAAGGCCACAGCAGCTGATCCTGAAGTTAAAATAAAGTTGAAAGATTGCTGCAGTTTTGAGCTATATTGATACTTCCATCAAAAAATAAGAATTAATTCCATCAATATTCGAGATTTGCAAATAATATTTCTGTGGATGATTAAATCAGGATTTATTCATATTTAGCTAGAAACTATCTAGTGGCCAGATTAGATTAACTGTTTCCTTTACATGTGCCTACAAACCATATCAAAACATTTAAATCAATTAATATAAATTATTGTGAGGTTATTTGTTTTCACACCAATGTGATTAGAGTTTTCTTTTTTTTTTTTGGCATCTGGCAACAATGGAATGAATGCATATTTAATCATTAACATAGGGGGAGGGGTGATTAATGTTATGGTATGGTATGGTGTAGTGCCATACCTATCCATGGAAAACCACAAAATAAGTATGTATTACTGTTTACTATAGATACTATGAGGTCAGAGAATGTGCAGTTTACTGTTGTCTATTTGCTTTTCTTAAATGAATACAATTTTTCACAGGGCGAATGGGCAATTTTGGTTTTCGGTTAATTTGTGCTCAAATTTACAGAAGCAATTTGCACAATGTAATGGATATGACGCCACAGAGCACTTTTAAGGGCAGCTATGTGTAACGGATATTTTAAAGGGCCCTTCACAGTGTTTTCACAGGGAACAACTAATGGACCCTTTGCTCTTGATATTCTTTGAAAGTTATTATTCAGTATGGAAAAATGGCCACAGCAAGTAGCAGTTAACCTGGAAATGTAGCCCAACATTTATAATACTTTATGATTAAAGCGAATAAAACAGCTGAAAGCAGAGCTTGCAGTGTACAGGTATAAATGCCCTAACATACACTAAGGCCAAAAGTATGTGGACACCTGGCCACCACATCCATATGTGGTTCTTCCCAAACTGTTGCTACAAACGTGGAAGCAAACAATTGCCTGGAATGTCTTTGCATGCCATAGCATTAAAATTTCCTTTCACTGTAATTAAGGGGCCCAAACCTGTTCGAGCATAACAATGCCTTTATGCACAAAGTGAGATCCATAAAGACATGGCTTGACAAGGGTGGTGTGGAAGAACTCATGTGTCCTGCACAGAGCCCTGATATCAACACCACGTAACACCTTTGGGATAAATTGGAATGAAGGCTGCACACCAGGCCTTCTTGCCCGACCCCACTAATGCTCCTGTAGCTAAATGAACGCAGATCCCCACAGCCACGCTCTAAAATCTAGTGGAAAGTCTTCCCAGAAGAGTGGAGATTATTATAGCAGCAAAGTGGGAGCAACTCACTGTTAAAGCCCATGCTTATAGAATGGGGTGTAGACATAATTTCGGGCATATAGTATAGGTTTCACGATTTTATTACTAGTCCATAGCCCATGACTTGTGCATTTATATTTGTTTGCCTCTGTAATTTTACAAAATCTGAGTAAAAGTAAATATTCATTCATTCACAGTGGATCCAGAGACAATCTTGGTTACACAAGGTAGGAGACTTCACCCTGGATGGGATACCAGTCACACACTTATTCACACTCAGGGAAAATTTATCACATTATGACATTATCATACACCTTTATTATTTGTATATATACTCATGTTGCTCATTCTTCATTCATTGTAAAGGGCACTGTACTATTTTTTTTTTTTAAAAAAGAAGCAAAAAAAAAAAGTGAGCGTGGCTTTGATGCTTTGTTTCAGAAGAACTAGAAATGACCGATAAAGCTCTGTATGAAAACCGACATTGCCTACAGCCTGAGGCTTGCAAGGCATATAATGCACAGGCAAATCTGGTTTGCATCTCTAACATGGTAGCACATCTGCCCCTAGAGCCTTAATCTGATAATGCCCATAACAAAGAGAACAATGGGTATGGAAATCCTACTAGCAGCACCCCCAGCAATGGAAGCTACTGCAGTGGAGTGCAGTAGATCACCATATCTGTTAATGCAAATAAGAAACCAAGTTGGAAAAGAGGGAAGTCTTTTGCATGAGGTTTAGTCCTGCTTCTGGTTCTGGCTTGTGAACACACCTGTACATGTTTGGCTGTCACATCTCTATAAAATATTTTTTATATTTCTTTCCTGATTTTGGATTTTTGGACTCTTCTTTATCTTTAACCTCTGTTTACTGGTTGCTTGAATATGTTGATGTTGAAAACGTTAGCCACAAACTTATAACACAAACTGCTAACTCAGAAAATGCTTCCTCTGTATTCAGAATATACATACACACTGTGCTCAAAAGTATGTGGACAGCTGAGTATTGAATATCCCTTTCCATAACCATGGGCAATAATATTGAGTTGCTCCCCATTTGTTGCTATAATAGCCTCTGCTCTTCTGAGAAGGCTTTCACACTAGATTTTGGAATGTGGCCCTGGGGATTTGTGCTCATTCAGCCACAAGCGTGCAGTAGGTCACAGGCTGATGTTGGATGAGAAGGCCTGGTGCACAGACGTCAAGCCAATTCATCTCAAAAGTGTTCAGTGTAGTCAAGGTCAGTGCTCTGTGCAGGCCACTAGAATTCTTCCACTCTGATCTTGTCAAACCTTGTCTGTATAGATCTCACTTTATGCACAGGGGCAAGTTTGAGCTACGCCTCTTATTTCCAGTGAATATAATACAAGGACATTCTAGACAATTGTTTGCTTCCAATCTTATGGCAACAGTTTGGGGAAAATATGGTCACATACCTTTGGCCATATAGTGTATGTGCTGTGCTAACTGTTACAGAATGCTGCAAAGCAGTGTTAGAAATGCAAATCAGCATGTTGTTGTCTGAGATGGACAGTCAGTCCTGCAGGCTAGCAGAGTTCTCCAAAGAGCCAGACAAACCTAACATAGCCAAGATGCTATGGATGGACAGACCAAGCCCCATTGAGTAATGAACAACGGCTACTCCAATGTAAACTAAGGCCAATGTACATGCTGCTACTTCAAGACCACAGCTCAAAATTAGATCAGAAATTCGGTCTCAACCAATAGGTGTGGAAAACTGATTTGAGACATCGCAATACCTGGGTGAGGAAATCCTCAGTGGCAGTGCAAACTACTCAGTGAGAACAGAAGTGAATCAGCCACAGTTGTCAATTATTTAAAAAATAGGAATGCTCTCTCAGATATTTGTGATAGCAAAAATTGATGGAAAGTCTTTAGACATGGAATTGGATACTCAAGAGATCTGTACAACTCAAAGCTAGTCCACATACCACTACATCACACAGACATCATACTAAATACATATACCAATGAAGCCATTTTTCCAGATGGTGTCATCACAGTCATTGTAAAATAAATAAATAAATAAAATAAATGAAAGGAAAAAAGTTCCTCAGAATAGAATATAGAATATGTAGAATATCTCAGAAAGATTAACCTGGACTGCCATACAACCAAAACAGAGAAGCATAAAAGTGAATTCAAGAAAGAGCTGGGACTGCTGAAGGGCTTTGAATCCATTGTGACCACGAAAGCATAGTATCAACCACGTTTTTGCCAGATATGTGTACAGCCATATGCACTAAGAGCTAAAGAAGAAGCTGAGGTTGACAGCTAGGAGTCATTTGTTCACTGAAGTTTTCAAGAAAAATTGTGCAGTGAGGATTAGTGGTGACAGTCAACCCAAAGCCTTTATTAGTCATATATATATATATATATATACGTTGAGCACTTTATTAGGAACACCTGTACACCTACTCATTCAGCCAATCATGTGCAATGCAGATACAGTATTTTGTAGTGCTGACAGTGTCAGGAATTTTTTGATACTGGAGTACAGGGTTGACAGATGTGTGTTAGTAACTGGGAGAAACAGTAAAATTCAAAATTACTCCCCCTTTGATAGGCGAAAGTAGCCAGACATAATATTACTTATGTAAAGGTCACCACTATACCTTTGTTATTCTTTGAAATCCCAATGAGATCAATATCCATTAAAGCGTTTCTTGTTTTGAGTTGAGTGATTTTGCTGGAGGAGGTATTAGTTTCAGCCACCATCAATACTTGTATCTCTGGAACAATATAAATCAGCGATCAGCTACTAGCTCTATTATATAGGATATATGGGTTGTTCTAAATACAGCATCAAAACATTTAGAAGAGAAGAAAAGCAAAACATAATCAAAAGGAAAGCTTTAATTATATCAAGGTTATGAACAAAATGTAGCATAAATGTATCATTTGTTAAATAAAAAAAAAACTATATCAAGTTTCATATTGTTAAATGATTTAAAGCCTAACAGCCTGTCCTGTGTCCAGTGTGTTCCTATGTCCAGTATTCCCAGTATAGACTCCAAATTCCCAGTGACCCTGACCAGGATAAAGTGGTTGCTAAAGATGAATGAATTAATGACATGAGCTGGCAAGAAATCATTTTTGGGTATCGTTTTATTCTTGGTTTTCTATCATTTGCTGATATTGACAAATGTCACCAACCCTGAATTTTCACCACTTTTATAGAATTACATATACCATCTTATTAGTATCTTATGAAATTGAGGTTGATGCTACTTTTCCTTGCAAAAAAAAAAAAAAAGGCCAGAAGCCTGGAGCACTGAAGTAAAAGTATAATGTGACTTTATAATCTTTGAAACCTAGATTTGGTGTAATATAATTTAAAAGCAGATCCCATACCTATATTTTGAAGCCTGATGATAATGTTGTCAGTGTCTGTTTTTTTTACCAGTGTAGACACCAGTTTCTCACTTATATTGAACACAGCATTCGCATAGTACGTCAGATTATTTTGGGCAGGAGCGTTCTTTTTCATATAATTCATACTATTACTCATGATGTTGAAATATTCTTTCACAGTCTAGCCAGCAACCAGAGAGAAACACAATGATGACATATTCAAACAAACGGACCGTCAAGTCCAAAAAGTCACTTATATTCTCAAATTGGAAATAATAGCATGAAATACGTCTCACCTTCAGTGGTAATTCTTTAGCTTCATAATTTTGATTTGGAGTCGGGAAATTTCTTATGCATTGTGCTGTCAAATTAAACTAGATAAAAATTGTTATTTCTGTGAACACTGATATAATCATTACTGTGTAGATTTCACATGTAAATGCACCAAAAATATACATAATGTTAAATCAATATGAAAATCAATGTACTTTTTAAACTATCTGGGGGTCTACAGGGTGCCAGAGCCACATAAACCTCTTAAAAAGTGACTTGTGTTTGTGATACTCATTAGTAATGACTGAAGTGTTACTGTGTTGTTATTCAGTAGTCAGTGACAGCATTACACATGGTAAAGCATTAATAATCACTGAAACTTTTGTTATTTAAAAGTAAATTATTTACAACAGTTTTATACGTATGCTAATAGAGAATATTTGTTACTCACTGAGTATTTAACCAGTAGTTCTTAGTAGGTAATAGGAGTCACAATAAGTGTTAATGAACAACTACTCATTTGTTCTTGCTTAGTTCCTTGATAGTTATTTATGAGTTGTTGGACAGTATTGTAAAGTGTTACGTGACACTGACTACGATTAAATAAACTCTATGAATAAATTATAATTGAACTGACTTCAGCCTGCCTGGCTACGGACTGTCAGGGGGAACATTAAAGACAACATTGTCAAATTTGAAAGAGGAAAGGATGGATGTATCGTTTGTGATGCTTACTGTGCATACTGTATACTATGTACAATATACTGGAGTCTTACCCTACACGGGTCTGTCTCCATGATGAGAGCAAAAGTATCCAGGCGATTACAAGAGCACACAGTGTGACTGCTATTGGTGTGTATGATGTAACAGCCATCACTGACCCATTCAGTTCTCTTCCAGTACACACATGAGAGACTGTATACAGGTTCTAACTTCTAGCCATCGGAGAAAGGAGATATATAATCTAAAAACTAATGATTAAAAATGATTATATAAAGCTGCTTAACAAAAAGTAAAATAACTTACATTGATGTGTTTGAAGGTGATGTTGAATGACTTGGTGAGTTGTCTGTCTTTGGTTTGGGGAAGCGAGACTGAGACCACAGCAGACATCATGGTTTTCTTTGTTTGCATAATTGTATTGAAGAAGATTGGTTTTAAGATGTCTGCCATGTTGGTGTAGCTGAAGGTCACAGCTAATAATAAGGTGAAATTAAATTTCAAATATATATATAAATACAATGTAAACACATAATCTAACTGTTCTTAACTCTCCCTGTTGCATAAATAGTTGTTTACACATTATAGACAGCGATGTGCTAGAAAAAAAAGTAATGCATGCAATGCTTGAGGTCTTGACCTGTAGCTGCATGATTTTATGAATGACTGAATGATTGGATAATTGCATGAATGAGCAGGTGTACAGGTGTTCCTAATAAAGTGGTTGGTGACTGTATGTCCTGGAAAGCAGCTGTATCACCTGTTTCAATGTTTATAATTTCATCTATAGCCTAGCATAACATGTAAAGCCACTGTGTATGAAAATACAGCAATTTTAGCATAGTCTATATAAATTATATTGTAGCTTTTCCTAGGTGTTCTAGCTTCAAATTATACAGGGTTTAAATTAAAATTCTTTCTTAGTAAAATATACAGTAAGACAATGTCAGTAATGCATTCCATAATATGGGACAACATTTCATGATGCTGATTATACATATTCTCTGATTTCCTGCTCCATAAATCTTGCAGATGCAGTCAGACTTAGCTTCACCTAACCAGTCATTTTCCAATTTTGCCGAAGATGCCAAATTGCTACAAAAAATATTGTTGAATCAAAATTTACTTTGAAATTTAATTTGAAGGGGCAACATTACATTTGCAAAAGTTACTATTGTACCTTTTTCATAAATCTCAGTGAGATCAATATCCAGAGAGATGTTACTTGTGATGAGTCGGGTGACACCAGGTTCAACCAAGAATTGAACCTCTGGAAAGATATAAATTAATATTCTTTAGGGTATATAATGTCATTATTTTCAAATTTTGTAACAAAAATGCTGAAAATGATGATGAAAATGAAACTAAGAACTATACTAGAAAGAAATTGTGAAGTAAGAGTAGTAGACTATGAGAAGAAAATAATTTAAACAAGCAGGTTCCATACCTAAATTCTTGAGAGAGATGTAGGTTTGCATTTTCTTCACCAAATTCTCACTGACTTTTAATACAGTATTTCCAAAGGATATTAGATCATTTTGTTCAGAATCTATGTCTATCACTTGAGTTATGAGATTTGTTATTATGCTCAAATAACGTTCCACAAGCTGTCCAACAGGTAGAGACATTCCCATGAGTACATATCAAAAGGCATTAAACATCATGTCCAAAAAAAATCACTTATGTTCACAATCAAGGAATAACAGCACCAAATGTGTCTCACCTCACGTGGCAGGTCTTTAGCTGTATTGTACTGACTTTGGTTCAGGAACTTCTCTGCGCACTGTACTGTGAACTTATCCTAGATAAAAATAATAATAATTTTTGTGAACACTAATACAGTATGTCATTACCACTAAGGAGGTTTTAATTTTTTATGTTTAGTCGCATCAAACCCACAACTAATTATGAAATCTGGTTCTTAGCTTTAGCCAAGACATTTTATTCATGTTCTAACTAGCTATATAGCTACCAGAATGAGAGCTATCCCTACTGCTGAAGTTAATGTATTAGCTAACAGATGTTACTGCAGGTGGACAGTTATCTGACAGAATAGACTTTGTGTACTTTGTTTTTCACTCTATGTTATAAATTTCGTTGCCTTGTTCACTCTTCTCTGAGGTGACAGGATTTGTTTTGCTCTGGATCTCTATTAGTGCCAGTCTGTTTGGCGTGTGGTGTAACTGTTCTGTAAATTCAGAATAACACCACCACTTGTACTACTCTCTTGCATCCATCCAAAATGCACAAGCACGTAACACTGAAAAAATTTGATTGTACAGATCACGTAGAAAAGCAAATATAACCGCAGCCTTACCCACATGTAACTGCACAATCAGATATATATAAAAGTAGTAACTATTTTACTTTCGCGTAAATACCTTTCTGGCTAAATATTTCCACGTGTACCTGAGTAACAGTTTGACACATTATATACAGTTTAAATTCTCAGTACTTTTTCTACCCCTGCTCATACTTATAGGTACTGTGTACTGACAATCTCTTACCCTGCATGGGATAGTCAACATGAGAAGAGCCACAGTTCCCAGCTTATTACATGAACACACCGTGTGAGTGCTGTTGGTGTGTGTGATGTTGCAGGGACCTTCTTTCCATACGTTCCAATCCCAGCTCACACAGGAGAGAATGCCCTCAGGGTCTAACTTCTAACCAATGACAAAATGAGAAAAAGTGATTAGTAAAGATGATGAAACCTTCAGAAAAAAAATCCAAAAGACAAATAACTTACGCTGATGTGCTTGAAGGTGAAATTGACTGGTTTGGTGAGGTGTGTATTGGTGGTTTTGAGGAATGTTGCTGACACCACAGTGGACATGATGGGTTTATTTGAGTTGCTAAGTCTGTCTATGGATCTATATTTAAAGATATCTGCCATGGTGGTGAAGCTCATGAAGGCCACAGCAGCTGATCCTGAAATTACAATGAAAAGTTAAAGTTTTAAGAAGAAGTTTTAATGAAGTTAACAATAAATATTTGACTTACAGTAAGGACTAATATTTTCCTATTTGGTATGAGGTTTGAAGTTTGTGGATTTGGAATTGTTGACTATAGTAGATTAGGTTATCTTCAGGCTCTGTCTGTCATCTAAAGTTAATTGATCAATTTACACTAAAGTTTTTTTAAAAAAACATAATTGTATGTTAAAATGTTAAACTTTAAATTTTATGTTATTCTCATTTACAGTTGTTATTGCTGATTCCTTTTATGTGAATTTAATTTTTTTTAATAATTATAACAACACTGTGGTTCTCAAATATGATTGGTCAGGAAGTGTGCATTATTTTTATATAACAGCATGGATGGGACAGTAGTTCCAGCTGTAACATGAACGACAGGTTTATAGTATTAATGCGCTTGTTCTAATACGTTATTGTTTCTATAGTAACAGCTCATTCACAGGGAGTTATATGGCCGATGATCCACAGAATGTAAGACTAATAATTAACAGATTTATTAAGTGTGCTTTTATTTAACAAACAAGAACATATCAACAGGAAAGTGTATAATTGTTAATATGAAGTTATCTGTGAGGAGTCGTTTATTTAACATTTATGAAAAGAGTCTCCAGTGTCAGTGGTTTGTAACAACTATTTTTTGTCTTTTTTTGTCTTATTAACTTCAAGTGAGAGAAAAAAAGAGCCTGGTGAGAGAATGACTGTCTATAGCTGCTATAAGGACCTAACGTGTTTTGAGGCTGTTCCAAAACATCAAATGTAAGTACAACCTTGGTCTTGTTCCAGAACTTTTTGTGGTTTGTTCAGATGCAATTTTACAAACTTAATCATGCTCTATATTCTTTTGGAGAGAAGGGACTTTTTCCTAGCCATCCTTCCATGAAAGCCAAACTTGTTCAGTCTTTTTCTGATTGTGCTGTCATAAACATTTAATGTGCTTACTGAGGCCTATAGGTCACATGATGTAGCTTTTGGGGTTTTCTTTATATTTCTGAGCATTAACCTGTCTGACCTTGGGATGAATTTGATGGGACACCCACTCCTGGAAAGATTTGCAACTGTCTTGAAAGCTCTCCCTTTGTAAACAGTTCTTCTCAGTGTAGAATGGTGAATTTCAAATTGTTCAGAGATGGCCTTATAACCCTTACCCAGACTGATAAGAAGCAAGAACTGCTTCTCTGAGATATTGGATGATGCCCTTTCTTCTTGGCATGATGTAGACACACACTTGAGTGCTCCAGAACACAAAACTGCCAAAAGTTTTGTTTTTATGGTGGCAGTCACACTTCTTGATGATTCGCTAATGCATTTCATTAGTAACACCTGGCTGCTAATTACTTTCTTAATGATTGTGCAAGTATGTAGTTTTTCCCACTTGGTTTCTGAATATTGGTTACCTTTTTTGGGGGAAAAAACTACATAATGCTGTTGTGTTTTTTTTTGTTGTCATCTGAGGTTATTTGTTCATAGAAGTCGGTGAGGACCATACAATTGTTATTTAGGCTCTGGTCAATAAAAACAGAATTGAAGGAGGGTGTACTTTCTTTTTCCCATGACTGAACACCTTCCTCTCATTCCCACATATCTCCAGGCACACCATCCTGTGGAATAACTGGTAAATGCTCAATAGTGATATCCCATAGAAAAATTCACAGGCTAAGCTAACTATTGCAAGCATTCACAAAATTAGAAATCAAGAAATGCAATTATTATTTTTGTTTGATTATTAACATT
>JAKKZL010000225.1:0-14578 GCA_037576815.1 Pangasius larnaudii
TATATCTATATATATATATCTATATAAATACACACAAACGCGCGCGCACACACACACAGGGAAGCCCGGCCGCGCCTTATTACCGTAGCCCTTCCTTTGCACTTCTGGATAAATAAACGGAGCAGTGGTCCTGCATGCAACACACACACACACACACACACACACACGCACACGCGCGCGCGCGCGCGCACGCACCGGATCACACAAGCTCTCCTATTAAATCATATGTGCACATCCATGAACCATGCTGAATTAAAGCACAAATCAAATCTGCGCGTGCGTTATTTCCCATTTCATCCGCGAATATGTCTCTCTTTTTTTTCCCCCACATGCATTCCTGTTAACGCCACTGCGTCTGATCTCACCGTGCTGATGAGCAGCATGAACCCTGATGCAGAAGAAGCTAATGCCCGCGAGGATGTCGGACCCTCTCATCTATTGTTTGGATTTTTTTTTTCTTTTTTCTGCTTTCCTCACCTGTAAGGTCTCTGGATAGGCTGGGGAAACACGGAGCAGCGATGTCTTTAGAAGCCATTTCCACCTTCTCTTGCACCTTCTCACCCCGATCAGTGATGAAACGGCGCAGAATTCAGCTCTCAGAGCATTCCGCCAGTACGGCCCTGAGCGCTCCCTCTCCCTGAATCACTGAGAGAGAGAAAGAGAGAGAGAGAGAGAGAGAGAGAGAGGGAATATGCCAGACAGCCCATAGACCAAGGATGGACCCAGGGGCGGAACTATTCACTGACCTGGGGTGGCCTCAATATCATTGGCCACTCCAGAACTCATTTTGAAGTGCAATTCAATCACAATTTCCTTTCTCGTGATCATGAGAATTTTATTTTCGATTATTCCCCTGTAGAGAAAAAGAACCAGGGCTCAAGGATGCACTTGCCATCAAAAAACAAACAAAAAAAAAAACTAACAAAAAAGTAACATTCGTTCCAAGATCCGCTGAGCTTTGTTTATTCTCCGAGTTCACTTTCTCCCTCTGACTAAGTGGGTTTCCTTTCGTTCTCCGGATTCCTCCAATGTAAAAACATGCAGATAGAGAGATTCACTGCTCTAAATTTCCCCCTAGATGTGAAGATGCATGCTACATGCGTGGTGATAGACAGGCTTCCCATCCAGGATCCAGGATCATTCCTGGGATAGGATCCGTTGCAACCTTGGGCATTGATAATTAAAAAATATTCATCAGTCGAAACAATATTTAGAGATTTATACACATTGCTGTAGGCGTATTATTGTTTCTTCATGGCGAACCAATTAGGACAACAAGCCATCTCGACCTGTGGCCACACTGATCTACATTAATATTTCAGAACACAGAGCCTCATTTTTCAATCTTTTTAATAAAGTGGTGTGTAAATGTTTGCGAAACCGAACTAAAATTTTCTACCGAAGTTTCAGAAACGCGGATTTTTTTCCCACTCGTGCGCGTGTTGATGAAGGCCAGTGACCCGTAAGTTACCAGGTGCCTGCAGGGCACGTCTGATTTGCATGAGGTGACCATGAAAGTCAAAGCTCACAGAGATGAAGCGACAAGTTAAATGCAAAAACAGGCTTGGAAGGAGAAGTGAAAGTTATTTAAAAAAATTTTAAAACATTTTTTTACCAATATTTCCTACCAAAAATTCAACAATTTTATGTGTGGCAATAATTCTGAAACTTATCAAACCAAAATTGTGTTAAAAAAAAAAAAGTTCACAATAACCTGGTTGCATAAGTGTACACGCCCCTTTACTAATACTTTGTTAAAGCGCCTTTTGCTTGTAAAACAGCACTCAGACTTTTTGGATAAGAGTCAATCAGCTCAGCACATGTTCATTTTGCAATTTGTTTCACTCTTAATGGCAAAAAATGCTCCACATGTATCAGATTGTGAGGACAGCTCCTGTGCACAGCCCTCTTCAAGTCATTCCACAGGTTTTCAATAGGATTTAGATCCTGGAGCTGCCTGGGCTTTTCCAGAAAGGTGTTCTTCTTCTTCTTCTTCTCCTAAATCCAGATTTGGGGACCGTTTACACGACAACGTTTTCAGACAAAAACGGGACACTTTTTATGCGTTTTGCCTGTTCGTTTACACGACAGCGGCGTTTTGGAGACTGAAAACGCATCTTTTTGAAAACAGGTTTCAAAGTACAAGTTTTTGAAAACGCCGCCGTTACCGTCTCCATGTAAACACCCAATACGGGAATCTTTGAAAACGGTGACGTCATGCGAGTGTGTAGTACGTGTTAGGTATGTAGACGTGCGCAGTACGTGTCTATTGTAAAGGCAAGCGCATACATAATACAGCATTTTTGGCCGTTATCGCGGACATGTGTAAACGCGAATCGTTTTGAAAACGTTGTCGTGTACATGTGAAACTTTTTGAAAACGCGAGAGAGAAGCCTTTCCGTTTTTGACGACATCGTTGTCGTGTAAACGTAGCCTTGGACTTGTGTTTTGGGTCATTATCGTGCTGGAAAGTGTAAATTTTCTTCATCTTCAGCTGTCTAACAGAGGCCTGCATGTTTTGTGCCAAAATAGAGCTAGCTTTGGTTCCCTTTATCTTGACTAGAGCCCCAGGCCCAGGTGAAGAAAACCAAGCAAATAGCATGATGCGGCCACCACCGTGCTTCACCATGGGTATGATGTTCTTTGGATGAAAAACTGTCTTGTTTTTGCATCAAACATCTTTTAGAATTATACCCAAAAAAGACCAGTCTTCTTGGTCTATCTTGGTCTCTTTAGACCATAACAAATTTTGCCACATGGTTTCTGAAACTTTAGGTGTGCTTGTTTTTTTTTGTTTTGTTGTTGTTGTTTTTTTGTGAGAAGTGGCTTCTATCTAGCCACCCTACCCCATAGCCCAGACATGTGAGGAATAAGAGAGATTGTTGTCATATGCAAGGAGTGAGCAGTACTTATTAGATATTCCTGCAGCTCCTTTAATGTTGCTGTAGGTCTCTCAGCAGCCTCCCTGGTACGTTTTTGTCTTGTCCTTTTATACATTTTAGAGAGAAGTCCTGTTCTTCGTGATGCCACTCTGGTGCTCCATTTTCTCCACTTGTTGATGATGGTCTTCACAGTGATCCATGGTACATCTATGCTTTGGAAATTCTTTTGTACCCCTCTCCTGATCGATACCTTTCGACAATGAGATCCTGCACATGACTTGTAAGCTCTTTGAGGAGCATGGCTTGAGCAGTCACATGAAACCAAGAAGATGTCAAGAAAATCCCGCAGAAGCAGCTGATCTTTATTTAAGGTTTATCAGAATCACTTCACTGATGATAGCTGTATGATATTTACTTTAAACTTGAGAATGTGATTGGTTTGTTCTGAGCACAGTCACATGACCCATTATTAACGGGTGTGCACACTTGTGCAGCTGGGTTATTGTAAGTTTTTTCTTTTCCTCTTTTTTTTCTTTCTAAAACGTTTCTGTTTGTTTTCTACTTGAGTTTTCTGACAGGAGATCTGACGTGTCTTTTTGGCTTCGATTTGTCTTGGCTTCATTTTTAATGTCAAAAAAGCTGCAATTTGAACAGGAGGTGGACTTTTTTTATGTCCACTTTAGTTATAGTATTGTAATGTAATGAGCAGTGTAATGTGTTTTGTCTTTTGCCCAGTAGTGTCACAGAGCTCAGAGAAAGCCCATATATCCTCAGATCACTAGGTATAAAAAGAAAAAAAAACTGGCTTTGAAGGATCAGCCCATGGCGTGCAAACACACAGCTTATTTCTGATCACATGTATTACAGACCTGTGCTGCAAATTCAATAAAGTATAACAACCAGCTTTATAAAGCCCATCTTTCAAACTCCTGGCAGTGATTACTTACAGTAACCTGCACCCATACTACTTGTGCGCCACCTGCTGATAGATTTGCTTGTATTACATTTATTTCCTTCCAATTTAGTCATTTCCACACACAGTACACATGAGGGTGGTGGTGGTGAAGAACATAATTGTCTTTTTTAGTAGATTTTCATGCCACAGTTGTTGACACAAAACTTACAGAGATACACATTATGGGTCTTGTTACCTGTATGCACTTTTAATCCATTTGAGATTCTTTGCTACTGGTCATAACTGTAGCTTCTAATAGAACAAGATTACCGAGTAACAATGTTTTCGTTCAGATGTATTACACACTTGGTTGCATGCACACTATTTTTTAAAATTAATTATTGTACTGAAAATTTTTTTTTGTCTAGAAAGTTTGTGTTGAATCCGTTTCTTTAACAACTGATTTTTAAAAAATATTCTCAATACCTCAATTATCAAATAATGTACTCTTACTAGGTGTGGCAGTCAAAGATTTGAAAATGAAAGATGTGTGAGACAAAGAAGGTAGAGACTCTTTTGTCAATCAGTTTTGTAACTTGATCCACATAACAAACCGAGTGCAGAAAGGTCTGCCGAATAGGAATAGGTTTAGGCTCCGAAAAAGAAAAAATAAAATGAAAGGGAACATGGTCATAATGCTCCTAATATTAACACCCTGACAGTAACTCACTTCCATGCATCTTTATAATAATCAAATACAAATTATACAAGTTTCAGAAAATTTACGTTAGTACTTACTAGATATTCCTGCAGCTCCTTTAATGTTGCAGTAGGTCTCTCAGCAGCCTCCCTGGTAAGTTTTTGTCTTGTCCTTTTGTACATGTTTGCTTTTCTGACTTGCGCACCAACTTGCAACCTGACTGGTTACTAGCTAAAGAAAACAATTGACCTCAGGAGATCACAATTTCGAATACCGACGATGTCGCAGATGCCGTCCATGGCCGGGAACCGAGAGAGCAAAATTCTCTCTAGGAAGGATTGCATTCTCTCTCCTCTGTCAATCAGGTGACACTGGCCAATCATGGGTGCCTGTCAGCTCATGTATGTGGAAGAGGGTAGATAGCGCTTCCCTTTGAGTGTGTTATGTTGCCTGTGACGCAGAACAAGCAGCAGTTCAAAAAACAAGCTAGGGGAGAGAGATATGCATATGTATTAGCAATAAGATTTACAAACCTAGGCAAATTTTTAGGTAGATTATACTATTTCATTGTTAAATAACAGCTCATTTGAAAGCAATTTATTATTACACTTAGATTATGTGGAGCCATACAAGCCCCTGTAAATTAGCTGTTACTATAGAAATGATAACAGTTTGATTTAGCCCTTGCTTCATTTCTTGCACTTCAAATCTTGCACTTGATGTAACTTTGAGTGGGTTAAAGGTGCAATAGATAAGACTGGTCTTTTTTATTTTATTTTATTTTATTTTATTTTATTTTATTTTATTTTACAGTTAGGTGAGTTCAACATTTGAATGATTTCCGCCGATGTTCACGAAGCTCCGTCCCCCGGATCAGCGGTGGCCCGTAGAATATAGTCTATAAAATGATTGACAGGCGGCGCATCCAAATACAAACAAGCATTTCGGACCGGAAGTCAATTTTCCGAAAGGCTTAACGCTTTTATTGTCTATTATCTTACAGGTTATTTGTACAAGAATTAGCTTTAAAAAAAACGACTATTCCACCATTAAATTTCATTAATCTAAAGTTAATAAAAATGTGTGTGTATATGTATGTATATTTATACATATAAAATTCTATAATATTCAATTCAGTATCTGTTATTTACTCCTGCAGCATCTCATAACCCGTGACCGTTGCTAGGAGACACCTTGTACCAAACACTGACACACAAACTTCATCGTTTTTTTGCGTTGGACAGACACATTGATGAACCAATCACAGAGCAGGACTGGAGCTCTCGACCAATGAAATAGCAGCGTTTTGTGATGCGTCACGTTCGGACGCTGTAAGTGTGAGGGGTTTGATGCAGCGGGAGTTTGTCCACGCTAAAGGAGGTAATGTAGGATTAAAATTGTAAACTAGCATTGTTAACATTTTACTGTAGACGAGTAGCAGATGTAGAAAGTGTACTTTGACTGTTCCTAATTTTTTTTATTTGCGAAACGGCTTTATTAGTGCAGCTGGCTAGCTGGTTAGCTAGTTAGATACTAGTGAGTGCATGCTAGTTTAGCTAATTGGTGGTGTGTTAGATGAGTAATTAGGAAGAGCGTTTAGCATCTTGAACAGCGCCTGAGCGGTGAGTTGAAAGCTTGTGTATCCTCTGTATATAATCTCAGCTGTGCCATGACAGCGACATTGTTGCTCCTCTCACACCCCAAAATACCCTCCTCTGTCTATCAGAAAGAAAGCTATATTACTTACATAATAAGGACATTAAATTAGTTACATGTTATTGCCCAAAAGTTAAATAAATACCCAGCTACTATATCTATTTTGTTTGCTTTTTTTTTTTTTTGCGCTAAAGCTGTTAGCAGCAGAGACCGAGCTTAGTTACTTGTTTTTAGCTGCATTTCTCTTTCTCCTTTCTCAGAGTCATTGTGTTTGATGGTTTTTTTTTTTTTTTTTTTTTTTTTAACTCAGGAAACTGAAACACATTTTCACATCTTTTTCTAAAAAGAAAATTCACATTCGTGCGTGTAAACTGCAGGCCTGGCTTGGACACTGGTTAAAAATAGCTTTAATAATAATAATAATAATAATAATAATAATAATGTCCAGGAAGCTTCCAGAATGTAGAGTCATTTGGACATCACTGTTTACTAAAAATGATAGTCTGTATCTATATATACTATATCAGGGGTGTCAAAACTTTTGTTACCAAGGGCTGGTCACCAAAATATTGTGTGTATGTGTGTGTGTATATATATATAATATATATATATACACACACACACACACACACACACACACACACACACACACACTGATCAGACATAACATTAAAACCACTGCCAGGTGACATTAATATCATTGATTATCTTGTTACAATGGCACCTGCCAAGCGGTGGGACATAGTAGGCAGCAAGTGAACAGTGAGTTCTCAAAGTTGACGTGTTGTAAGCAGGAGGAATGGGCAAGTGTAATGATGAGTGACTTGGGTAAGGGCCAAATTGTGATGGCTGGACGACTGGGTCAGAGCATCTCCAAGACAGCAGGTCTTGTGGGTGTTCCCAGTATGCAGTGGTTAGTACCTACCAAAAGTGGTCCAAGAAAGGACAACTGGTGACCTGGCGACAGGGTCATGGACGCCCAAGCCTCATTGATGTGAATGGCGAGCAAAGGCTAGTCCGCCTGGTCTGATCCTACAGAACAGCTACTGAGGCACAAATTGCTGAAAACGTTAATGCTGGCTATGATAGAAAGGTGTCAGAACACACAGTGCATCGCAGCTTGCTGTGTAACTGCAGACCGGTCAGAGTGCCCATGCTGAACCGTGTCCTCTGCCGAAAGCGCCTACAGTGGGCACATGAGCATCAGACCTGGACCATGGAGAATGGAAGAAGGTGGCCTGGTCTAATTAATCACGGTTTCTTTTACTTCATGCGGATGGCCGGGTGCGTGTGCGTCACTTACCTGGGGAAGAGATGGCACCGGGATGCACTATGGGAAGAAGGCAAGCTGGTGGAGGCAGTGTGATGCTCTGGATAATGTTCTGCTGGGAAACCTTGAGTACTGGTATTCATGTGGAGTCCATGCCTCGACGAGTCAGAGCTGTTTTTGCAGCACATATAAAGTGTATATACTTATATACATATATACATCTTAATCGGGTAAACGGTGCAGGAATTACAGTACTTTTTATATGTGCTCCCTCCTATTTAATGGACCAAAAGTAATTGGACAAACTACCATGATCATAAATTACATGCTCATTTTTCATACTTGGTTGCAATTCCACTTTAGTTAAGAATTCTTAAAGGATATCTATGCTTAGTTTGATCAAAATGTGCTTCTCTCAGGATAATCTCCTGCTGCTTCAGTTTCTCTGCCCACTCATCCTCTGAATATTTTTTTTGGATTGTCCATGAGTGGTTTCATAACGTCTCATGGTGTTAAATTCCTTAATTACTGCAACAGTCTCTTGCTTTGGTGTAAGAGGAGTAAAACTTTTTGTAACGCTTCATGTCAGGCTGCCCATTAGTGATTTTAATGTAACAGCATGCCCCGTCATGTTTCCCTCCTTACTTATAAACTGATTTGCACCCTGGCACAGTATTAGGGACAGAATCGCACCTCTAAGTTAGTAGAAACTCTCCAAGCCTTAGCGTTAGGCTTTTGTGCTTAAGTGAGATCTGCATGTGGTCGTTTCAATGGAATATACCGGGTTCTGACAGCGCAAGTGTGTGATTTTCTTGACTTTTGTTTCCATGTGCGTCGTCTCGGTGGCTACAGCATGACGGATCGAGCCAGACATGGATAAATATGAGAAGGTGAAGAAGATCGGGGAGGGCTCTTTCGGGAAAGCCATTCTGGTAAAGTCCAGGGAGGATGGTCACCAGTACGTCATCAAGGAGATCGGCATCTCCAGGGTGAGCTGCTCGCATTTCTTTTTTTTGGATTGTAAACGTTTACACACACACCCACACACACACATACACACATACTGATACCTCTCATTCACACTTTACAGATGTCTAATAAAGAGAGACAGGAGTCGCGCAAGGAAGTGGCCGTGTTAGCGAACATGAGTCATCCCAATATTGTGCAGTACAAGGAGTCATTTGAAGGTAAAATTCATCTCGCTCATTAATTCATATTTCACTGCAAGGGTTAATTCTCGAACTGGCACTTTTTTTTTTTTTTTTTTAATAGTTATATAATGCTAAGTGACTGAACCACACAGCTCTGTGGTAAAGATGCTAGTAACTCAGGAGGAGATGCTTTGTGTAATGTTACTGCACAGTCATTTTTGTCAATTTGCTTGATTTTTGCCTGCAAGGAGAAAACGGTTTGCTTTGTACAGGAACAAAGGGCTTTATTCTTCCTCACCGATTCTCAGGTTTCATCTCTCATATCGACGTGCATGTCATAATGTCACAGGAAATACGAATTAAGAAGCTTAATGGAGTCATTGCAGCAGCTGATGCTCGAGTGATGGAGGAAGCTGAAAGTCTTGGAATTGAATTACAGAGAGTATCTGCATGAGCTAATGGCTTGAGGGAGGACACGGGAGAAAGCAGCGAGCCGCCGTTACGTTAGCGGTTGTGACGTGGCAGCGCATCGACAAGGTACTCAACCGGTGCAGCGTTAACTCTCTTGTGTTTGCTTCCCCACAGAGAACGGATGCTTGTATATCGTGATGGACTACTGCGAGGGAGGCGACCTGTTTAAGAAGATCAATAACCAGAAAGGACTTCTCTTCCCTGAAGAACAGGTCAATAGAGGAATAAATCATGTGCCGTTCTTTTCACCCGCCCACAACACGCTTTGTTCTGCAGCTCAAAACGCTATGAGCCATATAATCCAGTTCTGCAGCAATGAGCTTATCCAGTGCTGGCGCTCCTCATCCTGTCGCTGAATCCTTAGTGTACTCATTCTTTAAGCAATCAAATAAGCTATAAATAATTTTTTTTTAAAAAGGGAACGCAATTAACACCCTGCAATGTTTCTGACCCACTACGCACCAAAAGATGTGCACCACAAGCTCAGGGGAAACAAATCACACACACACTCTTGAGTGATTAGATGGCAAGGCTTTTAAAAATGCTAGAACTTTGCTTTTGGTTGAGATCTGTGCAAAAAAAAAAAAAAAGTTCAGCAAAACAAGTAGTTTTCAGAACTATTTAAAGCAGAAAATGCCAATTTGAACCCATGCGAAGGGTTTTGCAGGTCGTGACACGTATTTAAATTCCATTCGTTTCGATTCATTTAAAAAAAAAAAAGTGATTAATTTGATTTTAGAAATTTCAGCGATCCTGTACAATAAACAGAGAGGGGGAAAAAAAGAACAGAATGAAAAGTAGAAAATATCATGATGACATGACAGGTTCCTGTTTTCATGGCAGAGAGTAAATTTGATGAAAATGAGCTGCAGGTAGCAACACTTTAGACATTTTACAGCATTTTTAAAAAAATAAATCTTGCATTATGTGCGTGTATAATGCCACATCAGTATAATAGTTTCGGTTTCTGTTGCTCATCTGATACACTCTCTATCATAGGTTCTAGGCTGTAAGACGTACAAGTCTTTAATTCTCGGAGCCGCACTCATTACACTCTCTTCCTCCTGCAGATACTTGACTGGTTTGTGCAGATATGCCTGGCTCTCAAACACGTACACGACCGTAAGATCCTTCACAGGGATATCAAGTCACAGGTACTGTTCAGAGCCTCATGCAGAAGCAGCTGCAGTGCTAATGAGTGATAATCGAGTCTTTCTGCATACAAATGAATCAACTTTTTCTTTTTATATGTATAAGACATGTCTACATGCTTGTTTTTTTTTTTTTTGGTTGTTTTTTTTTTAAAGAATATTTTCCTGACTAAGGATGGCACAGTACAGCTAGGGGACTTTGGGATCGCCAGAGTTTTAAACAGGTAAGATGGTGTTTTGTGTATATATACGGCTTGCTTGAAAAGGTCTGGTGGATATGAGTTTTATGTTTATTTTGATGTCTCTTGTGCGCAGTACCGTGGAGTTGGCCAGGACCTGCATCGGCACACCTTACTATCTTTCTCCCGAGATTTGTGAAAATAAACCATACAACAATAAAAGGTAGCGTTTCTTGAAACGTATGTGAAAGGTCAGCTCGTTGTATATTATACATTACAAGAACTGTAGATAATATATATACGTACATACATACATACCCTCATACGCTTATTGTATCGTATTGCCGAGTCCTCATGATCGAAGCTGCGCAGGTGTAAAGTGTCTTCGAGCATCACATCAGTCCCGTCTCAGCTCTTCAGTCCTTTTCTCAGTGTACACTGATCAACCTGACGCACGGGTCACTTTCACTGCTGTTGCCGTTTCGTAGTGTTACGGTTTGAGATTTTCACGGTATGTTAACCCACAGCATATGCAGTGTAAACATATCACTGTTTCACTTCAACCCTTTTAAACAGTAACACGAGCAGGTGGTGAAAATTAAAGTTCCTTTATGATTGACATGTAATATTGATCTAAAGGAAATAGATGAAATAATACATTTCATAATTATAAAGGAAGCATTTTCATTTATGATTATGCTATACATTATTACATTTATATATTATTTAATGTATTATGGATTTCTTGTATAATAGGGATGTAATGCAAAGCCATTATCCGTATCTGATTAGTGCTCAAAATATCCTTGTCTGTTTTCATAATCGGATTTAAACCCGAAGTGGGCGTGGGCTACACCGGAAGGGTCGTTGAAAGACGGATTTACTTCAGTACACGCAGTGCTTCCGCGAGTCAAACTGGGCTCCTTTATGTGGCATTTTATTATATAGATGTATCATATAATATTATATTATATAGCTATATTATAATTTTCGAAGATTGTCTTTTAATAACAATGGGAGCAATGAAAAATGCAAATAATGAATATACGTTCATTAAAATGAGTTAAAATGACTCCAGTGAAAAGGATATTTCTTATTTATGAATGTGTATTTCTTTTGTTTGTACAGAAATATAGTTTTTGGAGCTCAGTAAGGTAGTGTTTCGATCCAAACCACTCGCAAAGAAAAACCAATAGTGCGTCTCCTATTAGTATCATGTTAATGAACTCGGTCTTTGTCCCACGAGTATGGTTGCCAGGTTCTGTGTGTAAAGACTTCACATTGGCGATACTGAAAACCAGAAATGCGCAGCACTGAAAACTTGTTCTCCCGAAAAGACTGAGGAAAAAATGAGTCTAACTTGTCTTACGCCTGAACATTTAGGGCGAGTTTCAAGTGTTTTTGTGCGACTTTTTAAGTTGTTGATGGGGTGTGAATTTCGCTGAAACCTGGCAACCCTCCGCGCGAGCTTTCGCATGCCGTCTTTTAAAACTACACAAGAAAGTAAAACCTTGTGCGACTTCAACTTCGCTATTTTCGAAGGCGACTTTTCCTTAAAATCTCTTTTAGTGTCAGTGTTTATCATGTTGTCGTTATGAGCAAAAAGAGAGTGAGTGAAGGAACGATTGCGCTATTCATTTATTTAAAGCGTTTTCAGTGCAGTCGTGTCCCTTACCAAAAAAAAAAAAAAAAAGAGGTTGCGAATTGCAGTTTTTGCAGCTGGACTGCAGGGATGAGAACCACCTGAGGAAGAAAACTGATCAATTGAATTTTTTTTTAACCATGACATCATAACACTAAGTGCCACAATGCTACAGCTGTTTAGCTGCATATCAGATTAAAGTCATGCTTCCTTTCTCTCCAAAAGCTGTTTTTCTTTTCATAACTTACAACGACAGGTCTTTGTTATACTGTGCTTTATGTGTATGTGTGTGTGCTGAATGTGCCTAATGCAAGAAAACTTGTATTGTTTTGTTTTTTCTCTCCTTCTCTCCTTCTCTCCTGTCCCCGTGTCTGCTAGTGATATTTGGGCCTTGGGATGTGTCCTGTATGAAATGTGCACACTTAAGCATGCTGTAAGTATAAAATAGTCCCTGCAGACTAGCCCTTGTCTTTGTGCATTATCGCTGATGGTGTGTGTGTGTGTGTGTGTGTGTGTGTGTGTGTGTGTGTGGTAAATTCAGCTCTCTGTGTTATGGCTTTCCCACGTTTGGATCAACCCCGTAGTTGTTTCAATTTCCTGGATGAATATTAAAGAATATTGTCTCTTGGTCTCTCAGTAGCGTAGCCTGTATAATGAAACAGACTTCAAACGCTGCATGTGACAGGAATTTGGCTTCCTAGGTGTCGGTAATTAAAGGTCTAGTGATACGAGCGCAGAGCTCTAGGGAAGCTCTTTGAATTCACCGCTGAAGATGTTCTTTGATACCGCACTCATCCGATGGCATCTCAAGCTTGTTTGATCCTATGACGTTCAAAGCGAGCGGCCCCGGTAATCTATTCTGTATTTCTATATTTCCCCCAAGTTCGAAGCCGGGAACATGAAGAATTTGGTGCTGAACATCATCCGAGGTTCGTACCCACCGGTGTCGGTGCATTACTCTCAGGACCTGCGCGCTCTCTTGGGCCTGCTTTTCAAACGCAACCCGCGGGAGAGACCCTCTGTCGGCGCCATACTGGACAAGCCGTTCCTCGCCCGCCGCATCCAGAAGTTTCTCTCCCCTCAGGTTAGACCCGCACTTTATTCTCTTTTTCTTCTTTTTTTTTTCTTTTCCTGAGCATATAAACAAGGCTGTCTGAGGGTCAAATTTAAGCAGCCGAGGTGTTATAGCGGAGGAGGATCTCCGTCTAGTTGAATTGTTCTTGGTGTAAAAAAATGTAAGAAAAGTTTAAGAATAAATATTTAGTGGATGAATTAAATCCATTTAAGCTGTCACTCTGTTATAGGAGAGTTTATTTAATTAACATTTTTTTTGTATATTTTTTTGGTATATCACTGCAATTTAGTATTTGATGTCACATTTTTTTAAAAAATCGTCTGCATACAAACTGAAGGGGGATGGGTTTTCTATATTAATTGAATTATTCTCAGTTAATTTGTAAAAAGAAATACATTTAAGCTGTTGGGAATTTTGTTCCTTTTTTGTTTTTAGGAATATCAATTGCATATTTGGTAAATCACTGCAAATTTAAATTTAATTTACATTTAATGTAGCGTTTTTAACAATCGCCTCTTGACAACCTGAAGGTGAAGGTGAAGGTGAAGGTGCTTTGGCAAAACTCTACGATGCGTAAATGTTTTTTTTTTTACGACAGGCAGACTGTGTTCCCGTGCTCTGTTCTGGTGTGTACGATGCTCTTTAAATATCCTTAGCCTAAGGAGCGGCCTTTAGGAAAGCATTATTTGTGCGTTTGTTGTGTTTCAGCTCATCGCTCAGGAATTCAGCCAATCACTTCTCGTCAAACATCCCAAAATAAGTGTCGCCCAGGGAGTACCAGGTAAACGCACTCCGCCGTTCAGTCACGCGCACGTTTTACACGTAGATACGCAGCATTCGAACGTCTGAATAACCAGCCTGACATTTTAACAGATGCTAAAGGACAAGGGACAAGTCAACTTCACTTCACTTCACTTCACTTCACACCGGGCCACATTACACTCCCCTGTTGTTGATTTATTTTTCCTAGAACAGCTTGTTATTCCTTGTTATAGCAGCTGTGCCAGGTAGTACATATTTATCAAGCATAGCAGCACTAAAGAACATTTACTTCTCGCATTTAATCCCCAGCCAAGCACCCCGTCCCTGGTCCGGCATCCATTACCCCTGCCCAGAAAATCACCAAACCAGCTGCCAAATACGGAGTGCCTTTAACAGCGAAGAGACCTGCCGATGCCGTGCGGAAGCCAGCTGACGCGGCCAGGAAGCCGGTGGAGAGGAAGCCTGGGGTCAGACTCAAACAGGTGTGGGGTTTTTTTTTTTTTTACCTGTATTAAATACAGACCGGTGCACAGAATTCAGCAGCAAGCACTCCCGCCCCTTTTTAGCAGAGCAAAAGCCACATGAGCGTAAGCCTATTAAGCTTAATATTTAGCAGCGGTTGTGTGCACGTGTTCATAAATATGAGTGAGGTCATATCTCAGATGCCGAGAGTGTGTGTGAGAGTGTGTGTGAGAGTGTGTGTGAGAGTGTGTGTGAGAGTGTGTGTGAGAGTGTGTGTGAGAG
>JAKKZL010000226.1:0-14536 GCA_037576815.1 Pangasius larnaudii
TGACACCAGTTTTTTCACAGAATGATTTACCTCTCTAATTGAACTCCACACTGCTATTATTTTGAACATGCCCTTTTTAATTAATGATTCAATTACACAGAATCAGCAGCATGCATGTCAGCATGCATGTCAGACTGTTGGGTCTGTTGGTTTTCTATCACTCTACTACAACTACTAGTAAAATATTTGCCATGTAGAAATATAATTTCTACCAAAACCAGTGATTGATCTGGTTAGTGATGTTGGACTGCTATTATTTTGAACACAACTGTATATCTACTCTTCATGGTCATAATAAAGCTATCTATACCAAAAAATCCCCGTTATTTTACTTCATGACAAACTAATCAGTATACATATTGATGCAACAAAAGTATACATGAAAACAACAGTGCTTATTGAAGATAATATGGGTGCCTTCTCACTAACTTTGGTGCTTTAAATACACATGTGCTGGCTAACCTTTCCTGCTTCCACATATAAAATGCTACACCCATCACAAAAGATCTAATAAAACAGTGAATAACTCTATAGCCACAGTGTGAAAAAACATCACAATTTTGTTAACAATCTTGATCTAAACACAAGTGTAATTTATTAGTCCAGGTCTAGGCTTAATATGGGTCTAAACTGCTGGCACACACTATCAAAAATTCAAAATTCTAACACTCTAACAAAATTCACTCTATCAGACTTCCAGTACATCAAAGGTTTACATACACCAAGATGACTGTCTTTTTAAACAATGTGGAAGATTCCATAAATTGATGTAATGACCTTTAAAAGCCAATAATCATAATTATGAGTTAATTGGGAGCACACCTGTGGCTATAAGAGTCCTAGTCCGAGCCAGTGTCTTTTTGCCTTTGATACCATTGGAAAATCCAAGCAATTCAGCCAAGACCTCAGATGAATTCCTCCCAGGGATGAATGAACCTGTCTGAAAAGATTCGACTGAACCACAACAGCAAAGGAACTGGTGAAAGATTTGGAGGCATCAGGTCCAAAGTATGTACATCCAATATTAAGAGAGTTTAAATCACCATGTCCTGAAAGGCTGTCATGCATGAAAGAAGCCCTTACTCCAAGGTTGGCATAAAAAAAAGACAGACTTAATTTTTACAGGAAATCACCAGCCTTTTGGAGGAGTCTTCTCTGGTCAGATGAAACAAATATTGATCTGTTTGCTATAATGATCAGTACTGTATTCTCAGTGAAGTGAAGTATGTAATCCAAAGAACACCATACCAACTGTAAAGCATGGTGGTGGCAGCAATCATGTTGTGGGAGTGTTTTGCTGGAAAAGGTACTGGTGCAGTTCAGAAATGGCATCATGAGGTAGAAGGATTATGTAGAAATACTGAAGCAAAAGTTAAAACTTGGCTATATTGGGTCTTCAAGCATTTAGACTTTGTATATCTTTAGCTTTAGATTTTACATCTAATTTCTGGGTTTCATCCTCATAGTGAGAAGCTAAAACATGCGGAAGTGATGCAGTGATAGAAAACAAAAGTGCAACTAAAAATTCCAAATTTCCTCCTATTTAGCTTTATTATGAAATGTGGCTTTGCAGAGCTACATCCCTCTATGGGATGTGGTGCTTCTTAAGACATTAATTCTTGTAGTTTCTTCTAGTGTTCGATGTAGTCACTGTTGGCAGAGCTGGCGATGGATGTTTGTTCTCATTATTTTACTAGTAATCCAGCAGCCTAAGAAACACATATGTTAGCTCATGTTACTGGAAAGCCAAAACAACTGATATTTTGACAAGTGAAAGATATTGTTTTTGCAAGTTTTTAGAATTTCAATTAACTTCATAATTTTCCTTAGCAGGGTCCCAGGGTCCCACGTTTGATACTGATCTTGGTTTTCTGTCTGTGTGAAGTTTCTATGCTTGTTTTCCCTGTGTCTGCATGGGTTTCCAGTTTCTTCCCACCTCCAAAAAACATGTCAGTAAGTGTATCAAGTGCTAACTTGAATTAGAAATGGGAATGTGTGCTTGGCTCCCTGTGACAAACTGGTGCTGCACCCAGAGTGCAACCACCAGTGCACATGCATACATATTTTATTACATTTACATTTACCTGATTTGTACCGTGATTATGTGTCATTTCACCACATTACAGCACTTTTTGTGTGGTCACACGGTGTACATCCCCTACCTGATTTGCACTGCACATGCGTTTGTGGCTTATGGTTTATGGCTTGATTCAATCAGCAAAAACTTGAGTGCCAAGGCTATAACATACAACATACTATAACTAAACCCAGCAACAGGAATATTTATCATAATATAAAATGTTAAAATGTTGTTGTTGTAGCAATTTGGCTTCACGCTTTCTTTGTTTGGCATCTTTACCTCACTTTTGGAGAAACTTAGAGTAGTTTATCATGCCGGATCCTTGTAATAGAGGGGAAGACGCGAAGCTCTATTGCTTACTCAAGGGCTCAGCTGATGAGGCTCCGACAGTGGGGTACGGCCGGCGAGGGACCTGTAATCCCCAAGGAGCTGAGGAGGAAATACTGGGGCTGCAGAGCCGGGAGCTGACGATGGTTAAAAAAAGAGGAGATCCCTCTATTATCATGGGGAATGTAATATCACTGGTGAATAAGATGGACAAATTAATATCCCTCACAAAGAGTGAGTGTGTGTTGCGTGAGGGCTCTGTTATGTGTTTCATGGAGACATGGCTACACGACAATATACCGGACTCTACCGTGAGTTTAGACCGCTTCCACTTAGTGAAAGCGGACAGGAGCTGCAGCGATAGCGGCAAGAAGAAAGGTGGGGGAGTCACTATTTATGTCAATAACAGATGGTGCAAACCTGGACATGTTACAGTGAAAGAAAGTGTGTGCTGCCCGGAAATTGAACTGTTAGCAGTTCGCCCATATTACTTACCCAGAGAATTCTGGGTAGAAGAAGGAGGCCTTCAGGAGTGGTGACAAGGAGGAGATGAAGAAGGCACAGACAGAGCTGAGGGAAAAGATCAAAGAGGGTAAGGAGTGTTACAGGAGGAAGCTTAAGAGGAAACATCAGCAGAAGAACAGTAGGGAGGTATGGAGTGGCATGAGAGTAATCACTGGCCATAGGAAAAAGACCGACCAGGGGAGGGAAGGAGACCTGGATGATGCCAAAGAGTTAAACCTGTACTTTAACAGGTTTAATGAATTGGCTTCTGCCCACCCTCCCCAAAGCTTCTCCGTGGATCCACCCTTGACTCCCTCTCATCACCATCTACCTCAACACCCCTGCCCTGACTCCCTCCCCCAGTACCCTCACCCCACCATCTCATGTTTTTCGACTTCTCAAGCACTTGTAACACCATACGACCTGCCCTGCTCAGGACTAAGCTGCTGAACATGCAGGTGGATCCTCCACTAGTGGTCTGGATCACCAACTACCTCACAGATCGGCCACAGTATGTACGACTATAGAGCCACGTGCCAGGTACAATAGTGAGCAGCACCGTCTCCCTATCTGTTCACATTCTACACACCAGACTTCAGATACTACTCACAATCCTGCCATCTGCAGAAGTTTTCTGATGACTCTTCCATTGTTGGTTGTATCAGCAGAGGACAGGAGGCTGAGTATAGGAATGTGGTGGAGAGTTTTGTGGAGTGGTGAGAACTAAATCACCTGCAACGCAACTCAACTCACAAAGGCCAAGGAGTTGGTGGTGGATTTCAGGAGGCAAAGGAACCATCCAAACCCAATCAGCATCCTGGGATGTTTATTCTGTTTTTTTAAATCAGTACAATATTCCATTTGCTAAAAGAGAATTCACTGTGTGCCTGCCTCCATTTTCCTTATTCCCCTTATACCCCCCAGAATAAGGGAGTGTGCCCCAGAATTTGAGGAAGAATCACCGTCATGGAGTCCCCACCACTGGCCAATATAGTCAAGTCCCTTCCTGGCCTCCAGCCGGTCCAACTTCAGGCCCTCCCGAGTTGAGCCAAGAGCAGGAGCAGCACATCCAGGCCCCACTCCAAGCCCAGATGGAGGATGAGCACGTGCTTTAGAGCCTGGTCCAGCAGGCAGGTACTTCAGCAGTAGCCCCAGCCATGGCCCATATCACTCTAGCGGAGATGGGACTACAGGACGAGATGAAAGTGTTCTTGGAGTTATTCGAGAGTGCCGCAGAAGCATGGGGCTGGCCTGACTCCCAGTGGGTGGCCCGCTTACTGCCGCTCCTGTCCAGGGAAGCCCAACTCGTGGACCAACATCTCCCAGTAGTCAACCTGCTGCAGTACCCGCACCCCCAAACAGCACCGTCAATGTTTCCACTCACTGACACTCAGTGAGCTTGGCTGCATGTTCACATTCACCCAGCAGCTCCAAGACACCTGCCAAAGATGGCAGCTGGCAGAAAGCACAGCACTGAAGAAGTAGTCAACCTTGTGGTGCTGGAGCAGTTCATCGCCTGACTACCGGCGGAACTGGTGGAATGGGTCTGGTGCCACTGTCCGCCAATTCTAGATGAGGCGGTCCAGCTGGCAGAGGACCACTTGGCTGCATATCTGGGGGTAGATGAGCCCCTCCTTTCTCTCTCTCTCTCTTGTACTTCCCCTCCAAAAAAACCCATGAAACCAGTTACCCGAACCCATGCTTTCACCCCCCCTGCCTCTCCCCGTGTCTGTCTCTTCTCTCCCTCAGGTGGGTGAAACTGGGGCGGCAGGTGTGTGAGTAAGCCTGGGCTGGGGGCAAAAAAAAATTCTTGGGGCAAAAAAAATTTAGTGGAGGTGGCGGTTAGTCCTCGCCTCACTACTCCACCAATCCTGGGGACAAATTGGCCAGGGTTTTGGACATTAGATAAGGAAATGTTTGCGGATGGGTCCTGCAGTAGCAGGATATGATGTCAGGGGAACACGAACATTCTCCTTGGGGCAGTCACACAACGAGACCCTAAAGCACCAAGTTCGACCAGCAGAGATTAATCGATGGTCAGTGAATCCAATCCAGTGTTGCACTATCGCACCCCTATTTTGCAATTATTAATGATAAATTATAGCGAGTGACACAGGACACTCAAAAACAAGAAGAAATATCCCCACAGTTGGTCCCAAAGAGCTTATTACTGGTGGCTCAACATAATCTGATGGCAGGGCCCTTAGGACAGGAAAAAAACCATTAAACCGACTCATGGCCTGTTCCTATTGACCGGGCATTCGCGGCAATGTTCACAGGTTGTGTGTGGCATGTCATGAATCAGCTGGTGAATCCGCTGGCCACTCCAAAAGTGCCACTGAGCCCCCTTCCATTAATCAAGGTCGCCTTTGAAAGAATTGGTATGGACCTCATTGGGCCATTAGAACAGACTGCACAAGGATATCGCTTTGTGTTAGTTTTAGTGCACCACGCGAGCTGATACCCAGAAGTAGTGCCTCTCCACACACAATGTTGCGGAGGCACTCTTCCGCATCAACTCCTAAGTCGGGATCCCATAAGAGATCCTGACTCATCAATATATATTCTATATATTCTTCTACAAATTTTTTTAATCCCTTCATACATAGTTATGTATATATTTTTCTTTATATTTAATATTTTTCTATATTTTCTTAATTTATGTCAGAACAGGTGTATAAAGCATTCACTGCAAGTCGTACTGTGTATGCCTATGCATGTTACAAATAAAATCTGAATTTGAATGAACTTTGTCACGGACACTTCATGAACTGTATGAATTATTGGGGATTAAATCAATTCGCACCGGCAGTTTAATCAAACATTGAAGAGTATGATTTGTAAGTTCGTTCATGAGGATGCTCAGAATTGAGATAAGTGGCTCGATCCCCTGTTATTTGCAGTTCGAGAAGTCCTGCAAACCTCCACAGGGTTTTCCCCATTTCAATTATTGTACAGGAGCAAGCCTCGTGGCGTCCTCGACGTCATTATGGAAAACTGAGAGGAGGGACCTTCTAAAATAAAAAATGAGATTCAGTACAATCTTGACCTGAGAGCAAAACCCCACTCATTGAGTCACATAACACAGGAGAATTTGCATCAGGCCCAAGAACAACAGTCCCGACTGTATAATAGTTACTCAGCTATGGGAATTTTCACAGGGAGATAAAGTGCTTATATTATTACCCACATCAAGCTTCAAATTGCTATGTAGTGTTCAGTGGGTTAGGTCTGGCTGCTTTTATTCAACACATGATTTGTCAAAGAGATATTGGCAGATTACCTTGACTCCATTCTGTTAGAAAACTGCCTTTTCCACTATGTTTGGGTTACACCAATTCGTGACCCTTCCTTTTGGGCTGTTCAGAGCCCCAGAGACATCCCAGCAATATTTCAGCAACTCATGGACAAAAGCCTAGGTCCACACACTGAGTACGCCACTGCCTATTTAGATGACATTATTATTTAATTTATTTATTTTGTAATGATTGACAGTGGCACATTCAGCACCCGAGGGCTGTCCTAAGATTGCTGAGACAGGTGGGACTCACAGCAAACCCAAAGAAGTGTGCAATTGGGTGGGTGGATGTAAGGTATCTGGGCTTCCACTTGGGCCATAGGCAGGTGCATCCCCAAATTGATAAGACAGCAGGGATTGCAGCCTACCCGAGGCCCAAGACCAAAAAGAAGGTGAGACAGTTCCTGGGACTGGATATTATTGTAGGTTTGTGTCTAATTATTCAGATCACCCGCTCCAGTGGCTCCAGAGCATTAGGGATGCCATTGCACGGTTCACTCGTTGGCATCTGGCACTTCAGCCGTTTAAGCTCAAGGTGGTACACAGGCCAGGGGCGCAGACGGCGGTGGCGAATTTCCTCTCTCAGCAAGGGGGGGGTGGAGTCGGGTGGCGGGGGTATGTGGAAGCGGGGTCATGGTAGACCACCGGTTTGTGAATGGAGGGAGGAGCCAGAGAGGTTGAGTGGTAAAGATTACTCACCTGCGGGAAATATTGCTAATGAATGTTCTGTGTTTCAGTGAACAGATCTTTCAGAGAGACAAGTGCCTCCAGAGAGCGGGAACTGAGCAGTTTAGGGCTGTGTGTGTGCGTGCTTAAAATACCACCACTGGAAAAGTGAGTAAAAGTTTCATGGCCAGAGCCTTTTTGAGTTGTCCCAAGCCTGCCTCCAGTTTCCTCATTTCCCCCAGAATCAGGGAGTGTACTACAACAAAAAGTTCTTCTTCACTAAAACATAACTTTCATAGCATTAATACCTGAGCTTCTGTAACTTCATTTTTTCCAAAACTGCCTCTGGTATAATATGGCTACTTGAATATTACTAGCAAAGACTATCCAAGCTAAATATTAGCCATATTTGATGCTGATTTGTTAAGTAAGTTCTGTTTAATTTAAGCTCCTGTAAAGAAAGCCAGCTACAGAGTCAAACTGATAGTGTTGCCAGAGTTAGATTAGATGATTAAATGAATTACAGTGTGCTCGTGCTTGACGTCATCATGGCTACAGCTAACACCTAACATAATTCTTTTAGCGCAGTGCTAACAGCTTAGTCAGTACTGACCACAAATGATTACACAACTGTTAAAAGGTGAAATTATCCCAATGCGGGAGAATGGTGTAGTGTGAAAGTCTAACGAAAATCTAAGTGTAAATGGCTAACACTCGCAAAATTCTTAATTAAGATAACTAAAAAGGACACTATCAACAAATCCATGGACATGAACTAATGTACAAACAAGTAATAAATCACATATCTGTTAAATTAAGTCTAACTAGAAACACAAGAAATTATAAAATAAGAAGTAGAGTTTGTAGAAGCTTACCTATGGTATGGAGCAGTGAATCAATTTAAGTGAAATAGGATCTGGTTTAATTTATACAGGTTACATGACGTCTTTTCCAGCATCATTTCCCCGCACGAGCCGGATTAACACAGATCAGTTGTGAAAGCCTTATGATGAAGTGGAGATAGAATTCCCTGGTCAGACACAGTTGGAGCAAATTAGTGAAAACAGACTCAATTAGAAGCAGGGCACAATGCAATGCATTTACATTTACAGCATTTATCATGCAGCCTTATCCACAGCAATTTACAGAATTGCAAATATCCATACTATCATGCAATAATAAGAGTACAAATAACCCCTAGACTTAACCTTGTTACATAGAAGTCAGTGTGAGAATGAAATAGTTAAAATTATTAAATGTAACTGTATTTAAATGTAATGTAAATGTAATTTAAATGTAATTTTTCAAGATCGTTAAGTTGATGGGGGGTATGGTTGGGTGCTTCTGCTCTGTTTCAGTTAAGATATAGACACTACAGTAGTTTACCTGTTACTATTTATTTATTTGTATTTTTTGATTTTCTTGAATTCAAATACAGGATCATACATTCTTTACAGAATATCACATATTCAATAATACACAAAACATTGTACAAGTTCCTATAACTACAGCTTTATATAACCAAAAATACAACACCAACAAAACCCATTCATTCATTTATTTTAAAAAAAACTCTAGATTCCCACAACTTTTATATGATACTGGTTTTCGAAAAATTGACAGACTGGTCCACAATAGAATGATTGTTTGTACCGGAAGTTGCATACATGTAGTTAACAGCAAACAGCAATGTGTAGTTAGCACGTACCATATTGCATACGTGAAAACCTTAAAACCTCGCTACCTAAGTGTGATTTTCTTATGACCAGGATTTTTATTCCATTATAATCAGTAATAGCTTTTAAAATTGGTTTCACCCTGTAAGAAAAGTGGCAACCTAGGAGGACTGGCTGTACAACAATAACAATGTGCGCTTTATAATAATTTGGGTGATTTTTGGGAAATACCAGAATTTTTCAGCAGAGATGTGTTGCATGCTTTTTGTGGAGGATCTCTGATTCTTTCTGAAACCTTTGATATGGTTTTAAATCATGTACGAGTTGAAAAGAGGGGGTAAATTACAATACAATCAATAAACACTGTTACTGCAAATGATTGATTCCTGGTGTCTTGCCATTTATAAAAAGTAATAGGAAAACATTTATAAAAAGTAATAGGAAAAAAGTAATAGGATAATAATCAGCAAACAACAATGTCAGGGGATATACAAAGCACACAACCAGAGAACAGAACGAGATCTAGAACCTGGAGATATAAACATAAAACTTGGCAAAGTCAAGCTGCAAAACACTGAACGTACTCTGAACATTACTTCGCACTAAACAACAGGGATGGGGTATCGATCCTGAAGTATCGATATACCGATACTGATGCGAGTATCGAAAGCATCGATACTCAAATAAAAAATATCAATACTAAGGTGTGTTTTATTTACCAGTGATTCTGTTTATTTAAAAAAATTCATGCATACAATATGCATTGAATTGGATGAATAACCTATGTTAGCGAATACTTGTGTAGGATAGAACTATTTTCCTGCTCATCTGAACACCCGCAAATATTGCAAGACAAAACCAAAACCGAACCGAAACCCTTTTTTGGTCTGGGGCCCAAACGGTGAGCAACATCCACTGAGTTTTGAGTATTCGCAATGGCAGGAGAGATGCGTGTCATCTTGACATTCTCGTTGTCCTGTTCCGGGATTCCAAAAATGTTCAAATTCCAGCATCTTTGAAAGGATTCAAGTTCATTCACCCTGTTCCGCAGCATCTTATTCTCCGCAGTTATCGTTCATAATTTCTCCTCTGCCGTATCCAATCTGCCATTTATCCCACTCACTTGTTCTTTAATTTCTTTCACAGCATTTTCAACAGACAGTAGTTTCTCTAGAAATGACTTTTGTGTTTCTCCAACTTTGTTGATTGCAGCTAGAAGGGTGTTGTTAGAGTCTGTCTCAGGTGTTTCCACTCTTATTGCTTTTTTTGCTGGGCTGTTCACCGGAGTTTCTCCTGGCTGTTCTCCAGGCTCAACGGTGGATTGTTTCACATAGTAGTGGATCCGTTTAATCCTTTCCCCCTCAGTTTACATTGACGTGAGTTTCTGTAGATTCTTCCTCAAGATTCTGACACTTGCCTTCATCTTTCTTTCTGAGAAAAATTATTTTTTTCTGTTCAGCTCATCAACGATCATGAACAATTTGACTAAACTTCTCACCGATATAGTCACAAAATCACTAGGAGGGTGGATGATACTTACCTTTTTTAGTCCAATTTAACAAGAAATTTATAAAAAAAAGTCATTCAACACCTACGAGTGTAATTTTGAGTAATCCCATACAAAAAAGACGACGCCTCTCACAATACAACTTTCCTTGGCGCCATCTTGAATCTCCCACAAAGTGCTCTATTGGAATTGTTAGGATTTTTCGTCTCCTCGTTCTTCTTAATTTTATTATTCTGATTCTTTGCCAAAACACAATGGTCAGCCCAAACCATAAGTCATAGAAAAACCAAAGTTTGTCACCCCTCCTGAGGGAAGTAAAGGAACCATCATCAGCCTGATGTTGGTGCTATGGTGCAAGCATTTACCTTTTGTCCTATATCTCAGGAACCATAAGTTGTTCACTTAAAATTCTTGGCTTCTGCTAAATTCCCAGGATTTTTGATTGATCTTCACAAACCTGGTGTCTTCCTCAAAAAGAGTGTGATCTTCAATAATTATCAAAAACATGGTAAAATTTGTAAAAATGTGGTGGCCACATCAATCAATTCTAACAAGGCAGAGCTTAATTTACTCTAAGAGCTGTAACTCATGAATGCTTGTGTGTGTCCAGACAAAACTTGAAAGGAGATGCAAAGTTTGGGGCATGGTCATGCATAATTAGTGGATTTTTGATGATGACCTAATTACTTAAAAATATGGCTGCCATTAGCAAATCGGATTTCAGCAAGCATTTGACAGGCTTAATTTTGAGATATTGCCACGAAACCTGAATGGTAGGTTTCATTATAAATCCACTACTATCTGATGCAATCTCATTCAAATTGGCCGCTGGGGTGCTATTCATGTTTTTGCTAACAAAAGCGAGCATATCTCTTGAAAAATAAGAGCCACAGTGAAACTTCTTGTTAGTGCTGATTCCTTGGCTCAACCTATATAAATTTGGCATTTGAATCATTTAGCCCCACCCACTCCAATTTACAATAATAGGATTTTTGGCCTATCTTCACAAATTTGGTGTAAAACTACTCCGGAAATAGTAAAACTCATGATTGTGGGCATAGATTTGCACAAACTTTGAAAGACATATACAGGATATGATTCTAAAATCATTTGCCCCAGATTTTGGGCTTGGTCATACCTAGGGGGCAGAGTTAAGGTCAGATAACTATTTTTCATTAACCATAAGGCTGATCAAGCTGATATTTGGTATGTTGTATTTATGTGCTAGTATGTAACTAGATCCTTTGATGCTTGGACCACTAATAATAATAAATCCTGACAGTATCAATAGGGTTTCAGTAATTCATGCTTGTACTCCTAATAAATATAGCCACAAGCGGCGATTTGAGTGGTACAAGCAAACTTCGCACTGCTTACAGCTTACTGTTTATAGTTTTCAGGTTTTGTGATGACAGCTAAATGTTAACCCTATCAATTGACTACTGAAAGCTGATTGGCTTCAGTAATTTTTTTAGTAATTAGATCGTTATTAAAAATCAATTTTCATGTAGGGCTTTCTGTTTGCAGAAGTTTGCTTCTGAGGTTTATGTAGGGCCATGTCCTTCAATTTGCATATTTCAAGTTTCATTCAAATCTATTCAAGCACTCATGAGTTATAGCTGTTTGAGTAAATTAACCTCTGCCTTATTATAATTGATTGACCTGTGGCAGCTATATTGTTTGGGAATTTCAAAACATTCTGGATAACTTTTAAGGTTCCCACTCTTCAGAATAATATGATACCAGTGTGTTGCAGATTGGTCTAAAAACCTAGGAGGAGTATGACAAAGTAGGTTTTGAATATTATGCAAAGTATCCTAACCTGAAGTGTGTGGGGCTAAATGTTTCTAGAGGTTTTTTGTTTGTGAGAACCCAAGGAATGAAAAAAGAATTTTGTTTTTCAGTATCATGGTTCCTGAGATATGGACCAAAACATAAAACCCTGCACTATAGCACCACCATAAGGATGATAGGGCCTGGAGAAGGAGTAGCAGGAGGGAGTACTACCTGTTGACCAAGTTTGGTCTCCACGATTTATTATATTACAGAATCAGAATCAGAAGAAGAAGAAGAAGAATTACAAGCAGTGTGTGTAGATGGCACCACAGGTAGCTAGTTCTCTCTAGCTTGCATAGAACACTAAAGAAACCATAGATGAATATAATATTAAAATTTCATGATGGTAAGTTTATGCCAAAACTGTGAAGAATGTGCTGCAGTGTGATTGGCTGAAGGCTGCTGTCATGTTCAGCAGGAGGAACCTCACTCACATTTTTTTTGCATTTCTTCCTTTGTTGTCTGCCTCACTTCTTATGTTTGTGCACACCTGTTTTGTGTTCCCCCAATAAGTTACCATATGTTCAGTCATGTTGTGTTGTTACTGTTATCTTGTTATTAATTTAATTTAATTTAATAATCACACTAGGATAATTTCACATACCAAAAACACATATTTTAAACAGAATGTCTAGATTAGGATCCATATATGTCTGTGTTAAATTCTGTCCTGCTAAGAAAGAATATGTCTCCATCTCACTCTTTTCCTGGTGGTGTATACACACACACACACACACACACACACACACACACACACACACACACACACACACACAAGAGCCCAAACTCCATTTTCTGAGTGTGCAGTTTTTGGCAGGCTATATTTCCTCCCCAAACGTATTAATTAGAAAAATAATTTGACAGGAAGTTTTAAATTTTGACCAATAAAAAGCAGAGCAAATTTCATCTTTGCATGTTAAATGGTTGAGGAGATATTTGCACTTTTTTTGTGCCCCCTATGGGCCAGTTGTTATGAAGTTTGAGGGGTAGGCAGAGAGTATCCTACTGACTATGTATTTTAAAGTTTGTAGAAATTTGACTTTGCATTCAGAAGATACAGCTCTTTTAGTACTTACACGCAATGACTTAATTTCATTGCACTGTAGAAGCCACACGTTTTTGTCGTCAAACTCTCTGCTTGCTACATTTCATATTTTATGCTGATCAGCCTAGGACTAGTTGGAAGTCCTAGGAAAATGTTTTTTCTGAAAATTAAAAATAGCAGAAACTATAGCAGCCAAAAGTGACTAAAGCATATGGCAAAAAGATGCAGGAGGACACACAATTTTTTCTGATATAGCAAGCTTTACTCTATTCCATACAGCTGTGAAGACATAAACCAAAAGATTTGCTATATTTATTATATTATTTATATTATTTTATATTTATATAATATTTATTATAGCACCCCCTTCAGGTGGATATGTGTCATTTCATTTGGCTGAGTAGGGGTGGGATGTTGGACATGCTGAGCAAATTTGTTGGCAATATGTCAGTGATAACCCTGTCTAATAGCTGTTTAAGTAAAGTGGACTCTGGCTCATTATAGAAGTGATTGACATGTGATGGCCATATTGTTTAAAAATGTCATGTTTTGATAATTGTAGTGGTTCACACTCTGCTGAGGGCTTTGACAATAAAATTAGGAAGATAGCACAAAAATCCTAGGACAAGTTCTCAAAAGGAGGTTTTGCATATTAAGCAAATTAACAAAAATCTGAGAGGGCGGAGATAAACAGCACAAAGGGTAAATTTTTAGGGCATAAGGAGACAAAGCATGGGAAAATTAGGACATTTTACTGTATCCCATATTTTACAAAAGATATGCTTGTTGTTATGTGCAAAAACATGAAGAGGTCCCCCCCAGGGGCCAAGCTCAGCAAGACTATATCATTTATCAGGGGGGTCCTTACGGCGACAATAGTTTCAAGTTTCATGAAAATATTTCAATGTTTACCTTGTTAAATTCCTGCTGAAATTTAATTGGCCAATGGTGGCCAGGTTTTTTAAGTAATCAAGTCCTCATCAGCCAAAGATGCAGATTAGCTCGCAGATTAGCTTATAGATGCAGTCTACAAAGTTTCAGCTCAATCATATATACAGTTCTTGAGAAACAGTTATGATATGATATGATATGATATGATATGATATGATATGATATTATATTATATTATATTATATTATATTATATTATATTATATTACATTACATTACATTACATTATTCTCCTGCTGAAAGAAGCCACTGCCATTACGGAATACTGTTGCCATGAAGGGGTGTACTTGGCCTGCAACAATGTTTAGGTAGCTGGCATGTGTCTTCCCATAGTGCATCCTGGTGCCATCTTTTCCCCAGGTAAGTGACACACATGCACCCAGCCATCTAAAAATATATAAAAGAAAAGATTCATTAGACAAGACCACCTTCTTCCATTGCTCCATTTTCCAGTTTTGATGCTCATGTGCTCATTGTAGGTGCTTTCGGTGGTGGACAGAGGTCAGCATGGGCACTCTTTTTCAGAAATTTGTGCGACAGTAGCTCTTCTGTGGGATTGGACCAGACAGGAAATTCAATTCAATTCAATTTTTATTTGTATAGCGCTTTTTACAATGTCATTGTCTCAAAGCAGCTTTACACAAACA
>JAKKZL010000227.1:1442-14529 GCA_037576815.1 Pangasius larnaudii
TATATAGCTACTTTTATTAAATATATAGCTACTTTTATTAAATACTGTATATAGCTACTTTTATTAAATATACAGCTACTTTTATTAAATATACAGCTACTTTTATTAAATACTGTATAAAGCTACTTTTATTAAATATATAGCTAGTTTTATGAAATGTATAGATAATTTTATTGAATATACAGCTAATTTTATTACATATATTACTAGGTTTATTTAATATACAGATAGTTTTATTAAATACAGTATATAGCTAGTTTTATCAAATATATAGCTATTTTTTTATTAAATATATAGCGTTTGTGTTTTAAAGGGATCATTTTAGTGGACCCACTTTATGTATAAATAAGGTTTGTATTAAAACAAACCTTAATTAGTGAAAAATAATTCACTCGCTAAACTTTGCATCCAGTTCGATTGTGTCCGGAATTTACTTCTTTAACCAATAACAACAGCTATAATAGACTCTATAATTGTCTCTTACGATGTTGTTTTTTTGTTTGTTTGTTTGTTTGTTTTAACTGTTTACGGTCGGTGAGTTAGCTAACGTGTTAACAACCAGCTCGTACACCATGATATTGCTAGCACAAGCTAAAATGCTAAGTCAAGGCTAAGTCACTAATTAGCCACGTAGCCGTTGTCACAAGATACAACACAGAAACTGCAAAGAACTGTTCTGAAAAGGAAGTTGCATCAGAAAGCAGTGCATTCTGGGTAATCTGTGGTCCTGTGATGAAAAATCTGTAACAGTGATTTGATGTGTGTGTGTGTGTGTGTGTGTGTGTGTGTGGTATATGGGCATGTTAGCACACACGCTAGAGACAAAAAGCTTAACGAGTGTATGGTGACAGCACAATGTGCCATGATGAAATGCGATGAAATGTAGCAAATGCAGAATGAGTGTGTATACACACACACACACACACACACACACACACACACACACACACACCAGGTGTATATTAGCACAAGCAATGAAACTACCACTTAGTATTTTTTTCAATGTCAGGAGAAACAATTCATCACCTGAAGCAGACTTGCTATTACACACAAACACACACACACACACACACACACACACACACACACAGAGGTTGTCCTAGAGTTTAATCACCTCAAACACACATTATTGTTTTTTGTTTTTTTTTGCAGTGTGTATGTGTAGGTGTTGTTTGTGTGTTTGTGTTTTTGGGCATGACAACATGTGTGTGTTGTGTGATTGTGTGTATTACTATTTAAGTGTATTTGACAGTCTATCCGGATACACACTAGGTTTGCTTATTTGTGTTTTTCTAATGTGTGTGTCATTAGGTTTGTGTGTGTGTGTGTGTGTGTGTGTGTGTGTGTGTGTGTATATGTGCAGTACATCTGCTTATGTGTGTGTGCTTACATTATACATGTACATATGTGCATATCTGTGTGTATAGGAGTGTATTAGGATGTATAGAGTATACATTTGTGTGTGTGTGTGTGTGTGTGTGTGTGTGTGTGTGTGTTAGTAAGCCCACATACACACAATGCCCGCTGGTCCACACACATGCCGCTCCATGCAGCGGTCACACTTCAAGCCCGTGGCTCCGGGTCGGCACTGACACGCGCCCGTGTGTGTGTCACACGGAACGGGCATCGCGCCGACCCGGTCACACTCACACTCCTCACACCGCCCGCCTGGTCGCCGCGGGTCGCCATGGTAACCGGTCGTACACCTGTGGGAGGAGATGGTGAGATGTAAACACAGAGAGTTACAAGATGTTTTGTGTGTGTGTGTGTGTGTGTGTGTGTGTGTGTGTGTGTGTGTGTGCATGTGTGTGTGTTACCTCTCACAGTACTTTCCCTCATAGCCTTCAGGACAGGCCGTGCAGCGATAATCATTAAAACCCTCCGTTACACACGCAGGACTGAAACTGAGACACAGACAGACATAAAGCAATTTTTTTATTACTACATGCTTATAGATGTGTTATTACTGTGTAATTACTGAGTACTTACTAATGAATAAAGCACAGTTACACAAAACTGCGGTCAAATATAGAATAAAGAATATGAGGCTGTGCTCTTGACCTCAAACACTTCATTATCCCAAGCAGTGTGAGAGTTTGTCGTGTGTGTGTGTGTGTGTGTGTGTGTGTGTGTGTGCATGCTGGGCGTTGCCCATCCATGTTCACTCAGATTTTCATTAACCAGATCACACTCGCATACTCACACACACACTCTCTTTCACACACACACACACACACACACACACACACACACACACACACTTCATTTAATTAGCAACTATCCCCTAAAATGCTAATGATGTTTTCATTAGCGCTCATACTAATAAAGCTACAGTCAGTCTGCACTTTTTTCTCTTAATGTCAGAAATCGGATCTGTGTTAAATATAAGAGCTGAAACTTTCATCCAATCAGAGCTGAGCTTTCTAAGAGCTGGACCAATGGGAGTGCACGTCTCACCTGGCAGACGCCGGTGTCTGGGTCACAGGAGCTGCTGTGGCCGTTACACTCACACCGAACACAGCTGCCCATCCCCGACCTGAACACGGAGCCAGAAACACGCGAGGACAACCTGTAGAACCCAGCCGCACACTCCTGTAACACGCACGCACACACACACACACACACACACAAATGCACACGGTAAACAATACACATGAAACGTTGTCTCTAGTCTATAGTGTATTTATAGAATATAGAAAGAGTTAGACAGATGGGCGTGTCTTTGAGTTAGACAGATGGGCGTGTCTTTGAGTTAGACAGATGGGCGTGTCTTTGAGTCAGACAGATGGGCGTGTCTTTGAGTTAGACAGATAGGCGTGTCTTTGAGTCAGACAGATGGGCGTGTCCTTGAGTCAGACAGATGGGCGTGTCCTTGAGTCAGACAGATGGGTGTGTCTTTGAGTTAGACAGATGGGTGTGTCTTTGAGTTAGACAGATGGGCGTGTCCTTGAGTCAGACAGATGGGTGTGTCTTTGAGTTAGACAGATGGGCGTGTCTTTGAGTTAGACAGATAGGCGTGTCTTTGAGTTAGACAGATGGGCGTGTCTTTGAGTTAGACAGATGGGCGTGTCCTTGAGTCAGACAGATGGGTGTGTCCTTGAGTCAGACAGATGGGCGTGTCCTTGAGTTAGACAGATGGGCGTGTCCTGTCTCTTCTCTTCCTTTCCCTGTCTCTGTCTCCCCCCCTGCCCCTATAAATGGTTCAGTCCACTCCACTCGGTTTCCCGCTCCATCTGGTGGTGTTGAACTTTGCTAAACGCCTGTTTTAAAATACTTTATAAAACATGAGGCATTTCTCCGGAATCGCCATCTGTCCCCTCAAAACTTGGTCCAACCTCCAACTGAACATCACACACACACACACACACACACACACACACACTTCATCACTGCATGCCAGTGGCTCTTTATCAGGAAAATCCTGGGAAGCGTTTTAAGAGAGGTGTTTAACACACACACATTTACTATGAAGCCTAATGTATATGTCCTAATAGCACCTAATATTGATCTACAATAATCTTTATATCATCGCAGTCTAAAGGTGTTAGTTCCGTGTGTGTGTGTGTGTGTGTGTGTGTGTGTGTGTTGCAGAAAACAATATGCACCATAACTACTTCAAAACAATTCAGGTTGCTGCTGTTTGATTACATTTGACTCATTCTGATTCAGTATCATTCAAGTTAATTCAGTTTGATTCGACTCAGTTCAGTACTATTTCATTTCATTTAATTAAATGTCAATAAGGTCAATTTGGTATTATTCAATTTTTCTTTATTCTGATTCATTTCAATTCAAGCTGAATTACTTTGGCTCTGTTTAATTCACTTTAAATCAGTAATTTTTATTCTGGTTCAGCTTGATTCAATTTCATTCATATTGATTCATTATGAATAAACTCCTCATGCTTGAATTCTATTCAATTACCACGATACACAGTGGTACAGTGTGTCGAAAAGTGTGTTGAGTGATGTAGAACGTGTGTGTGTGTGTGTGTGTGTGTGTGTGTGTGTGTGTGTGTGTGTAAAACAGCACCTCACAGGAGAGGCCAGAGTATCCCAGAGGACACTCGCACTTCTCGATCTGATGCGCTCGTTCGCTCTCCACTGATGGCCGGCCCTCTTCTGCCACCTCCAGAGAGATCTCCGAGATCCTGACGGCGGGAAAAAGACACGTGGAACAGAGTTTGGTGTTTGATTAACACCTTTAATGTTGAATAAACACCTGTAGTGTCAAATAAATGTACAGAGTGGGGACGTAGCATTGGATTAACACCTATTCAATATCAAGTTCAACAGTGTAAGAGTTCAGTAAAGTCTATACAGGATAATTCTCTAGTGTTCTCTGTGTGTGTGTGTGTGTGTGTGTGTGTGTGTGTGTGTGTGTGTGTGTGTGTGTTCAGCTCCACTTTGTGTTTGTGCAGATGGAGGTGTCACCAGTGAGTGCGCGAGTGATTCGAGCTCAGATGGGAAAACTACAGAACCCTCTCCAGAGACAAACATGTTCTGGGCTGATTTTATTCTCTTACAGCTTTCTCTGTTGTGCTAAAGTTCTCCCAAAGAGCACTGAAGGAGGCGTGGCCTGTGTATCTGTCAGTCTCAGTGAAGGAGGCGTGGCCTCTCTACCTGTCAGTCTCACTGAAGGAGGTGTGGCCTCTGTATCTGTCAGTCTCAGTGAAGGAGGCGTGGCCTCTGTATCCGTCAGTCTCTGTGAAGGAGGCGTGGCCTCTGTACCTGTCAGTCTCAGTGAAGGAGGTGTGGCCTCTGTACCTGTCAGTCTCAGTAAAGGAGGCGTGGCGTATGTATCTGTCAGTCTCAGTGAACGGAGGTGTGGCTTCTGTATCTGTCAGTCTCTGTGAAGGAGGCGTGGCCTCTCTACCTGTCAGTCTCAGTGAAGGAGGTGTGGCCTCTGTACCTGTCAGTCTCACTGAAGGAGGTGTGGCCTCTGTACCTGTCAGTCTCAGTAAAGGAGGTGTGGCCTACATAGGTGTGGTTACTTACCTGCTTTGTCTCATGACATTGCCATGTGAGGCTCTGATGAAAACATAATTAACGTAGAACAGAACATCCATAAAATCCTCTCGGCTCATCGGCTTGTTGTCCTGATGCTTCCACTCGTGCTATACAACAAACAACATTAATGAAACAAGAACCACAAAATCAACAACAACAACACACAGTTTCGTTCTGTTTTTCATTTGATGCATGCATCACGCATGTTAGCAGCAGGTACTCCTCTAAAAGGTGGAGTTTCAGTTCTCCAGTGTGACTGACTCCTCCATCTTGTAGTGGGCGGAGCTTTGGTTCTGCACTGTGATCGGCTCACCTCTGTCATGTCGATCTCGTGACGAGTCAGCTGACCGATCTGTGGCTCCACCATGTGGCGTATCATGACCTTGTCCCTGTTGGCTCCACCCCTAATGATGACCTGTGGCTCGTAGGAGGCGTGGCCTGTTTCGTCACGAGCTTCGTAATAAACGGCGTACTTCAGTTTCCCTCCGTACGCAGTTATCTAAAAAAAAAAACGTCAAAAAGTAAAACCAATTAATCAATCGTTTAAAACCAAAAATATGGAGTAGAGTGACACAATTCATAAAAGCAAAACTACTTTTACCATCATAAATGTTTCTACAAAGGAAAGCAAATGTTTATCCATTTAAAAACAGATGTTGCATGACGCTGGTAGCTCAGTTCTCTACATTACAACAGCGGAAAAGAATAAAAGCACAACAAATACTCCTTGGCGAATCGATCACATTTGATGTAAAAGGAAAAATCGGTAAAATCTTTGCCTCTTGACATCAATGATGCTAAATATTTTTGTTTCAGATGATTTCTGAACATCAGCCTCTTACCATGGAGCCTCTGAACTGTTTGGGGAGCTTCCAGTAGTACGGCTCGGCGAGTTCCTGACGAATCACCTCAGCGTTAGCGATGATTTCAGGATACTGGAACGTCACCCCAAACGTGATCTCCTTGGTGTTGTCTTTGTCCACTAGGGGGAGCACCGTCTGCTCCGGCATCAGAGTCAGCTACAGCAGAGCGAGAATGTAAACACAGCGCTAACTTTTATACTTTAGTGAATGAAAAAATTGTGATATCATTTATATTTATTTTATTTTGCCATTAGCGTTCGATTTAAATTGATAAGTGACAATAAAACGGGAGTCTACAAACATCGATAGACGTGAAAAAAAATGCAAAATGGATAAAAATAGAAAGCCAGGTAGCCTAATATGTGTTAGAGTTCTTTCATTACTACATTACAGTTTATAACTTTCTGTAGCTAGAATCCATCACATCATTTCCTGTTATCGCATGTTTGCTAATCTAGTAAATTTATAACAAAGATTAGCTGTTAAACTAAGAAATGAACTTCAACTTTCAGAAAGATGGTGCGAAGTGCAATTAGTGTTAAACTAGCTATCATTTAATGCTAAATTTACAGTAACTATTGCATTGTGTAATTAAAAGCAGTAGAAGTGCAAGCTAGCTAATGTTAGGGTAACCGTGTAAGGTTTATTAGCAGCTAGGATAACATTAGCCTAGCTACTAAATTTATAAAGTAAAGCCAGGAGTGAAAATAAAGCTAGAAACTAGCTTTCTGATAGTTCATTAAAGCTACATGCTAACATTAGTCTACTGTATAGCGAGTATGTTATGCTAAGCGGTGAGCAAGATGTGCAAGAAGTGAAAGGAAAGGCTAGTGATGATGTCATATAATCAACTCTGTGATTGGATGATCGAATGTAACATAAGCCCCGCCCCTTGAAGACCCAGATTTCTGTCTGAAGCACGGATTACTCTGTGTTTATGTAGCGAAATGATTAGCAAAGTAAACTCTCGAGTCCACATGCAATCTTACGACTCAGTGACTCGGAGAAAATCTCTCGCTTTTCTCCCGCAGGATGAAGTGAAGGATCGCACTCGTCCTCTTGCTCCTTCCATCACCCCCCCGAACACCCCCCCCACCCCACCCAAAAAAAAAAAAAAAAAACTCAGCTGAACTCTTGGGCTGTAAATGTTATTTAATCTGTGGTTCTGGTTCAGGTTAATCGCCGAAGTGTGTCTCTCTCCGTGGATGCAGCAGGGGCTGATGGGAGATTTGAGGAAGTCGTACAGGAAATCTTTATTAAAAACAAACAGTGGTATAATATCTCTCTTTCTCTCTCTCCTTACTTTTTCCTTTTATTTCTCACCCTTTCTCTTCCTGTCTCCTCTTCTCCTTTTGTTTTTCTTTCTCTTTTTTTTCCTCACCTCTTCCTTTTGCTCTGTTATGTAAATCCTTCTCTCTGCCTTTCTTTATTTCTTCTATTTCCATGACATTAATTAGTGATTTTACGGAACTCGAAACAAGAATAAATTTTTTTTTTCTGTAAAATGCACGCAGACACGAGGTAGCTAACAGAAATTTAACTCCTATATATATTTACAATAAAAAAGTAGCAAATAAATGCACAGGGGATTGTGGGTAAACTTTATTTAGATTACAAGCAGTGACACAGGGGTGGGGTTACTGTTAGCTGACCACACATGCCATAAGCCCCGCCCCTGACATAAACATGGATTAAAAGTCAGTTATTAAAGACCCTGGGCTTTGGTGTGTGTGTGTGTGTGTGTGTGTGTGTGTGTGTGTGTGTGTGTGTGTGTGTGTGGGTCTCACCCTCATGCGGATCAGTCCCTGGGCCTCGGTGCAGCTCGTGCTCAGGCCAAAACAGTAACAGCGACTGCAGCCGAGTGGATTCCTCACACTGAGCCCGAACGTCCCGACCTTACACTCCTCACACCTCAGACCCTCCACGTTCAGCTGTAACACACACACACACACACACACACACACACACACACACACATGGGTTACTGATTCATAGCTTCAACACAAGGGCTTACACCTGCATAGCTACCTTTCAAGTCTGACACACACAAACACACACGTAACTGAAGGAACTAATGAATCAAACAGAGGCCTCTGATTGGTGGGAATGAAATCAAAATTAAGTCGAGGCTTGAACTAAGCTGTAGAAGTTTATTCGTCTGAGGAACACAAGTGGAAATTCAGGAAATGTTACAAAAGGTTACCTTGCAGGAGCACTGTCCGGTCCTCTCAGCGCACGCACACACGCCCGCCTCAGCGTCGCAGGTTTCGGCGTTGGAGCCGGCGAGCGAGCAGTCGCAGGAAACGCAGTGCGGGAAGTTCCTGTAGCCGAGCTTACACTCGTTACACTTCTCACCCGTGAACTGATCCCGACAAAAACAACATCCTGTGTTCACGTTACACTGCTGAGTGACCGCACCCATCACGTTACATCCACACGCCTGCAGAGAGAGGGAGAGAGAGAGAGAGACAGAGAGACAGAGAGAGAGACAGAGAGACAGAGAGAGAGGTGGTGAGAGATACAGAGAGAGAGGGAGACAGAGAGAAAGAAAGAGAGAGTGACACAGAGAGTGTTTTAATATAATTAAACTAAAGACAAGTCACTTTCACATTCACATCTAAAAAGAAAACGTTTGTCTAAAAATAAAATGTCCACAAAGCCTCTTTAAGTTTGGGGTTTCCAGTTTAGCATCACTCTGAGCTGAGTTTCAAGCAGAAGAGAAAACTGGAGACAGAGATGCTGAGAGACAGGAAGTGACAGAAAGAGAAAGAAAGATACAGGAAGTGACAGGAAGAGACAGGAAGAAACAGGAAGAGACAGGAAGTGACAGGAAGTGAGAGCAAGACATAGGAAGATACAGGAAGAGACAGGAAGAAACAGGAAGTGACAGGAAGAGACAGGAAGCAACAGGAAGTGACAGGAAGAGACAAGAAGAAACAGGAAGTGACAGGAAGAGACAGGGAGAAACAGGAAGAGACAGGAGGAGACAGGAAGTGACAGGAAGAGACAGGAGGAGACAGGAGGAGACAGGAAGTGACAGGAAGAGACAGGAGGAGACAGGAAGTGACAGGAAGTGACAGGAAGAGACAGGAGGAGACAGAAGGAGACAGGAAGTGACAGGAGGAGATAGGAAGAAACAGGAAGAGACAGGAAGTGACAGGAAGTGACAGGAAGAGACAGGAAGTGGTACCTTGCAGCCGGTGGCGATGTCGTGACCCCAGTGATTTGCAGCACATTTCTCACATCGATCTCCCACCGTGTTGGGAGGACAGAGACAGCGACCTGTGCCCGGGTCACAGTTATTCCCCACATGAGAACACTCACACGCTGAGAGACAAGAGAGTGAGACAGAAAGAGAGAGAGAGAGAGAGAGAAAGAAAGAAAGAGAGAGAGAGAGAGACAGTGAGACAGAGAGAGATTAATGATACACTCAGGTGTGTGCAAATGTCACAGGCTGCACTTTCACACTTTTACTCATTATCTCAGTCCCTCCATCATCCATCATTCGCCTCAGCCATGTGTGTGTGTGTGTGTGTGTGTGTGTGTGTGTGTGTGTGTGTGTGTGTGCGTGTAATAATGTGCAACACATATTTAAACTGATGTAACCCTGAGCCACATTTTTCTGACACCTGTAACACAGTGTGTATATTTTCCTGAAAACTGTGCTATTTGTTTTTTGCTTTTTCTTTTTCAAGAAGAAGACGTTTCAAACACACCGTGTCTTGCTGTTATGATAAAATAATCACTGAAAGGGTGGAGTGATGAAGTGGCGGCGTGCCATTATGTCCATATATGGGAATAAGGGTGTGTTGTTTAGTCTATTAATGGAATAGTGGGAGTCAGGAAGTTAATCAAAAGGTGGGAGTTTTTTTCCGAGTCAATTATGTGACTTTGAGTCTATATATGGAAATGTGGAGTGTGTTTAAGTCCATATATGGAAATGTGGAGGGTCTTTGAGTCCATATATGGAATGTGTGTGCCTTTTTGAGTTCACATTTGCATGTCAGTGTGTCTTTGTGCCCATATATGGAAAGGTGTGCGGAACACCGAAGTTACATGTAGAAATGTGGACATGGCTTTAAGTCCATATATGGAAATGTTGGTGTGTCTTTGAGTACATTTAAGACTTAATGTGAGAATGTGAATCAGGTGTGTCCATGTCCACTTTCAGCCAGTTCTGTACAAGTTCCTGAAAGGTGAAAGGTCAGGGGTCTTACGTGTGCACCCTCCCTCCTGGAAGTTGAAGTGTCCGGGAGCACAGCGGTCACACTTCTGTCCCGTGACTCCGGGCTGACAGCGGCACTGACCGCTCTCACTGCAGTCGAAAGATTTAGAGCCGAACGAGTTACAGTGACATGGGACACACCCACTACCTGCCTGCATGTGTGTCCCTGGCTGTAAACACACACACACACACACACACACACACACACAGTCAGAAAAAGTGAGAGACGGTTCACGAGGAGGAAGTCATGCCAGCAACCCCTGAAAGCAGTTGCACGCCTGTTAGCATGAATACATTTGAAAAATATATTTTCATTTCCAGAAGCTCTGCTCTTTTCAGCAGAAGGAAGGCGTATCCCTGACTCCATACAGTGCCTTGCAGAAGTAAACATGTGGGAAAATGTTCTCTGCTCAGATGAGACCTTTGATGTCCTTGACACAAAGCGCTATGCTGAGAACACCATGCCCACTGTGAAGCATGGTGGTGGCAGCATCATGCTCTCTTTGTTGCTTCTCTAATTCCCTTCTACACAGTTTAGAAAAGTTCAAAGGGGGCAAATACTTATGCAACCCACTGTATATAAGAATACGGATGTGTCGTTGAGTTAATGTAGAGAACCACGGCAAACCACCACAACACAGTGATCACATCCCACACAGGTCACATGATCACGTCCCACACATGCTACATGATCACATCCCACACAGGTCACATGATCACATCCCACACAGGTCACGTGATCACATCCCACACAGGTCACGTGATCACATCCCACACAGGTCACGTGATCACATCCCACACATGCTACATGATCACATCCCACACATGCTACATGATCACATCCCAGACAGGTCACGTGATCACGTCCCACACAGGTCACATGATCACGTCCCAGACAGGTCACATAATCACGTCCCACACAGTCAACCTGCTCTCATTTAACCTCTATTTGTTTCCTCTCTCTGTCTTTTTCGTTCTTTCCCTCTCTTGTTTTTCTGTCTGTCTCTTTTATCTCTTCTCTCTTGTTCTTGTTCTCCTCTGTCTCTCACTATCTCTCTCTCTTTTGGTTTCTCTCTTATTCATCTCCTCCCCTCATCTATTTTTCTTTCTCTTGTATATCTGTGTTTTCATCCTTTTCATCTCTTTTTCCCCTTCCCTAATATCGTCTCTCTTTCTCCACCTTTTCGCCTCTTTTCTCTTTTCCTATCTCGCCCTCACTTTCTTGTTTCTGTCCATCTCTTCTTTTTCTCTCTCTCTTCTTTGTTTTATTGTATCTTCTCTCTCTCTCTCCCTCGCTCTCTCTCCTTCTCTCTCTCTCTCTCTCTCTCTCTCTCTCTCCCTCCCTCTCTCTCCTTCTCTCTCTCTCTCTCTCTCTCTCTCTCTCTGATTAACAGTCGCCCGTCTGCCATGAGCAGGTGCACCGTTGGGGCCGCAGCCAATCAGAACGCTCGGCCCGTTAGCGTCGCCCCGGAGACGCCATATGTGTGCTATCTGCCTTTGCCAAACACACACACACACACACACACACACACACACACACACACACACACACACACACACACACACCTGCTCAGTGACAGGGAATTTGTAAAGTTTTATTAAAACTTGGGTTTGAAGACAAACTGACAAATAAAAATGAATAGCCGTTAAACCTCCCAGTGTCCAGTGTGTCTGAGCGTCAGTCTGCACTTCATCCAAATAACACGCCGTTAGAATAACGAGTGACTCACCAGATACATCACTCCCTAATACACAACAAATACATCGACACTTCTATAAGCACAATCACAATGCCTTCTTTCTTTCTTTCTTTCTTTCACCCACTTCTTTAATTTTTTAATTGTTTCTTTCTTTTTTTTTAAAACCCCTACATCTGTGTTTAAGTGTTAGATCGATGACAGATACGAAATGACAGATTTTTATTTTTAATTACATTACATTAACATCTAACAACGTTTTCATTAAGACTGCAGTTCATCTGTTCGGGCAGTAGAGGGCGCTAAACATTACACACTGCTCCTTTAAAGCGCCACTGTATTATAAACATAACACACACACACACACACACACACACACACACTTACACAGCAACCCATACACTTCACACACTTTGGCAAACACATGCACATATGTATACATGACTGCACTCCCATGCTGGTACGTTATGATTTTACACACACACACACACACACACACACACACACATGCGTGGTGTGTTTACCCCCGTGGGGGCGGGGTAAGCCCCCCGAGGGCAGCCCCTCCTGTTCTCCCAGTTCTGGTTGAGTGGGATTCGCTGAATTGGCCGCTGTGTTTCTCTCCTCACTACGTCACACCTGCGGCCTACGAAGCCCGGCCTACACACACACCTGCCCTGAGCGTCACAGCGCGGAGACATGGAGCCCCGCCCACTACACACACACGGCCTACACACGCCAGAGTCCAGCCACTGGCCCGGCTACACACACGTATACACACACGTACACACACACACACACACATACACACACACACCTTATAAATCATATAAACATTATTATAATATTATAGCAGTAGTACTGTTATATAACTAATAGAAAATAGTAACTATTGTCTGTGTACTTATTACTGCATTAACTAGTACTGTAACAGTAACTATTACTGTCTATGTTTACTTATTACTGCATTAACTAGTACTGTAACAGTAACTATTACTGTCTATGTTTACTTATTACTGCATTAACTAGTACTGTAACAGTAACTATTACTGTCTATGTTTACTTATTACTGCATTAACTAGTACTGTAACAGTAACTATTACTGTCTATGTTTACTTATTACTGCATTAACTAGTACTGTAACAGTAACTATTACTGTCTATGTTTACTTATTACTGCATTAACTAGTACTGTAACAGTAACTATTACTGTCTATGTTTACTTATTACTGCATTAACTAGTACTGTAACAGTAACTATTACTGTCTATGTTTACTTATTACTGCATTAACTAGTA
>JAKKZL010000228.1:0-14524 GCA_037576815.1 Pangasius larnaudii
AATCCATTTATTTCTGTAAAGCTGCTTTGTGACAATGTCCATTGTTAAAAGCGCTATACAAATAAATAAATAAAACTGAAACTTTCTTTATTCTTTATTCTTTTTTCATATTTTTTAATTAATGCCAAGAATTAAAAACAACTGGGTTTCACAAAATTCCTCAATGGTATGATTAGTCCCTGAGTTGTTCTGAATAAGGCCCTTTGCTAAATTTTGTAAACATAATAAGCCATTTACACTCAACAGTATTTTCCAAATTATATGATTTGAAGTCGGGATTTACATTAGTTAATCTTCCTTTACGTAAACACTCAGGAGTTTTTCTGAACATTTTTCTGAAATAATGGGATTTTCATTAATACCAAATTTTTTGTGTAAGTGCTCCTATGAACGATTTACGAATAAATATGTTTGTATCCAGCCGGACTAATGAGACTCAACGTTTAAAAAATAATTAAAGTAATTTATGTATCAAGCTAAAAATGAAATTCTTATTACAATTTGCAAAGCACATATACCCATGAAGGCAGCTCATACAAAACGTCCCCATTTTTCAGTCTACTAAATATAGATACAATCTATAATAAGGTTGAAGACTCCCGTTAGTGTCTTATCCAACTCATATTTTGCTGTACATTACATTTCCAGTCTAGCCTTTAGAAGATATTTTCCCTTATCCTCCTAAAAAATACTTTGGGCTAACTTATCCTGATTCTGAACAGTTCACTGCAGAGAGTCCAGTCAGAAATCGGTGTTAATATGTCAACATTCACTAGACTGAGGACGCTGAAACCCGACGTTCACTGAAGGTTGCTTTAATAAAGTGGAATTGGGTGTGGTTTTGAATGTATGCACAGCACCTTAAAAAAGTAAACCTGACTAATATGGATTTTACCAGTAAACAAATAAATAATCTAACTACCATTGTGCAATGAAATGCCTAAACACCATCAGAAATGAGTCAATATCTCTGGCTCTGAGGAGATATACACATATACATCTCTGGTGGTCATACATTTAAATAGTATGCCCTATCACTTCTCATTTCTTCTTCCAATCTTGATTACATATCAAAAACAATCAACTCCAGTAGAGCAAAAGGCAAGTCTAAAAAGGCAACGTCAGTCATGCTGGCTGTAGATCGGGGTCCGCTATCCCGTGAAGCTGCAGGGCGATGGCGTTGATGTACTCTTTGAGTGTTTGATATTGCATGGGATCTGGCAGGGATGAAGCTGAGGTGGTTAGACCAGTGATGCGTCTCTGGCTCTGCAGAAACCGAGGAAGGTGGTTCCGGCCAGTTTTCAGGGGATGATTTTAAAGATGCTGGCCCTTGGCTCCATTGACTTTCTGCACTTTCTCTTGGCCTAATGGTTAGAGAGTCGGACTTGTAACCCGAAGTTCATGGGGTTGAGTCTCAGGTCCGGTAGGGATTGTAGGTGGGGGGAGTGAACGACAATCGCTCTCTTCCACCCTCATTACCATGACTGAGGTGAGACCCATGACTGCTGCCTGGGCGCCACAGCAAAAAAAATAAAAAATAAATAAATAAAAGGCTGCCCACTGCAGCCTGGGTGTGTGTTCACGGTGTGTGTATGTTCACTACTGTGTGTGTGCACTTGGATGGGTTAAATGCAGAGCACAAATTCCGAGTATGGGTCACCATACTTGGCCACACATTAACTTCACTTCACTCTGGTGATGTCATCTGCTGGGTTATCTACTGATGGGTGTTGCACCAGCACCATTTCACACCAACAGTCAGTTCTTCTGTCTCTGCTACTCGAGTACCAATGAATACTGTGTAGTAGCAGGAATCTGACAACAGCCAAGTAAGTACTTTCAAAGTGTCAGACCACAAGGTGACACTGCAGGTTGGAAGAGTTAACTCAGTGGTGATGACTACATAGCTGTGCACTGGTCAGTGCTGCACACAGTTCTATGCAAGGGATGGACTGCTGTTTCTTAGGTGCAGTGTGCAACCTTACAGCCAGGAAGAAAATTTCCATGGTTCCAATGGGGCTTTCAGTTCAAGATAAGCCACACAGCCATAAGCATGCTCTGAATCATGCTCTCATCATAGAAGATGTGAATGTCTCTCATACTGCTTGGAAGGTCCAGTTTACCTTACGCAGCAATATCACTTGCAGGTCCTTGAGTTCCTTTTCCCATAGGTGCCAAGAATGGAGAAGCTCTTCATGTAGCTGCGGGTCATCCCACTCCCTCCATCTGTCCCACAAGCGCTGTAAAAAGACTATGGCTTTTGTGGTGTAAGGGACAATATACCTCAAAGGGTCATACTAACTGGCCAGGACTTTGTAAATGTTCCTCATAGTTACAGAGCAGTCCACTACTCAATGTTTTTAGGACAGGATGTCAGATGTGCAGTGCCAGTGAAACCCAAGAGCTGAAACATCTTGTTGCCCGTGGCTTAGCCATAGCTCACAGGGGTCTTATCTTATGTCTGAAGGAAGCTGGCTATGGACTGAGGGATCATTACTTGCCCACAGTCTTAGTTCATATACCCCAGTGACCAACAATTGTCACAGCTTGTCTATCAGGGTCCTGGCAGTGGTCCTGCATGTGAGAATCTCTTAACAGTTATCTATTCAATTCAATTCAATTTTATTTGTATAGCGCTTTTAACAATGGACAATGTCACAAAGCAGCTTTGCAGAAATAAATAGATTCAAATTAAATTAAACCAAAATAAATTGTAAATATGTGAATTTATCCCTAATGAGCAAGCCAGAAGGCTATGGTGGCAAGGAAAATCTTCGTGAGACAATATGAGGAAGAAACCTTGAGAGAAACCAGATTCAAAAGTGAACATATCCTCATCTGGGTGCTAACAGATAAATATTATAAATAGATCCCCTCTATAACGGCATACTAAATGGACAAATAGTGCAGTTGTGTAACCAGTAAATGCATCACAGTTTTTATAAGAAGTCCAGTTTGTTAAACCTATCCACTGTCCACTGATGGAGTATTGAGTACAAAGCTGCTTGTGGCAACCGCAGCCCCAAAACCACCACAGCAGTCGTAGTCCCAAGCCATCACAGTACAGCTCCCCATATGAGATCCCTAAGCCATCTCCACAGCCCAAGTAGCACCATCCCCAGCTATCCCAATGATCTAAGGCCGTCCATCTGGGGCCACCCCCAGCAGCAGTGAGCGATCTCAACCGGTAAGAACTCCAGCCAGAAGGGCATCAGGATGAATCAGGCAGGTCTGGAGAGCAGACGGGGTCAGGATCACCGGCATCTCAGGAGTAGCATGTGTAGCTCGGCAGGGAGAGAGAGAGGGGCAGAGAGAGAGAGAGAGAGAGAAAGTCATAGATTGTTAGGTAAGCTTTTTTCCCATAATGATTAAGGACAATATACTTTGTGTGCAGAATGCAAGCAGGGACTCCGGCAAGAGTAGCTGTGACAGCATAACTAAAATTGAGAGCCAGAAGGTAACATAGACATAGGGACACCCTGGTACATACAGTGACTCCACAGTCGACAAACCCGAGTGAACGCATAAGAGTGGGGGGCAAAAGCATCCAAACATCCCAGTTCACCTCAACACTCTTTACCTGTGAACCCTCAAGACCTGCTCCTTTACCTAAGAAAAAAACTATCACAAAAGGCTTGACTAAACAAATATGTTTTCAGCCTAGACTTAAACACTGAGACGGTGTTTGAGCCACAAACACTAACTGGAAGGCTGTTCCATAACTGTGGGGCTTTGTAAGAGAGAGCTTTACCCCTTGCTGCAGCCTTCGGTATTTGAGGTACCAACAAGTAGCCTCCACCTTTTGATTGAAGTAGGCATGGTGGATCATAAAAGACCAAAAGTTCGCTCAGGTACTGCTGCACGAGACCATTCAGTGCTTTATAGGTCAATAGTAGTATTTTATAATCAATATGAAATTTGACTGGGAGCCAATGCAGTGTGGATAAGATGTGGTCATATCTTCTGGTTCTAGTAAGGACTCTCGTTGCTGCATTCTGGATTAACTGGAGTTTGTTTATGCTTCTACTGGAACATCCAGACAACAAGGTATGACAATAATCCATCCTAGAGGTAACAAAATTTTTCTGCATTATGTAGTGAGATTATTTTTCTTATCTTAGCAATATTTCTGAGATGAAAGAAAGCTATCCTAGTAATATTAACTACATGATATTCAAATGAAAGACTGGAGTCAATAATCACACCAAGGTTTTACTGCTGCACATGATGAAACAGAAAGGCCACCCAGCCTTATTATGTAATCAGAAAGCTTACTTCTAGCTGCATGTGGTCCAAGTACAAGTATTTCTGTCTTGTCAGAATAAAGTAAAAGAAAGTTAATAAGCATCCAGTGTCTAATGTCCTTTACACATTCCTCAACTTTAATAAGCTGGTGTCTGTCATTTGACTTTGCACAAACATACAACTATGTGTCATCAGCATAACAGCGGATGCTAATAACATGTTTGCAAATAATTTTTGCCCAGAGGTAGCATATAGACAGAAAAGAGCAGTGGGCCTAAAACAGAGCCTTGCGGAACACCAAATTTTACTTTAGTATGCGTAGAGAAGTCACCATTTACATCTACAAACTGATAATGATCAGTCAAATAAGATCTGAGCCAGGAGAGGGCCATTCCCTTAACGCCTACAATATTTTCTAGTCTATCGGAGAGAATATTTTTTGCATGCATCTTGACTAAAGTCCACCTTTCATTGCTCTAGGTTGGCATTTCTATTTTGGCTCTGATCTCATATGCTAACTGTGGGAACTGGAACATTCTCTTGCCACATCTCATGCAGTGACCCAAATAGTTCAGTGAGATGACTGGCCTGAGACTGCAAAGCCTTGTTACCCTCAGCAACTTCCTGGCATCTGACTTTAGGAGCTGCTAACTCATTAGCCTTTCAACAAAGCACTGTATCCTCTAGTTGTACGTCATCTAGCACCCACAGGTCCTTAACAAACCACTGATCTGACTCACTATATTGACTGATTGGAGTAGAAGCTCTGTACGGTGCCTTGGCACCTGGTGCTCTACTCCCTGTTCCTCAGGCAGGGATGAAAGAGGCACTCTCCTCAGGGATCTGGGGTAAATGAACTCTCAATCTGTTAGATATGCAGGAAATATCTAAGTAAGGCCTGGCTACAGGTGCGTCTCATTGAGAATGTGACATATTGTTGCAGTAATTGTCCTATATGGCTTGAAGGACAAGGACAAATACTTTGTGCTGACTTATCCTTGTAACTTATCCTGACTTATCCTGATTCTGGAAAGTTCAAATCACTGCAGAGAGTCTGGTCAGAACTCTGTGTTAATATGTCAACATTCACTAGATTGAACATGCTGAAACCCAATGTCCAATGAAAGTTGCTTTAATAAAGTGGAATTGGGTGTGGCTTTAAATGTACACACAGCACCTTAAAAAGGAAACCTGACTATGAATATGGATTTTATCAGTAAACAAATAAATAACTCCCATGAGTCCAGATGGGCACTGTGCACATCTCTCCTCCTCTAGACTCCCCGAGGAAAAACAAGGGGACAGTGATGATGCACACTGCACTCAGATCACTCTGTCTGTGAATCCCATTTAAAGTGACAGCTGCCTTTTTAACAACCCAAAGCAAAAGAGCTTTTATCCTGTCATTTATCTGTCTTGATACTATACCATGGATTTGTTTGCCCCTGTGCAATGAAACACCTCTTAACACATCCAAGATGACCAAGATGGCGCTGTGCTATGACCAAGATGGCAATGTGCTAGTGATGATCAACATGACACCGTGCTAGTGGCAGCTGATTACAGCAGCTCCCATCTAGAGAGACATTATTTCTTACCTATATTAGATTTTTCTTTATGATGTCATTTTTTGTTTTTTTCAGCGCTTCTTTGTCTTATGTTTTTATATTTATTATGCACTCTACACTTGAAATGGAGAGCCACAGGGAGAGAGCAGGTTGCTTCATATACATGGGGAATCAGCTGCTGGTGCTCCGAAGATCTGTGCCACACTCCAGAATGCGGTTCAATATTCCTGAAGAACTGCTTAGACTGTACAGAGGATTCAAAGCTGGATCCAAAACGGAGACAAAGAGGTACAAGCCCTTCATGGCCTCCATTATCACAAACATTAGGTCTCTTGGCAGTAAGATGGATGAGCTCAGAGCATTGATCAGGACCCAGAGGGAGTATTGGGAGTGCAGTGTGTTATACTGAGACATAGCTGCACAAGGATATTCCGAAATGCTTGAGTGCCATCCCCGGCTTTCAGAGAGGGAGTGCAGACACAGATGCTGGACTGAGTGGTAAGATGAAAGGTGGAGGGGTTGCACTGTTTGTAAACAACAGATGATGTAATTCGGGACATGTCACTGTGAAAGAGCATCACTGTTCCATAAACGTTGAACTGTTGGCTGTTGGTTTACGTTCATCTGTATCCCACCGGCAGCTGATGCGGAAGCGGCATGTGACATCATATTCTCAGCTATTGCAAGACTCCGAACTTGCCATCCGAACTGATTCACTGTCAATTCAGGAAGTTTTTAATCAGTTGTCACTCTTCACTCCAAGTCGCACCAGTTTGTCAACTATGTTACCAGTGAGAATAGAACACTTTCTCCTGTATGCAAGTGTGAAGACCACAACCTGGTTCTACTGATACCCATATACCAACCTGTTGTCCTAAGGCCGTCTGCGACAAAGAGGACCATAAGGAGATGGTCGCATGTAGAATATTGCAGAAAATGGCAGACGGCTTCCAAAGACCTGAACCTCTAGTGTTTGAGCGCAACTTTGTTGAGAACTGGCAAATATTTGACAAGGATGCCAGGATATGGGCATATATTCTCTTAAAATTGGTCAGCTCAGAAGCCTTCGAATGGGGGAACGCATTTGTGTACACACCAGCTGTGTATGCAGGAGAATCACTGCAGAGGCTGAATCTAGAGAGAACCCGGAATGCTTAAAACGAAAATTCAGTGAGTTACGTAACCCACAAACAAATGTAACTATGGAACGACACAAGTTTAATATGAGAAACCAAGAACCAGGTGAAACCATAGAAGCATACATGAGTGACATATAGAACAAAGCAGACACACAGATTTACTGATCTAACAGATGAACTCATAAGATGCAGCCTTGTGTGTGGTGTGATTAATGATGGCATGAGAACAATTCTACTGAGATACAGTGAGTTAACACTAGCCAAAGAAATATAATATCAAATTCACGAGCTAACTGATCTGCACACAAAGACTCTTGCAGTGCTTAAGCAAAGCAGCACTAACGTGGACAGGGTACACCAGAAGACAAAGACTAAAATGACACAAGGATTCAAACAAACATCAAACTCTGAACGAATAGCCTCTCAAATCATGGTAAATTTTAGCAGTTGTGGAGGCAAGCATGAAGTTCAGAAAAGAAAAATGCTTAGCTTATGGTCAGCAGTGACATAAATGTAATCAATGGAACTATTTCAAACAGTGCTGTAAACTACACAAAAGCACAAGCCAAATAGACAGTGCAAGGCAGTGAACCAGGTCAAACCAAAAGAAAATTCCACAGATAGTACGGATGAATCCTATTATATGGATAGTTGAAAAGACTGCTGTACAAACCATGGAGTTTTTAGCCAATATACGTGGTGCACATTAATGGACATTCAGTCGATCTTAAAGTGGACACAGGACCCAAATGTAATGTCATTTCTGAAGCTTTATTCATAAAAGTAAAAAACAGAGAGGAATTGAGCACATCAAAGAACACCAAGCTCATAGCCTATGGAGGCGAATAGACTCCCACAGCAGGCCTTGCCACATTCCCTTGCCACTCATCAGAAAGGGTATACAACCTCTCTTTCTATGTGGTGGCAACCCAAAAAAAGAATTCAGAGGAGATAAGGCTATGCATCAACCCAAGAGACCTCAATAAGACCCTACCTTTGCACCACCCTATGCGTACGGTGGAAGAAATTGCATCTCAAATGCCAAACGCCTCTATCTTTTCTGTCTTAGATGCAAAAAGTTCCTTTTGGCAGGTTTCTCTTGATGATAAATCATCTTGATCTAGTGGACTCATATTTGGGTTGCTGGAAATAGATCTTCTTCACAATCTGACATTGATTGCCATGATTACAAAGTTAGAGAGACACTTTTCAGTACATGACGGTCCCCATAAAGTCATCTCAGACATCTCATTTTCCAGTCAGCAATTCAAAAACTTTGCAAGTACCTGGGATGTCATACATGTATCAAGCAGTCTGCAATCTAATGGACTAGCGGAACGAGCAGTGTGCTTGTTCATGCCTCATGATGGGATTCTTGGATCACCAGCAGGAAGGCTTCTGTCAAGACAAATATGGACACCACAAAGTTGCTTCTACCAAAAATCATATCACAGTCAGAAACCAACTTGCACAAAAGCATTATCATTAGAAACTTTATTATGACACGACCAGCAAGCCTCTCCATCCACTGTTGAAAGGTAAAGTGGTCAGATTACAAACCCCTCAAGGGTACAATAAAATGGGGACCATCAAAGATGTCTGTAAGGAACCAAGATCATATGTGGTGGAATCAAACACCAAGTCAAAATCAAAAGTTTTCTCAAACCACACCAGTGCACAGGTAATATTTACTGACTCTAAAATAAAACCAGATACAGAAAACTGCACCTGCCAAGGAATCAGAAAAAAAGCTCTACGTGACTCAATCAGACAGAATCTCAAAACCTAACCCAAAGTATATCCAGTGAGCTGCTTAGAGATTGCAGAGCATTTGAAAGAGACTGTTAACTCATTTAGAGTGAGATGTTTTGAGTTTCATTTATTCCTAAAATTTTACAGTTTAAGTATCAATGACATATTTGGTTGTACATGCTTTGAATTTGAGTCAATGTGGATTAATGATGCAATAGTTGTGTTGTCACAAACTGATCAGAGACTACTAAAGAAAGGGGATGTGGTACATTGGTTTACTGTTCTTTGTTATATTCCAATCGCATTTGTACTTAACGAGTATCCATAGTTATGCTGTCGATAGTAGCTTGGATGTATACAGAAGCTGTAGTTACCAGAAGTCACATGTGATAAGCATATGCTGCTATTCAGTTCTCCAGTAAAGAAAGTATGTTATTTAAACTCTGTTTATGTGTCCATCATTCAACATCACAAGAGGCAGAGTAGGCTCTGCAGGGCTGCTTTGAGACCATAGACTCAGTTTTGCAGTTTTGCAATGTTTGCAGCAAGATGTTAGAGAGCATCTACCAGTCCATGGCTGCCAGAGTGGTATTCTTTGCAGCAGTATGCTGGGGAGGCAGCATCAAAGCTGGAGATGCAAAAATAAATAAATAAAAAAAAAAACCTTAACAAACTGATCAAGAAGCCTGGCTCGGTCTTGGGCTGCTCTCTGGATGGTTTTGAGGTGGTGGTGGTAAAGTAGACACTCAGCATACAGGATCACATTGTACAAAAGCTCATCACTGTGCTGGGACACTATTTTGCACTGAGCCAGTCTTAAGATAAACTCATTGGATGACAGTTGTACTTTACAACTATCCATTATTCATACCCATATGCACTACCACTATAATTCTATTAATTTTCTTTTTTTTCTTTTTCTCATATTCACTCATATACACTTTTGTTTATATGAGTGAATATGCAGTTTGCACTGGCACTGCCACTTTAATTCCACTCAAGTCTGCTGCTTATATCTACAATGTTTACATCACACTGCATTACCACTTCACTCTTAGACTATATTCATTTTTAAATATTTTTCATTATTATAGTTTCATTTATATTGTTTAATTACTTTTAGTATACTTTCTACTGCTGTAATATATGGACTTCCCTCTGGAATGAATAAATCTATCTATCCATCCATCCATCCACCCATCCATCCAATTTACTGTGATCTAAATCCAAACATTACAACAGTTGGGGAAGTAGCATTGCATCAGGTGGATAGATTATTATTATTTTTTTTAAACTCTATCTTTTATAATTTCGAAGGTGTGTGATAGAGTGGATGTAAATGTTTAGTACTATATTTTCACCAATAATGTCTTACAGATTTATGTAGATAAGTGGGGTATCTATACTGAAAGAATTCAGGTTAACATGATACCAAGTTCAGTTTATGTGTGTTTGTATTGGCCTTGACATTTACTAGCCTGTGGTAGGCTTCACTGGTTTTAATCACTTGGAAAAGCATTTGGTATCACTGATATCAGTTGGCATTTTCATAAGTGAAATATTGAAATGACACATCTGCAACAGAGTACAAGGCACTACATTCATTATATCCTAGATATCATTAATAAGATATCCAGAACATCTTTATTTCATGAAGGTTTGCAAGCCATTATATGTTGAATAAGTTGCAAGGTGTGTAGAAGCTATAAATAAAGCAAACATAAGAGCTTATCAACTGAAATTTATTTAATCCATTTACAATGGTGGGCTGCTGCATATGCAGCACACGTGCACAAACACTGCTATCCGTGGACATTCCTGTGTGATTGGAGTTCAGTTCTCCACTTTGTCGTGTTTTGCTCATTAGGCTGTTTACCCATTGCACTGAGGGCAGTTAAGTCTTATTTCTTTCCCAGTAGAGTAGTATAATGCTTTAGCAAAAACTTCAAGAAAGCAAACTGAGGTCTGGGAGAGCGTCGAGCTGATTTTCCTGTTCGAGAATGCTTTTTTTACTTCCCGACTTCGTCCAGATATTTGCGGTTCAATTCTGCCTGTTCCCTCTGATTGTCGATCCGCGCCATTTCAATCATATTGCGCAGCAGATGAAAGGTGAGATCGATTGATATGGGCGGATCGTCATTCCTCTTAGTAAAACCGACGAGCTCCTCCAAACTGTTCGGGCTGAGTAAAGTTGGGGAGCGGGAGGCGTTTCTTAGCGCGTGCCCTCGACTGTTTCCACCACTGAGAAAGGACATCGCCTCGCCCTTTCCCGCCCTAAGCAAAACTTCATCCAGCTGGTTCTTGTAGTCATCATGACGATCAAAGAGGCTTAAATCCCGTGGTCTACATATACTTGGGGGAATGTGAGTGCACAGTAAGACAGCCGCTATTAGCAAGGCAGAGGGGACAGGCTTCATGCTGGACAGTGCAGACACACCCTGGATTCAGCAGACACAAAAGCCAAATGCTTAATCAAGTGCATGTACACTATAATTAAATAATTAAGTACACGTATGACCTAGGACTTTACTACAGTATATAGAAAAAAATGTAGGTAACAGGTTAGTGTTGAAACATTTACTGGAATTATTCACTGTAAAAATAGATTTACACTAAATTATGCATTAAAGAACATTTAATACATAAAATCCATGAACGAGATCACAAGACAAACACTAGACGTTATATTAAAATCTGAAATGCCTCGAGTCTTGAACAGTTTGTCAAAGGACACTTACTCTGTCGTATTTCTGCTTCAAAAGTTCTGACAAACAAGTCGGAGTCGAGATAAAAGTAGACGAATCCTTTCCAATGGCTTTGGGAACGGAGAGGCTCCAGTGCAGTGGTTATATACATCCAAGAAAGCCCCACTGACGTCAGTGCAAGTGCATAAACTGCCTGTAAATTAGACAAGCTCTGGAGTGATAGCTGGCCGGCCGGATGGCTGGGTGAATCTTACGCACAGCAAGACTTCAAAGAAACGGACACGGATGGAGAACTTCCCAAACAAAACTATTTGTATGTCTAGATGCTCACACTTTACAAAGTTTATATTATCATCAGACGTAAAGTTTGTGCCGACGATGAACAGCTCTCCACCTCGTTATTTGTCTACCGCTGTCGAAAACAGTGTGTATGAGAGAGGGAGAGAGAGAGAGATTGGGAGCTGGCCATGGTCCTGAAATATACCGAGGCTCACACTGTTGATCAAGTCTTACTTGATTTAACGCAGCACCTCTTCATTACACTATAACTGTCAATATTTAGCAGGCATACTCTCAGTTCAGTAAAGAGCATATCTACTTCTTAGAATGTAAACAACAGGTTTCAATTTTCATGTGATTAGAATCTATAAAGTCAGAAAGATAATAATTTGACCACTATGCAGTGCTTAAGGAAAATTCATGGCCACATACAGTGTAAAATGATCCCAACTCCTTCTGCCCTCCAGACCTGCTGATCTAACCTGATGGACCTACTTCTGATTTTCACCTGAAAATCACTCATTGCTGCTGAAAATGGCCCCACATGGATAGCCTACACATCACCATGGGTTTACTGTGGATTGTACCACACAGACAGCCTAAAGATGGCTGTGGATGTTCTGTATTGGATAGCCTTAAGACATTTCAAAAAACAGTTTACACTCAAATCTCCATCACTGAGTGGTTGATAACTTCAGTTTGATACAAGAAACTTAAAACTCTAATTAGTTTTAACACATACTCAGGTTCTTTTTAACACACAGCACTGTTTGATTTTACAGTACATGGTTATTGAAGATTAATGATTTATAATCACACTCCATGGTGTGAGCCAGATGAGGATGAATTTAAATCAAAATTTTATATCTGGATTTCTGTAAAGCTGCTTTGTCACAATGTCCAATGTTAAAAGCACCATACAAATAAAATTGAATTGAACTGCAATTAATTAAGTACATCTCATGTGACTCAAGTAATATTATTTTAATCCCAGACCAAACCTCTTTCTTTCAAACTTCTAATCACAACATGCACAAATTAAATAAAATATGACATCAAATTTATTTAACAGCTGTTTTATTTTGGCACCACGGTAGTGTAGTGGGTCATAGTGCCACCTCACGGCTCCAGGGTCCTGGGTTTGATCCTGGCGTCGGGTGAATGACTGTGTGGAGTTTCACATGTTCTCCTTGTGTGCATGCCAGTAACTAATTATAGTTCATCTGTGTCAACAGTAAATTTCCTCAAAGATGTATAATGAGTGGGGCAACAATAGATTTCCCTACATTTTATTGGCTTTCCATGAGAGGTAGGAATTCCAGGCCACAGCAACAATCTGCACAACAGCCAGTCTGCAAATAATTACATTTTTAATGTGTGAGATTTGAGACTGCAATTAAAATTATGTTGCTTCTAAAATGCATTCAGGTTTAAAGCAGAAACTACTTCAGAGATGTAAATTTCAAAATCATTCAACTGATCTGAAAGTCAGGGGTAAAAGATCATTTTACCTGTGGTGAAGGGGGATGAAATAAAAATTGGCAATCTGAACAGCAGGCCACAACTAACAAAAATGGTTTAAAAAAAAAAAGAAAAGAAAAGAAGACAAATATTGAAATGACTTTGAACACAATGGAACTGAATTGCATGAATGCACATGCAGTACACAAAATATGAAAAAATCTGTACTAATTAGGGCTGGGCGATATTGCAAAAAAAAACTATTTTTTCAACCTTATGAACAATTCTCGATTACAATTTTTTTTGTTCTTACATAATGCAATCGAAAAATTATGCAATTTATTTATAAAGTCTTTTATTTATTAGAATAGACTTTGCAAAAAATAGTACAGCAAATAGTGCAAACAATGGTTCTTTTAAAATAAATGATATTTATAGAAAGGATATTAAAAAAACATTATTTTCACTATTTGCTATAGATGGCGCCATTACTACTATATACAGCATAGTGAATTCCACTATGTGGAATTCTTCTTCACTATGAGCTCAGTCCTCAGGGAACTGCTGCCTGTTTATTTTGGTGTTTTTTTTTTTTTTTTTTTTTTTTTTAATGTAAGCACACAGTGTTTGTTGAAGGTAGCACAGACTGTAGGAGACATTCATCATGGTAAGAAGGCTATGCTTTTCCTTCGTATTGGTTTAAACTTTTAAATAGTATTTATAGTTATTTTAATTAAAATTTTAAATAAAGAAATAAATATATAAACATGTACAATCTCGATTAGAACATTTTGAAAACCACGTTAAAACATTCATCCGAATTAACCAGCTTAATCGTGAAAATCGCCCAGCACTAGTGCTAATAGCAGAAACTTTAGCAAACTTTTTCAGTTAGGAATCTTTTTTTTAAGAATAAATGAACAATAGCATATTGCAGAGTTAAATGTTTCCTCAAACGATTACAACAACTTCAGTAAATGAAATCATCTGTTATCATCATATTAAATGTGATCATATTATCTGCTTTGTCCTACAGGTATCCTGAAAATTTAAATTTCCATCCAACAGTACTGTGAGTTTTGTACACAAAATATTTTAGGTTTTATGAAGGTTTGTTTTTTATACAGTCAGGAACATTATTGCCACCTTAGGTAAAGATGAGTTAAAAAGAAGGCTATGAAAAACATTTGTGGTTAATTAGCTTGGTCTCCTGCTGAAAATATGAGAATAATTTAACCTTACTTCAAACTTAACAAAATCAATTTATTTGTAGAAAATAAAAAAACACTATATATAAAAAACATTTACATTTACATTTACATTTATGGCATTTGGCAGACGCTCTTATCCAGAGCGACTTACAATAGTGCTTTGA
>JAKKZL010000229.1:0-14477 GCA_037576815.1 Pangasius larnaudii
TCTCACCACTGTCTCGTACAAATTCGGTACAACTAATAACATTATAAAAACCTATCATAATGTGCGATATTATTTAAAAATGTTTTTCTATAAGCTTTCTTGCCCAAAATCCCCAACCCCGCAAGGTTTTTTTTTCTTCTTCTAGAAATTGAAGAACAAAGAAGATGCATCAGGTGTGTTTTGCTTTTTTATGTTTTCAAAATCAATATATGAATATATGATATTTATCGTTACATATTATACCGTTATTGTACAATGCTATAGTATTTTATGGAGGCAATTAGCTCGATTTATTGTAAATACAAAAGCCTGACAAAGACATGTCGCTGCTAATTATTCATACAATTTCAACAAATTTACCTTCAGCCACAGACTTGGAACATCCTTTGATTCCACCATGTTTTCTTACTGATGCCCCCAACTCGTAAACTCGGAGCTCGCCATCTTGCTCCAACGACAGTGACTCGAACGCACCTGACGTCGTAATTACGACTTCCCAACTCGTAAATGCGAACTCTCCTGAAAGACTTGAACGCACAAATACTATGCAATGGAAGAGAACATTGTTGCCTAGTTACGCACACTGTCACGGTAAACAAACTCCTCATCACATTTCAGCTTTAATTCTTTCATTATTCCTTATATCAATAATACTATATCATTTAATTTACCATTCCATTGATTTATTTTGTCCACGTTTCATTTACACCTCTCTAAAATGCGTCCTTGAATTCGCGGAAGCAAACCGTCACAAAACTCGGAGTTAATGTTAGTGTAATATCAGCTGAAAAAGTGTCCACGATTCCACATTTCGAAAATGTACCAGATATAGTCGACCATCCAGGTACTTTTGGGATCCTCATGTCAACATACTATAACATTTATGGTGGCGTTCACATGCGTTCGACTCGTAAATACGATCTTCCCGGCTCGACTCGAACGCACCATCGGTCGCAGTACTTCCATACTCTTTTGCTACACACTCAAAAGTATTTATTTTTCTTCACAAAAATGAGTTACATACTTTTAGTGCATAGTTATAAGTAGGAGAATTAGGATGCAGCACCTGAACATGGCAACCCTTATTAGGAAACGGAAACGCGCGTCATCTGACGCGGTTGAACAACCCGGAAGTGTTAAAAGACTGGGCGATCTCTGTGTCTTAAAAGCGCTTTGGCTTGGCGCAAAACCCACCAATCAGCGTTCAGGGTGAAACATCATGTGATGAGAAAGGGCCGCGACTTTAGATGTCAGGAAATCTGTTCGGGAGTGGAGGAGGAAAAAAAAAAAAAACCAAACACAACGAAAGAACAAGGTAAATTACACAAAAGACGTGTTTCAGGGCGTTAATCCACCTCGCGATTAGAGCTGTTTATTAAGGATAAATGTTAAAAACAGAAAGAAAGCCACAGTGTGAATCACAGAAGTGCTGACATTCCTGACATGCACGCTGTCACAGCGCTTATTAATAATAAATAATAGTCATAATAAATGTTATTCGAGCTTTGAGTTTTCAGGCGAATAAACATTTTAGTGTGTGAATATTAAAGCCTGTGTGTGTGTGTGTGTGTGTGCGCGCGCGCGCGCGCGTGTTTCCGCATTTCTTAATGGCGACATTTGTATTTTTATGTAACTTTTTTTTTTAATGGTGTCATTTTTGTGGCTTTAATAGACAGCATGTCTGACAACTGAGGACATGTAGAGAAACACCACATCTTCTCATTTAATATCCAGACTAATAATAATAATAATAATAATAATAATAAAGGATTAATATTTTATCATTGTTGCTCCACCTTGACCTCTAGCTTTATGGAAACAGTATCACATGGAGACAAGCTATAATGTTCATGCGTGTATATTAAAGGCTGTCATCATCATCATCATCATCATTATTATTATTATTATTATTAGTAGTAGTAGTAGTAGTAGTAGTATTACAGTGTTCCTTTTGTGGTTCCTATAATACTCGTTTCTGATTGGTGGATTGGAGTGACTTCTGTCATCTGTCTTCATTCTCCATCATCAGGCCATCAGGCGTCGTGGAAAAAGTACTGAGAAATTATACTTAAGTAAAAGCTTATGATAATGCGGGGTCCCTGGAGAGCTAGTGGTTAGGCCTCGGCGCTTCCAGTGCTGATCCCAAGCCTGGATAAAATTGGGGAGGGTTGCTTCAGGAAGGGCATCCGGCGTAAAAAACTGTGCCAAATCAAATGCGCAATGACCAATGAGCCGCGGTGGCGACCCCTAACAGGAGCAGCCGAAAGAGGAACAACAGCAAAAGCACAGATAATGTGTCATAATTGTAATTAAAAGTGGGCGGCTCCAACAAAAAATGTACTCAAGTGAAAGGGAAAAAAAGTTGTCGTTATTTTTTATCTAAAACTGATCTAAAACTGCTAGATCATCTTCATTGACGTCATTAAGCTTGCCGCTCATGAGCTATTTAAATTGAAATTAAATATCCTATAAATAACCAGTATTTACCATTAGCTAGAATTTAACTTGCTGCCTAGCCAAATTATATTAGCTACTGTAATCCATGCTAGTCTAGCTAGCCTGGCGTTAGTAAAGAAAACAGGCTAACCTAGTTAAATATAGCTGGTTAATGTTAGTAATTTTGCTTTTTCATTTTAGGTTAAAGTTCATGCCTTCAAACGTTTACTCCCGCATACTTAGACATTTTAATGAGGTAGGGTCAGGAGCGCTCATCCTCAACTTCCACACTTCAGCCTGGTGGATTATCTATATTCTCACACACACACACACACACACACACACACACACACACACACACACACTAGCTACAACGCTAACTACTTTGGGTAGCATGAGAAGGCAAAACCATTAACTTCAACTGCTCATTTGTATCCTATCTCACTTGTAAGCCTCTATGGATAGAAATTTCAGCCAAGGAGACAACAGAAGCCAACCATTTTAGCCGACTTTGGAGCTCTATTTCTGGTTAAAATGCTGCCTCAGACGCTGCTACGGAGCTCATTATATTTCAGTCAATCATATTACTCAGTAATATCTTTTGGGAGAATTTATTTATTTATTTTTAAGAAATGCTGAATCTGTAGTACATTTTGTTTACAATATTAAACCTCTGTTCCTAGCCATTTTTTAAAAATTTATTTACTTTATACAGACAAAAAAATGCACAAAAATGTTATGCTTTGTTTATGATTTAGAAATTAAAAGGAGTCTTTTCAGTCATAATTTTTCTTCATCCAAATTTGTGCAAAATATTCTGAGAATCGAATCGACTCATGACCAGAGTGTATCTTTACACCTCTAATAAATACAGATTTCTGTCCTGAAAGTAGCAGTTCGCAGTTCATTAAAGAGACATTACGAGCTACAAATGGCTTTACTGATGCGGGAGCGTACACTCGATGCTAATAATAATTAGCATATTGATATTTTGTGCAGTTCAGGCCTGTTTAAAGGTGTAGAAGGTCATCACCATGTCTGGATCAAGGGACCCACATTTACTCGCTCAGACGATTGGCTCAAACATCCAGAACATAACACAGCAGAGTAAGTACATCTCACATCGTGGCTAACATTGTATCACAGTCTGTGATGATCGCAAAGAGCTAGCTTTGCTACTTAACTAATGCTAGCTAGCTTGCAAGAACATCTAAGTTAAATGTGGCTTTTATGTATCTACGCTTACTGATTTATTTCCACCAGCATCTGAAATCCAGAGGATAGTGACCCAGCTCGGAACAGAGAGAGACACGCCGGATCTCCGGCAGCGACTGTGAGTGACTACACACATAAGAGCAATATTATACATTATACATTATAAATACCTTCAAGACTTGTACAGTGTGTTAATATGTCTCTTCTTATTCACACACACACACACACATACACACACACACACACACACACACACACACAGGCAGCAGAAACAGCAGTATGCGAACCAGCTGGCTAAAGAAACGGATAAATGCCTGAAGGAGTTCAGCTCATTACCAGTCACTCATGATCAGGTAAAGTTAATTTTTTTATTTACTTTATTCTAATTTATTTATTTATTTATTTTTTTCTTTGCTTATTTCAATCCATCCTATTATTTTTGGAAGTTTTATTTCTTTTCTTTTTTTTTTTTAAAATATATTTTAATATATTAAGAATATATATATTTAGGATATATTTTAAAATATTTTATATTATTCACAAATTTTGTATTTTATTTTGTATTTTTTTACTTTTATTATGTTTAGTTCTTTTCATTTTAGATTTTATTTCTGCTTTTGTTTATGTAAAAGAGAAAGTAAAAAAAAATACATTGTAAAGAAATCATTTTACTTTTTTCTCTTTTTTTTTTACTATTTTTTAACTTTATTTTTCTTAATTTTTAATATTAAAAAAAAATTCACATCTAATTCTTTCAATTCTTGAATTTTATTTATTTTTCTATTTATATTACATTTATTTAATATTAATTTTTTTTTAAAAATTGAATTATGGTATTTTTCTTTATGTGCAAATAAATATGATCAGCTTTCAGTGACTTGAATGTTAGCTAATTTTTCAGCACTTTATGGTCCTCTTCATTGTTAGATTTAAATTCTTTTGTAAAATTACACATGAGCTTTACCTCATAAGGTCAAAATGAAGTGATAAAGATGCATTATTTTGTGATTTTTGGATTCCGATTATCACTGCACCAGTTACATAACTAAACTTTTTATGTTGTTTTTTTTTTCAAATTTTTTTTTTTTTACTAAAAAACAGCGACAGAGGAAGATTCAGCGAGAGCGGCTCGTCAGCGATTTCTCCAACGCCTTGGCACTTTTACAGAAAACCCAGAGACAAGCTGCGCAGAAAGAGAAAGAGTTTGTGGCCAGAGTTCGAGCGAGTTCAAGAGTTTCGGTAAGACGAGTCTATAGAACGGAGGGTTCTCGCTTTCGCCACCGTCCCAAAGTTCACAACGTGAAATCTGATCTGATATCGATCCGGTGTTTCAGCCTCAGTACTGATGTTCAATATGTTGCACGATGCTACCGAAGCCGTATTAACACTAGCTAGTCAGTTAGCTATGTTAGTTTTCGTTATGCTAGCAAACGCAGAACATCGAATAGGTAACATATAATTCTATCAGAAGAAATTTCTTGTGATGTTACCGTGGTCATGTGACTGTGAAGTCCAGATCACGTCAAACGTGGGATAATGTAGAACGTTTCTGTAACCTGCTTCTTTCTGCTTACATCAGTGTTTAATTATCTTTTGTTCCAACCACTGGTTTCAATCTTCACTTAATTATTCAACATTACATTTTGTTTGCAAAGTAGTTTTTGTTTTGTTTGTTTGTTTGTTTGTTTGTTTGTTTTAGCGATCATGTGACCTACTTTTTCTTGTTCGCAGAGCGGTTTTGCTGATGACGCATTCGGAGGAAACGCTGCACCTTTTGAGAGGTCAGAAACTCCCAATATAGAGGAAAAAACTTTCTTAAACATCCTTGCTTCCAGAGTATTTAAAATAAATAAATAAATCAATAATTTCAAAGTAATTTAAAAAAAAATCATCATGGTTTATGATATATTCCAGTTTTGCATGAGATATAGTTTTTATTTATTATAAAACATGTAAATATTACATATTTAAAATTGAAACACGGGTGTAATTTATTTCTTTCTCGCTCCGTTATTTGTATAATTACGTACATTTCGGTTCCCACATTTACATATTTTCCATAATAATACTAATAATAATACTAATAATAATAATAATAATAATAATAATAATAATGTATTAACACAGCGAGACCCAGGCTCAGACACAAAGCTACGATGAAGGCATCACTGAGGAGGATTTGCATCTCATTCATGAGCGAGAAACGGCCATCAGACAGCTGGAGGTACGATAAAACAATAATATATATATTTTACTTAATGTTTTTTTATTATTATACTGAAGCAGTAGTGCGACTAGAAATGAAACCGATACAATTTTGTGAAAGTTTCATTACTTTTGCGCCGGAGAGGCAGAACTAACAAGTTTATAGCGTAGAGCTTTCAGTTTAACGTCATGCCTATTTTTTATTTTTAATAAAAACTGTGTATTTACACAGACAGATTTAGTGGATGATGCTATAAGCTTCCATTGCTTGTTAGCTACATTAGCCGTGTAGCTCTAATGCAAAACCACAAAACTAGAGACGCAAGTGAACATATGATGTAGCATTTACAGTAAATATTGCTGTCGTTCAGTCGTAATTCACTTTCTCCTTCTTTCTCTCGCCATGTACACACATCAGTGTATACTTTCTGGCTACTAGAAAGTTATAGCACAACTTTAACAAGCCAAACAGGCCACGCCCACTAGCATTTGCTAGGCTTCTGTAGCTAATTTAGCACGGGTTGTGTATCTGTTGGATTTTGTACGCGGCCTAAACATTACGCTGTTATCCAGTACAGGCTAAGCATTTGCAGGCAAGGTTATGTTTGCGGTAAAATTAACCATAAAAGCAAATTTTTAAAGAGATAACAGTCAGGAATATGTGCCTTATCATAGAATTAATGGCTTTGACCAAATTTTGGTGTTCTACACTGAACGAAATGTACTCGGATTCGCACCGGACTCGCACCTAGATGCTCAGAAATGGTTCGATTAAACGAATTAGATTACGAATCGTGTAAAAACGAATCACTTCTGTCATATTTTCTGTTTATTTTTTAACATCTACACCATAGACATGATGGAAATCTCGTGACGTTTTTGTGTGTTTGCGTAATGACGTCCCTGTACGACCTTGTTTTCAGTCGGACATCACGGACATCAATGAAATCTTCAAAGATCTGGCCGTCATGGTGCACGAACAGGGAGATATGATCGGTAAGAACTAATAGCAGAGACGTGCGGTACAAGATAAAGTAAGCCTCCTGTTGTGTTCATGTTATATTAATGTTATATTAATAATAGGTTTTATATTAATACAAGTGTAGCATTTATTTAAAAATTGCCAATATATCACAAATCTTATGCTATTTGGTTATAAAGCGAGTGTACCGGGTACAGTTGCAATGTCCATACACTTACACTCACTATCCCTTTTTATCAAGTCCATTTAGAAAGTTTTGGCACCCCCCCCCCCCCCCTTAGGCATAGATGATAATAATAGGAATTTAATCAGTTACAGCTTCTGGAAGAAAAGCTGCGCTGTACTGTGTGTGAGTGAATTCGACTTGCTGCTTCCTGCAAATCTACCGCATTAAAAAAAAAAGAAAAAAAAAAAACTTCTGGTTTCACATACTCACCAAAATGTCTGGGCTAGGCGAGCTAATTTCATGTTTTTTTTTTTTTTTAACCCTTTCATGCGCAACGGCTGTTTTTACGAAAATGTATGGCATAAATGACCTTCAAATTTTTTTTTCCTCTTAGTGCAGCATGATTCCTTACAAACCTTCTAAACAATTAAGTTTAAAAAAAAATATTTCAGGCTTCAATGAAAGCATTAGCTTTTTTTTTTTTTTAATTTTTTGTTAAATTTTTTTCTTCTCAAGCTTTATTAAATGACATCTTTTGGCTGGCAAAGACAGTCAGACGCTCCGCTGTAGTGTTACATAAAAACCGACTTTAGCTTGACATGAATGCAGATGTAGTATGGGCCTGTACAGCTGTCTTTGTGTAAAGATCCTATTAAAACGTCTGCCAAGGGGTGCCAAAACTTTGTGCAGCGTGACAGATAGACTGCAGGCAGTAATTGTACACTTAGAAATGACTTGCAAGGTGGATTAATCTGATGAAAATGTAGCTCCGGTGTATAGTGTGACATTGTGTGAGGCCGAGAAGCTTTCCGTCGATTTGTCTCGCATGCTTATGGACACACACACACACACACACACACACACACACACACACACACACACACACACAAATATGAGTGCGATTACGGTGTCAAAGTCCAGTGATAAGCAGGTGTTTATTTTTCATGCTAATGATGTTTAATGAAATGCGGTGGAGCAGCTTTTAGGTTTTTCATGAGCTGAAAGTTATATTTGTGTAACTTGCGTAATAATATCGACGACATGATGTATGTAATTTCTTCATATGGCTTTATTTTAATCGCAGGAGAGTGCAATATGCAAATGAGCTCTCAAACAAACCATAATTGGCGTTGGTGTGATTCAAAAAAAAAAAAAAGAAATTGGAGAAATTATTTGGATTCACTGAATAAATTGTATAAATAAATCATGAAATACTCTTCTTTCCGTATTGCGGAGGCGCTGGTCATAATGATGTAAGTTCAGTTAAAACTACTTACTGTACAGGAAGTATCACAAGCCAGGTGTATTACAACACACACACACACACACACTGAGATGCCTATTAACACCCATCAGGTAGAAACATCACACTTAAAGCACAGAGGGGTTAAAAATGGTTCACTGATGAAAGACGAAATCCCGACTGTGTGTGTGTTTACGACTGAGTTGACACACGACATCAATTAAAGGTGTTAAAATATCAAAACACAGATTTTTAATGAAGTCCTCTGAGAACACCTGAGGTAAACACAGTAGAAACTTCCTGTGTGTTCTATCTAAAGTTTGACTGGCAAATAAGAGGTGTGTGTGTGTGTGTGTGTGTGTGTGTGTGTGTGTGTAGTGGGATGTTAACACTGCTGTAGTTACAGTACTTTTGATTTATGTCCTGAACTTTGCCATGTTACAGTATAACTCAGATATAACAATAAACTCAGAAGCTCTTTATACATGTTTAAATGTGCGCTAGAGCTGGAAAAAATATTAAAACGTGCCACAAGAGAGCACTAAAGTCCTGGGAAATGATTGCTCTTTGGATCACTGGGATGTGTAAGCAGGAGACTTGGTGAAACTCTTATGAAGTGTGTTAGAGTTGAATCATTTTTCATAAAGCATGACACAAATCTTTATTTGAATCGGTTCAGTGACCGAAAGACACATTAAGAACACCTCTTAAATGTGTTCATTCATCTGCAGTTAAACGAAACACGTTACATTCTGAGCAAACGGATTGAACATAGACGGTCCGTCCCATCCTCTTTTCATCCCAGTTTCAGTGAAAGGGATCTGAAAAGCCTAAATTAGTCACCATCAGAAGATACACCATTAGATGGAAGGAGTTGACCTGCGTGCAGTTAAAGTGTTCGGAATATAATTACACCGCGTCCAAACAGCATCATCAGCATCATCAAGTCCGGGTTCTTGAAAAGTATCAATCAGGGTTTGGTTATTATATTTAAAAAAAACAACAACACTATGAACAACCCTCAGAGTGACATTAAATCCATTATCAGAGAACTCTGATAATCGCAATTTGAGTTCCAGTTTATAAAACTACAGAATATGGGGGGTGTCAATACTTATGCCACTGTGTTATTTCTTCTCAGACAGCATAGAGGCCAATGTAGAAAGTGCTGAAGTGCACGTTCAGTCTGCAACACAGCAGCTCGCCAGCGCTGCGAATTACCAGGTAACTCATCACGCATTCTTCACAAATATAAATCCGAAAACATATATTTAGTGAGTAATTTTTACGTTTATTCATTTGGGATCATGTACAACAGCTACAAGCTAATTTCAGTCCGCAGGCCCTGGAGCGAGACAAAAGAACAGTAATGATTTAGCGTTGTATTGTGTTGTAGATAGACATGTGTAATAATGCTAATATGGCAATGCCAGGGGTGGAAAATACTTGAGCACATGTACATTGTATTATTGAAATGTATTATTATTTTGTACTCTTACTAAATAAGTACATCAGCGTGCATTGTGTCGGTTCGACCTTCTCTTGCTACACAACGTTGTTAGCGCTGCAGCTATCCGTGTGCGTCTGGAGATGGATAAGTTGCCGTACGGCAACGTTGAACTCGAGGACGAGTGCGCCTCGGCCTACCTGAGTAAAATGTTTCCGTACGCTGGAGTAAACAAACACTCCAGTGTGTGTGTGTGTGTGTGTGTGTGTGTGTGTGTGTGTGTGTGTGTGTGTGTGTGTAATATAAAATGAGATGTCCACTTTACTTCCCGAGAAAGCGTGGACTTCATCTGATTTGAGGAATGATTTGCTAATTTGCTAATGTTAACTGTGTTTAACCAAGTTAGCCTGTTTTCTTTGCTAATGCCGGATTGGATTAGCATTTATTACTAAAGATAACATGAATTATATGGCTATTGTAGCTAATGTCACATTGGTTATTTACAGTATATCTTAGTTCTTCCATTAGATTAATTCATTAGAAGACTGTTGCGTTAGTTATACGTACGAGCAGAAAACTTCGAGAGATCGAATGAGTTTTCAGGCAAAAGAAAATAATCTTCTGACCGATTATAATAAAGTTAAAACCCGATGTTAAAAAAATTAATCTCATTATGTTTAAAAGCAACTTTTTGGCTTTTATCTATACTTTCATTTGAGTATAATTTCTCGGTTCGTCTTTCCATCCCTGGGTAACGCTAACATAACTAATGAAGATAAATTAAGATTAACGCTGGGATCCACTAAGCACGAGTATTTAAGCGGTCTTAAATTCGGTCAATATATTAACGTCAGCGTATTAATCTTTATTTATGTTTTTTTTCCACAGCAAAAGTCTCGTAAGAAGATGTGCATCCTGATTGTAGTCCTGGCTGTGGCGATTGTGATCATTTCCCTCATCATCTGGGGTTCGCTTAAAGGATAAAACGTCTGAAAAACCAAACAAAATTCCTTTCCTGGTCTTTTTTTTTTTTTTTTTTTTTTTTTGGGGATTTATTCCTGTGATGTAAAAGTTTGGTGTAAGTAAACATGGGGTGGGAAAACAAATCTTTACAAGCATGAAAAGCTCACTTATGATGTCACGGTGACATCACACACCATATAGAAACAAACATTTTTACATTTTCTAAGCAATGTTTAAGTCATTATTTGATGTTTGAATCTCCAAATCTTTACAATTTTAATTTATTCAACGTAAATAATAATCGTAAATAAATCTCATCCCTATCCTTCTGGAATGCCAAGTATTTTATTTTTTTTTTAAATAATTCCATCTGATGCTCAGCTAATAATAAAAATAATAATAATAATGAACTAATATGGGATACTAGCTTTATCTTTAACAGATTTTAACAGATGAATACAAATATAACGTATCATTTTAAGACTCTACTTTGTGGTAGCGTTACTTAAAAAAAAAAAAAAACAAGTGCTAGGATTTTTCCACGCTTTAATGTTCACTTTAATGTGCATTTTCTTGACATAATATCATGAGAGACTATTAACAATTAACACTATCCAGATGATTAGTTAAACTTCTTATCATTATTATTAAACAGAACTTCTAATGACTAGCATTCGCTAAGAGATTCAGGCTAGGATACTTAAATTAAAAGCTAGAAACTCAGGTTGCTTCGTGAAACCTGTTAATCTGATGGAATTAATTCTTACTTTAATTGAAATTTAATTTTGCCAATAAGTAATGAAGTAATTCTAGCATTAACGTTTAATTGCTAATTAAACTAACACAATGGGAACATTTTTAATAATTTATATAAAAACAATTACTAGCGTTAAGAACTAAATTTGGAACTTGAAATCAGTTGAAGGAATGTGTATTTAAATTTTTTTGTGAATGTTCTTTGTTGAAATTTAACCAGATTTATATTAAAATATGAAGTTTTAAGTAGAAAAGGCTTTGGTCTGGAACAGAATCTGACACAACATTGTAAAATTTTCTCTCTGCTTGTGTTTATGCTGCAGGTTTTTGGGTTTCAGTGAGCAGGAAAGTCTTAGTCTACGTTTTGGCTGAAGTGGGAATAAAATGCGGTTCGTCTGAAATATGAAATATAATCTTAATTAATTAATGTCACACAACCGAACTTTAGCGATTTATTATCTCTGTAATTCAGTTATGTTATTTCATAATTAATAAGAGTTCACCTGTATTAAATAGCATCTTGCAACACTATGGCTAATGCTAATTATAAATAATAATAATAATAATAATAATAATAGCTACATACATGCATGACCTCCACCACAGAACTTTAATCAATGTCCAAAGTGTGTGTTTTTTTTTGTTTTTTTTTTTTTTTTAAATTGTTTTAATCATTTTCTTCAGGGAGGCCCTTCAGCCTCGTGATACTTTACAATTAAATGGGTAGTTTTTAAAAAATATATAATTAGAAAGAAGGACGAAAAGAAACAGGGAATATGGTAATTTAGCATTCTGACAAATTTGGTCTATTAAAACAAAATAAATAAATAATATGATTTTTTTTTTTTTTCCTGATTGAGATTACACTCATTTGCATTCCATTTAGGAAAATGTAAATATGCAGCTTTTTAAAAGGCAAACATTCATGTGCCATTTTAAACGTAATTTCACGCAATATCCATTATTTATGTGGTTAACAGACGTTAGAAATTATTTGTCAGACATCGAATAGATGTATATTAGTCGAAAAGTCAATAATTTCTTATTGAGGTTTGAAATCAATTGCCAAAAAAAGTCTGTTCAATCATAAAAGAGATCCATTTATTGATGCTTATTCTAACAAATAATCACATCATTAAAAGAAAAAAATGATGGATGTAGTGTGAAATTAATTTCTGCAACTTCATCATTTGCACATGTAAACATTTTTGATTTACTGTAATAGTTTTATAAACATATATTTCATTCATGTTACTTGTTTAGTATATAAAATTTAAAACACAGCCTTAAACATTTTTTTCTAATTATTTTAATGCCATATGCATGTAGTGCATAGAGTTGCAATTTATCAATAATTAATATTAATAAACATTCCTTCTTTCATTATTTGCAGTTTTATTAAATTTGGTTTATTGCTTTCCATGATTTGTACAATAAATTGGTTTAAAGCAAAGTCTTTCATGTCATTTGTGAGATACAGAGATACGAGGAACTCAAGCTTGATATGAATGGGTTTATGTGTAAATCGTTCTTACGAGCGTTTACACAAGAAATTTGGAAAATCTATTAAAATACCATAAATTAGGAAGAATGTTAGTATCCTACTCGTGCTCCTGAGTGTGTGTAAGTTTACACGAGAAGACTGACTCCATGTAAACCTCGACTTCAGATCCTATAATCTGTAGGATTACTGCGCTTTTCTCTCTGGAACATTCTGTGGAGTTTAAACTGTTTGTGTTTGTGACGTTTCCGGCGTTTAGCAGACGCCGTTATCCAGAGCGACTCGATCAGAAACACGTCCTCACGCTGGTTCACTCGCTCAGGGCCTCAGAGCTCCGCCCACAACATTTACTCAAAACCAGTCGCGTTATTTTAGTGGCTTTAATTGAAGAAAATTAAATAATAAAGAAAGCGAATCAACACAAACCCATAAATTAAGACGAGTAAAACTTAACATTCAGTTATGATAATAGTTGAGTGGCGTATAAACGCAGGACGGGCCGCTCTGTCTGCCCTAAACGAACGCCTCCGCTGGTGGAGGATTTAGTGCTCGCTTATTATTATTATTATTAATATTATATATTATGAAATATTTTATTACCATAGAAATGTCTGTGCGCTTTACCTTTTATGGAGGTTTATGGCAGTCACCACACGCAAATGAGCTGCGCCAGGAACGCACTTTGCAGGTTAAGGTGATCGATGTACACACACGAGTACAAAGAAAAAGATTTACACACAACTTTCCTAAAAGATTGATAAATCATAAATAAATCGACTAATTGACTAATTATCTCCAAATACAACAAAAAACCTGTTCATTTAACCCCCCCATTATTTGGCCTTTTTTTTGACCACCGTAGCAAGTAACGATTCTTGCGATAAAGAATGTATTTTCTCACAAATGTGCCTTTTTTTTTTAAATGAAATACGGATCATATAAGTAATGCTGACTTTCACAACAGTTTTATTCATAGTTCAGTGATTATTATCTACCTTTTTTCTCCAACCCTGAGATTTCGTGGATTTATTTATTTTATTTATTTATTTTTTTGCTAGAACTAAGGCTGTTTCTTGTCTTGCAGTCCTGGTCAATATGATTGTTGACAGGGTTTCTAATCTTATTTAATGGTCACAAAAATAACATTGATAGCTACTTTTAATTGTACCATTTTATATCATATTATTTTGAGATTCTGGAGGAAAAACTATGACACCCCTCTAACTGTATTCCTGGGAAATGTAAACATGATGATGTCAGTAAGATGTAAATTTGGGATGTGGTTTACAGGCACAGAGTGTATAAATGTGAAACATCAGGTGTATACAGATGCTAATGAAAGTGTCACACTATTTGCTGGGGAGAGATATATATATATATTTTTTTTCTCATTAAGATGTTTATGCCTGTGATTTAGATCAATGAATCTGATGGAGTTTAACCAGTCTGATCTCTGTGTGCATTTCTCCTGTCCAGAGAGATCTGCATCTCCTGCAGTTTATATCTTACTGTACGTGTGTTCAGCTGCTGTGGTTCTGCTAACAGTGTGTGGAAATCTGCTCG
>JAKKZL010000230.1:0-14434 GCA_037576815.1 Pangasius larnaudii
ATTAAAGCGGGCCTGAAGTATACTCAACCCTGAAATTAAAGCGTACCTGAAGTATACTCAACCCTGAAATTAAAGCGTACCTGAAGTATACTCAACCCTGAAATTAAAGCGGGCCTGAAGTATACTCAACCCTGAAATTAAGACCAAGTCCCGGACGGACCCGTTACGGTTAAGCTGTTTAGAGTTTATTGAGTATTTGAGAGTGTTCTGAAAGCCGCAGTTTGAATAAACGTGAGCCCGGAGCTGAGCGACAAATGTTTCCCGAGTCATCCTCCACACCCACACACACACACACACACACACACACACACACACACACACACACACACACACACACACACACACCAGGGTTCTACACTGACCTACTGAGAAGATCTCGCGATTGACTAGTTCTCTCTCACTATGCCGTAGGAGCCGTACTGGATTGTGCTTCACGACCGCATCGTTAGCGTGATTAGCAGCCCTGCGCTAACATCGGAGACACTGTGGGTGGGTTATCCCTTCCAGCTGCTGGACTTCACGGCCTGCCACCAGTCGTACTCGGAGATGTACTGCAGCTACGTGCTAGCGTTAGCACACGCCGTGTGGCATCACTCCAGCATCGGGCAGCTTTCCCTCATTCCCAAGTAAGTTCCAAAAGAACTCTCTGGAAAAGAGATTAAAAAAAATGATACCAAGCACTAAACTAATCTCTAACACGTTTACAATTATCTCTGCTTTAACACATTTGATGCATCTTGTAAGCCACACAGTTTTTTTTTATTTTATTTATTTTTTTAAAGAAGCACTACTGGATCCTCAGTTCTTTATTAAATTATTTTAATTACAAGAGATTCTTTGTTTTTCAGACACAGCAACATTAAAGCAGATGATAACTCGTAATAAATTAGCAGTAACAGCTAGCAGTCGGTGTTCGTATTCGTGAGATCCTCAGTGTTATTTCCACTGACCTTTCTAATGACTTATACTTTGCTTTGTTTAGACATTTCGCGTGTGTGTGTGTGTGTGTGTGTGTGTGTGTGTTGTACTTTATGTCTCACTCTTTGCTCTCAGAGGGGAAAAGCTGCTGCTCTTACAGGAGTGTTATTCTCGCTTTGTTTTATGATTCGTCTGCCAGAGCTGTCCAAATATGACTCTAATATCCAGACTGCTGACCTCCACTGTCACCAGTGATGTGGTGTGTGTGTGTGTGTGTGTGTGTGTGTGTGTGTGTGTGTGTGTGTGTGTGTGTGCGCGTGCGCGTGCGAGAGGTCATCAGGCACAACAGACACACTCCAGTGCCTTCGTTAACGCATATATTTTCTTGAAATGCTCACAGGTTTTTGGGTGTAGCGCGCACACACACACACACACACACACACTCTTAAGCATGAAGTCCTTGAAGAGTTTACAGAGTTCCAGCTTTTCGTTTAACTTTCAACTGAAATCTATCTCTCTCTCTCTCTCTCTCTCTCTCTCACACACTCTCTCACACACACACACACACACACACACACACACAATATGTCTTGCAATATATTAAGAAACACTGGGGCACCTGTGATGTTGAAAGGGGGGGGGGGGGTTATGAGGGATATGAAAAGAAAACCAAAAGTGCACATTTGCATACATTTGCATATTGTAGGCTCATTTGCATATTGTAGGCTCATTTGCATATTGCTTGCTATCAGCATTGCAGAGGTCAGTATTGCAGTAACGATTAGCAATATCTTGTGCAGCTGTGGTTCTACAATTTCTGCTGCGTCAGCTGGCTAAGATCTACGAGCTCTATCCTTAAATAAGAACATTCCTGGCAATAAAATCAAAGCAAAAAAAAAAATAAAAATTTTGAATTGAAAAGTTTAATCCTAATCACATTCTTGGGCCGAGACACTCTGAATGTTTCAGTGCTTTTTTTTTTTTTTTTAACAGTCACTATTTTGTATGATATTTAATTAGATCCTAATTGTGTTAAATCAAGGGATATATGAATTCTATTGTGTTTATTTTTTATAATATATATATATATATATATATATGTGTGTGTGTGTGTGTGTGTGTATATATACTGGATATTTATCCATATATATGTGTCCAATTACATTTGAGCCTGTGAAATGGAGGGACTCTGTAAAATAAATAATTAATTAAGTAGATAGATAGATAGATAGATAGATAGATAGATAGATAAATAAATGGCTGTAATTCCTAAACGGTTAATGCAACATTTTTGTTAAACCCCTTGAATTAAAGCTGAAAGTCTACACTTCAGTCACATCATGATTGCTTCCTTTCGGAGCCATTTTGGTGGAGTACAGAGCCAAAATTACAAAAAAAATTGCGTCGTTGTCCAAATACTTATGGACCCGACTGTATATATTAAAACATAAAATTTGATGCGCTTATTTATTTTTGTAATCAGTGTTTGCCTGGACGTTATACGTTTATACGAAGTATAAACCAGGTCTTAGCCGTTAAATCACAGCTGCCAGCTGACCCGCGTGCTTCCAGCTGAACACCATCGGAGGAGAGCACTAATTGCTCTGTTATTTATATACATGTATGAATTATGAATATTCGTGAGTTGCGGTTGGCTGGCATCACTGTTTTGAGTCCGTTCTTCCCACCAGTTACGCAGTCATGACATTCAAACTTGCAGTTGTTGACAGTTGTACCACTCAAGCAACAAGTTTAATTGAAAAGGAGGGTTGTGCAGGGTTGGACTGGATGATGATGATGATGATGATGATGATGATGATGAGTCTCTGCGCTTGTGACGTTGCAGGTTTCTGTCGGAGGTCCTGAAGCCGCTGGTGAAAACCGAATTTCAGCTGCTCTATATCTATCACCTGGTTGGACCTTTCCTACAGCGCTTCCAGCAGGAGAGGACACGCTGCATGCTCGAGGTTCACATGCGTCCATTCTGTAAACCTGTTCCACTTACATGCTCTCTTAGTTTTCCGGTTAGCTTTGATTGAGCTCGTGTCCGTGGTCTGTTTTCTGTTATGGCAGCTCACCAGCTTGCACCCGAGTAAGCAAACACATCTTTAATTTTAACTCACCGGACTGTATATATGAGCGATGTTTATAAGATCGATCTTCCTCTACACATAACCCTTTCAAGTTTCTCACTTGTTTATTCTCATTCAGCATCTATCATTAATATTAAACAGGAACTTGTTTTCTCCGTGATAACATTCACATTTTTCCCACTGCATACACACATTCATATGGATGTTTTGTCATTTTTCCTCACAACCATCTTGAGCATACAATTCTATTTATATGTACAGCTTCCGCTCCAGTTCCCCAGACATCTGACATCAGCTGTAACGCATTATGCATACACACCTGCTCCAGCTACACACTCGAGCTCATGCACGTACACTCAGATCCGTGTCTCTTACATAACCTCACGCGTGCCTGTATGCATCCTCAGATTGGGGTAGCGTTCTATGAGATGCTGCAGGCCGTGGATCACCACAGCAAGCACCTGGCGTACATGGACCCCATCTGTGACTTCCTGTACCACATCAAGTACATGTTCACAGGAGACAGCGTCAAAGACCAGGTACACACAGATGTCAATATCAGTACCATCATCCCTCTATCTGTTCCCCAATGACCCTCAATCATCCCTCTATCTGTTCCCCAATGACCCTCAATCATCCCTCTATCTGTTCCCCAATGACCCTCAATCATCCCTCTATCTGTTCCCCAATGACCTTCAATCATCCCTCTATCTGTTCCCCAATGACCCTCAATCATCCCTCTATCTGTTCCCCAATGACCCTCAATCATCCCTCTATCTGTTCCCCAATGACCTTCAATCATCCCTCTATCTGTTCCCCAATGACCCTCAATCATCCCTCTATCTGTTCCCCAATGACCCTCAATCATCCCTCTATCTGTTCCCCAATGACCTTCAATCATCCCGCTATCTGTTCCTCAATGACCCTCAATCATCCCTCTATTTGTTAAGCAATGACCTTCAACCATCCCTCTATCTGTTCCCCAATGACCTTCTATCATCCCTCTATCTGTTCCCCAGTGACCTTTTCCATCCCTATATATGTTCCAAAAATAACCTTTCACCATCTCTCTATCTGTTTCCCATTGACCTTCTATCATCCCACTATCTGTTCTCCAAAGCACTTCAGCCCTTACCATCCCAAAGACCTTACCATCCTTTCATTTGTTCCCCAGTAACCTCCTACTATTCCTTTACTTGTTCTAAAATAACGTTCTACCATCCGTCTATCTGTTCCCCAATGACCTTTTACCATCCCTCTATCTGTTCCCCAATGACCTTCAACCATCCCTCTACATTTCTGTCCTCCACGGACCTAAAGACATCCCTAGTGATCCCATCATCCATCTCTAAATTTTGACCATTGCTTCTAAATATCATCAAATTTACTTGCCACATTAGAATAAGACCAGTGAATTGCTCCATTTGTCTCAACCCCTTTTGTCAGGACTTCATAGATCTAAGGTTTTTCAAATTCACCTCCCTTCTCAGGTGGAAAAGATCATCTGCACGTTGAGGCCAGCCATGAAGCTTCGCCTCCGTTTCATTACACACATCAGCAAGATGGAGCCTGCAGCGGCCGCCGCCACGGCGACCTCCGCCTCCCAGCCCACCACGGTGTCCTCTCCTGCCCCTCAAACTGGAACCGGACCTTCTAGTATCCCTCTGTCGGTTCCCCAGTGATCCTCTACAATCCTCTACAAAACCTTCTTTTAAATATGTTCCACAACGACCAATGACCTTGTATCACGTCTCTAAGCATTCTCTTAATGTTCCCATCTGGTTTCAACATTCTTCCGTTCCCCAGTTACCTTGCAATCTTTTCCCGTATGACCTCCTAGCATTTCTCCATCTCTATCCAATAGCCCCAACATCTCCACTTTCCACTGCCCCATGACCCCTCAAATGGTCACTTGGCCCCGTCCTGGTCAGCAGGTCAATCAAAGCGAGGACTCGACAATTTCCAGCCCTCAGTGAAAGAAGATTTCATAGATTTATAGAGGTATAGAACGACCCGAAGTGAGGGGGGGGACGTCAAAGCTGTGATCTGGCCGAAAAATTGGGGTCGACTTCAAAAGCATTCTTAGCTCTGTTTAAAAAAGCCAAGGGAGTGGAATTCGTGCCACAAACGCCAGATTGAGTCCAAGCTGCTGACGGAATATGAGTTTCAACTTCGCAAGAGAACTGAACCCTTTCTTTAACTAAAGCTTGGCAAGAAGTCACGGAAGAAAGACTCTTGGAAGCCTCGCCAGACTGTTTTGCGGGGAGGGATTATCTGTGAGCAATCTAGCTGTGAAGATGAGTTCATCAAAATGTGTACTTCCCCCAAAATGGTTGCTAATAACGACGAAGTCAGTTCGGGCACGTTACATAGCATAATGCTAACACGTGTGCTTATATGTTATTTGCCTACGTTAGCATTTTCTGGGTGAAGTATTCGTCTGTAACTAAGAATTATAACAGGAAGTAAACCTGTGCATGGACTAAAACGTCAATAATGTGGTGTTAACCATCGATGGACATTTCTATAGACAATGCTGAATTTTGCGTGTATGTGTTTTGGTCTTTTTTTTTTTTACGAATATAAATCATTTGAAATTTGTAAGCAGGATGACTGTAGAGTATTTTCTGTCTCTCTTCTTTGATCTAAAAATTTAAAAAAAAAATTTTTTCCAGGAATAACCGAGTGCTATAGGGTAAGCTGGTTCCGCTTTCAGCTAATGGATGGAAACGCTTGATTCGTAGTGTTGCGCTTTGAATCGCGCCTAAATGAATACGTGCATAAGATATCTGTGTGTCCTGTCCTGGAAAGACGGAAAGCTGCAGGTTGGTCGTATGATTTTGTGGGTGTATAGGACGTGATGTTCTGTATACGTACACTAGTCATGCTTTATATTCGCATTCCCATTCACACACTTCCTACTAGCCATCCCATTAAGGAAATGAAAGGGTTTGTTTGATAATTTGTGCACAGCGCATCTGCATCGGGGTCGATATTGGCCTGAACTGCTGGATCAATGCCTGTTTGATTTTCCGATTCGATCCACATGACAGAATTTATTCCAGTGTGACCCCGGATACAAGTTGTCAGAAGAGGCAAGGTGCCATCACGCTTATAATGCATCCTGTACTTAATCGAATAACAGGAATTCTTCATTTTCAGGGTTTTTCTTTTTTTTGTCATCCATTGAAGACTCCAATCTCAGTCCAACTCCCTCCAGTCCATTCCAAAGAGGAAACTGTCCCAACTCTCCTGGTACATTTATCCCAGATTCAACAGTCCTCAAGGAATTTGTTGGTAATTTCATGCAAAGCGAAGTTCCAGTTCCAGCACCAGGTCCGGTTCTTAACAATACGGCCGCTTACAGTAGTGTTTTTTTTTTTTTCAGAACATATGAGGAAAATCAGTAAAGTAAAGGGCAGCGGTAGCTCAGTGGTTAAGACGTTGGACTACTGATCGGAAGGTCATGAGTTCAATCCCTGCCACTGCTGGGGCCCTTGAGCAAGGCCCTTAACCCTCAACTGCTCAGTTGTATAAATGAGATAAGTGTAAGCCGCTCTGGATAAGGGCGTCTGCCAAATGGCGTAAATGTTCTAGGAAAATCAGTAGGAACCGTTTCTGTGCTCCATCAGCGGTTTGAAAATGCATACTTTCGGTTTATGCCTGCCTCTGCAATACATCACCCCTCATAAATCCTTAAAACCTTCCCGTAAAACTGAAAAGAACTCTACTGCAGGCCTGTAGCCCTAAAAAACACTTTGTTTAAAAGTCTAAGGTTGGGACACATTTTGCAAAACAGTGCAGCCTAGTTTTTTACCAGGTGATAAAAGTTCATCAGGTTAGTATTAAACAGATGTCCAGTGGAAATAACTTCCAGGTCTCTGGGTCCATTCCATAAAAAGAAAGAAAGAAAGAAAGAAAGAAAGACAGACAGACAGACAGACAGACAGACAGACAGAAAGGCTAATCTGTGACTCCGCTAACAAGATCAATGCAAACACACACACACACACACACACACACACACACACACACACACACACACACACACACACAAGGCAGTCAGTCCTTAGGTTAGAAACCCAAACCCTGTCTCCATTATCTGCTCTTGAAAATGTCAATGTCGTGAGCGCACTAAAGCCTCGGCCGCTGAACGTGTGCTGAGAAAATCCGCTCCACTGTGAGAGCACAGCAGGCTACAGATCCTCTGAAGCCCTGCACTTGTACTGTGTAATTCTCACCATCACTAAAAGTGACGCTGACATTTCTCTCTGACCTGAGAGCCTGAGCGAGGGGTGATTAACTCCCAGGCACGCAGTCTCCGCCGTCCGGTTGCGTTCAGTGACGAAGCTCGAGCATGATGACCAACCTGACAGGTTTCATCTCCGGGAACGTGCCGTTAATGGCCAGCGTGCACCACTGAGTCATCGGAGGTCATCTGTCGCTTCTCTTCTGCTCTAAACAACGCAAGGATCTGCCCTGAAAAGGGAACTTGTGTCCACAGAGTTCCTTTTTTTTTCTCTCCCCTGGATGAGAAGTACACAAAATCCTTTCTTTACAGGTTATCAGTTTCATCCCTGGCAATGCTTCCAGCTTGTCCACGTGAAAGAAGAAGAAAGAAAGAAGGAAAGAAAAAAAAAGTAGGATGGATAGAATGCAAGAAGGATGGTAGGGGGAAAAAAAGGAAGGAAGAAAATAATGGAAAAAGGAAAGAAGGACAGAAGGAAGAATGAAGAAGAGAAAGAATGAAGGAAAGAAGAAAGACATGATATAAGGAAGGAAAGAAGAAGGGAATGAAGGAAGGAAAGAAAGAAGCATGGACACAAGGAAAGCAGGATGGAAGGAACAGATGGAAAGAAAGAAGGAAGGGGGGGAAGGAAAGAGGTAAAGAAGGAAAAAGAGAACCTTTCCAGTTTAGGCAACATGCACTTCAGGTGTAAATCTGAAGGGAAGAAGGAAAAGATGGAAGGAAGCTAGGAAGGAGTGATAAGAAAAGAAGGAATGAAAAAGAAAGAAAGAGAACTTTTTTCCGGTTTGTGCCACGCCCACTCGAGGTTGATCTGCGGAACACTGAACAGATCGAGATAGCGGCATTGTGTTAATAGACGCGACACACGTCCCGCATCAACACAGTTAACGTTCGCGGCTTGTTTGCTGATTATAATTCACTCGTTCTGCATGAAGACTCGCTCGGAGCCCGTGCGCCGAGTGCAGACCATCTGTCAATCAAACTCTCTCCGTCTCTCTCTAAAGACCGAGTGCGTCTCCGATGACGACCAAACACCAGCGCCGGCAGCGCCAGTTCTGACGCTCGCTTCAGACGCGTGGCGGCTCTCTCAGGGAAGGCGCTGAGGAACGTTCTGTATGATCCAAGGCTCTGTTCTTTCCCTTGAACAGATGAACAGGTGGCACTTTGACGGTGACGGAAAGATAAAAATCACACATGAAGGGGGAAAAAAAGCAGAATCCAACCTTACCGCTGAGATGTTGAAGTTGAAACGCTGTACTGCTACTAAAATAACTTTTAGTTTCGTTTTTGTTGGACGGTTTGTTCGCTAAGACATGAACAGAGCAACGTCTAACAATCAGCAATGCAGCTGTGTTACATTAGTCCCGCCCCCTTTACTCAAACGACCCAATCGCCTTTTGAGGCGAAGGTGAAGGCGTTACCTGAAACACACGGCCTATTAAATGTACAGACATAAGACACTTTTATTTTGTTAGTCATGGAGAAATGCACGTGTTGTAGGCGGAGCATCTTTGGGGGATAAAAAAAGGTTTATGTTATTTGGCCAAAGACCACGCCCCTTTTTTTTTTTTTTTTTCCCTTAAACGTCATCTTGTCAATCCGTTTCTGGTTTATGGGTCTCTCTACATTCAAGGAGATACGAGCCTGGTCTTGTGTGGCAGAAAAAAACTGCTCCAAGATGGCCGCCGAGCGGACGGACGTTACTAGAAGGACCTCGTTTACATTATAACTAGCTGTGGCTTGTTTGGTTGCTGCTCTTTTAACGAGAGTGAAAATTTCACCGCACAGCTACCGTAAATACGCTAATACATGGGCATAATGTAAAAATCCTTACACAGATATCGGACCTGGACTTGCTGTGTTGGAAAATACAGTGTGCGTGATTGTGTGATGTGTGTGTGTGTGTGGGATGTGTGTGTGTGTGTGTGTGTGGGATGTGTTTGTCTGCGAAAGCAGGAGGAATGCTAAAATGAGTGGTTTACTGACAGGGTAATTAATGCAAAAAAAACGTTCAGGTGGAAATCCCCTGTACGCTGAAATCTCCAGCACTCACCTGCATATAGGTATTATTATCCTCCCACTAGTTCTGTGTGTGTGTGTGTGTGTGTGTGTGTGTGTGTGGAGATTAGCGTTCCTTATCAGAAAATAACTTGCCGCTTCGTTCTTTGAACACATCGGCTAGCCCACACCTCCAAAAACTCAAAATGTTACCATGGTTACTCGACTGACCATCAGACTGATGGCTTAAGGAAGAGATTTTTTTATTCTGCGTTAATGTGTGTGTGTGTGTGTGTGTGTGTGTGTGTGTGTGTGTGTGTGTGTGTGTGTGTGTGTGTGTGTGTGTGTGTTTTTGTAGTTTACTGAGGACCGAAAGTCCCCACAAGGGCATCATTACAAAACCTAAGAGATTTCCTTCATCCTTCTTCAGACAGCTGTGTACAAATCAGACCAGATGTTTATAGGCACTTTGATCACAGTGCCGTTTATTTTAAAGGAACGGTTTCAGCAAAACCAAATCGAAAGTAGACGGTTTCGCTAAACTTCAGAGAGGTTTATATCAATGCGCTCGCTTTACGATGGTACGGTTTCTATAGCAACAGCTCATTCGCAGGGACCTGGACAGTGTAGTCTTCACTAATAATAGACAGATTTAAAAAAAAAAAAACAATGTGTAATCATCGATATGGTGAAGATTTCTTAACATAAGGAGACGTTTTATGGAAGGAGTCTCCAGTTCCAGTGCCTTGTAACAGTCAGTAAATGTGTTAAAATCTTATTCATCGACAGAAGCAGTGAGGACGGGACAGTCAGGTGAAGCTCCTTCATTAGCTGGATTAACTCATTACCGATGGGTTAAGATGCGACACTCTCTCTCTCTCTCACACACACACACACACACACACACACACACACACACACACACACACACACACACACACACTCTCTCTCTCTCTCTCTCGGCGTCTGTCCACTCCACATGTACACCGTGGCTCATTACACTGATGAGCAAGATGAAGGAGATGTTAATCTGAGTCACAGATTACTCACTGAGACGCTGCAGGATCCGAGACGGATTAAAGCCGAGGCGTAAAAGGCGTTTGACAAACCCACCGAAAAAATCCCTCTACTTCTCTTTTCTTTCTTTTACGTCCTCAATCGCAGCGACAAAACTGCTGTATCTGATCAGCTCTCGGGTGGATTCAAAAGAGGGCTTCAGAAAGTATCTGCAGATGAACGTGGTCAAGCATTCAAGTGTTAAATGCTTCAGAGCCTCATCATGCCTGATTCTGCATGGCTCGCTAATTCGCTAAACAGCGCGTCGTAAGGAGAATAATCGGCTAACTCGGATCACCTAGAGTGTAGCTTGCTGGTTAGCTGATGTTTAATAAGTCTTTTGGAATGAGCGCCAAGGCACGTGATGAATTTTCTGCTACAACAAGCCATTTTGGTTTCTCCCGCTAATTTACTGTCTCATTCGTAAATCCATCTTCAATCAGCGCTTCAGCGTATTTTCATGTTCATGCTGTCGACTTGACTGCTGTTGGCTCACTTGATGTTTTTCGAGGAACCAGTGGAGGTAGATGAGCTGAGAATGCTGACAGTTCTGTCCTTTTGGTCGGCTCAATGTGTGCGATATAAATTACAAAGCAAAGTTCCTCCTGAGTTCCTCTCATGACCCCGGTTTATAAATCAGCTGGTTTGGGATCTCCTGGTGTGAGGTGTAATTGTGGTGAGGTTCCTGAAGTTGTCCTGAAGTTGTTCCTGCTCGCCGCACTATCTCAAAGCGTTAGCGTTAGATCCTGCATGCTAGGAGTGCTAGCTCAAGTTTCCCGACTTGATATATTACCGTTACGTCGTGTAGGCTACAAAAGAACACCTTCGCTTGGCTTCATACCACGTGTACGCTTTAAAAGTCCAAGCCATCGACAGTTTGACAAATTCTACTGAGAAAGCTAGCTAAATATTTAACGTTCCGTGCTCCTAACTGAGCGCTAACTCTTAGCTAGCTGCCTGCTTGCCAGAGTGACATGGTGTTCGCTGCTAAGCGTTACATTCCGGTATGGCATTACTTTAAGCCGACTGCTGTCATCCTCGTAGTTTTACCCTGCATAGCTTTTCGGGGAGATCCGCACTTACTTTAAGATTTGATATTTTGATGTATTTTACATCTTCAGCCTTCAGAGGGTTTCTTCAAAACAACAAGAAGTTGCTTTCCTTTGGTGTCCTTTCGTGTCCTGGAGCTGCGTCTCTGTAGCACCTTCAGCTCCTCGGGTCAGTTTCATGAGCGTTTGCTTTTGTTTCATGTTTTGACTCGCAGCGAGAGTTTATAGTGTTGCAGATTATGTTACAAATAAAATTTCGGGGTGTGGTTGTGGCTTTTTTTTTTTTTTTTTTTTTTTTTTTTTTTTTTGGCTTTTTCGATTTGCAGTGTCATTTTTCATTGTTCGGTTTGCCTTCCTTTGATTTTTTTTCTTTTTCTTTTTTGGAAGTCAGCCATGATGGGGGGAAAAGCTTTAAAAGATAAATGAAAAAAATCTCTCTCTCTCTCTCTCTCTCTCTCTCTCTCTCTCTCTCTCCACCTCCATCATTTCAGACTGAATGGAAAAAAAAGTGCCACTTTCTTTTCGCTGCTCCGTTTTTTTTTCCCCCATCCTGACCGTGTCTCCATGGCAACAGGGAGCATCAAAGAGACTGAGAGTGTGTGTGAGGTATCTCCTGCCTTGCTGTGGGTCTGTGTTAAACACACGCGCGCATACACACACACACACACACACACACACACACAAACATTTGAAATTGAGTGTATTACTCTGCAAGGCTTCTTCTGCAAACCCCCAGGTGAATGACGTCTGATGCACAATGCGACCGGATAAAAACGTCTGTCATCTCAGTAAAGTGTGTGTTACGGCAGCTACATGGCTAATATCGATCCAAACACACACACACACACACACACACACACACAGAGATCCGCAGAGATCCCAGGATTAGCACTTTAGCTGCCGCAGCAGCCGCTTTGAGCTCAGACCGTCACTCAGGGAGCACTCCAGCTCCTTGAGGGGGCAATTACTTTTAAACACAGACACATTTCCAAGCAGTCAGTATCAACCAGGGTTAAAATCCCATTTCCACCAAACGTAGCTGATCAGTCGCGTTTAGTAGCTGAAGCTGATCTAGTTTTCTGTAACAGGTTTATATTAATGCGCTCGTTCTAAAGCCTTATGGTTTCTATAGCAACAGCTCATTCACAGGGACTCGTACAGCAGAAGCTCCGCATAAACACCTTAAAAAAAGAACTCGTAATCAATTAATGATATGGTGAAGTTTTCTGTAAGGAGACTTTTATCTAACATTTATGGAAGGAGTCTCCAGTGTCCGAGGGAAAAGCTGTAAGTTTAAATTTGACCGAAATCTTCAGGACGGAGGAGTTTGCGCTTCTCGATAACATCATGTTTTCACAGACGTTCCGCAACGTTAAATGGATAAAAAGTATGACGTGGTGGTGTTTAATCGATTAGAAAAAAAACAATGTAATTTTTTTGTAAGCTGCTGTGGTATAAGGGGAATAAAACACTTGGGGACGTGCTGGAAAATAAGAGGAAAATAATCGACGTCTGGGTGTGTGTTCGAGCGCAGAGTGGAATCATCCGCATCGTTTTCCGTTTCAGTCTTTAGGGGGCGGGGCAAAGAGGGGCGGAGTTATATCAAACTGCTCCGAGCAAAAAAAAAAAAAAAGGAAAAAAAAAGGGATTTTCCAAGATGGCCGCCTCCTTTAAAACCATTCCAGCGTTCAGCTACAGAGTGAAGTTGATATTTTTTCGGGTGAGAGACTTTTTAGCTACATTTTAGCTACATTAACCTCGTAGCTTCAGTGAAATAAAATAATAATAATCATCAAATTTTCCTTTAATCGCTGATCTTCCACTGCTGGCAGACGTGACCCTGAGGTTCCTCTCCATCTGGACCGTTTATTCTTTTCTTTTTCTCTCTATCAGGCGTGTTAATTATTCCTCCGTGTGATCGCGGCCTCTTCTTATCAGCGGTGCAGCGCTCCTGTCCGGCTCTGATGAGTGGCAGCACATGATAATCAGACATCAAGAGCTCTTGAACACACTTTTGAGTAATCAGTGTGTGTGTGTGTGTGTGTGTGTGTGTGTGTGTGTGTGTGTGTGTGTGTGTGTGTGTGTGTGTCGGAGAGAAACAGAACACACACCTTCAGCATCACCGCAGTGCAGCAGTGTTAGACTTTATTTATTTATTTTGAAATTGTAGCAGTTGTGTTGTGGTGATTAGTAAGGAATAACACACTTTGGGGTGTGCAGTCAGAGGAAACTAATCTGTCACAGGGAGGTGTGATGAGATGTGATGAGATGTGATGTGATGTGATGTGATGTGATGTGATGAAGTCACCTTTTCCACCCCAACGCTGATTATTTTCCTGTAACAGCACGTCTACTAAACAGTTTGCCAACATTTACATTTATGTTAACGTGGCTGTAATGAGCCACACGTTGTTTTTTATTTTTTTTATCTGTTTATAGTTACACGTGATGATGTGGAACGTCCGCGGATCAGGTGAGTTCCTGTTCTCACTTACGTTACAGCAGCTATAAACAGTCGTTCCCTCACCAGCCTGGCTTTCTCTTCTCTCTTCTCTCTCGTTTCTCTTGTTACCGAGAAACTCCTCTGTCCTGAAGATGTCGGAAAACTTTAAAGGTACAGCTTTACCCCTGACACTGGAGACTCCTTCCATAAATGCTAAATAAACGCTGACACGTTTTTAATCCGTTTATGTGGAGCGTCTGCCGTACGAGTCGCCGTGAATGAGCAGTTGCTATAGAAACCATAACGTATTAGAGCAAGTGTATTAATGTAAACCTGTGATTTGCTGCTGCACTACTTTTATAGAAATTCATCAACATCTTCTGACCAATCAAAATCCAGGTGTGTGTGTGTGTGTGTGTGTGTGTGTGTGTGAATTTCCTTCTTGTTTCTGGCTTGTGTTTGCTCTAGGCTTGTACTGTCTCTAATTATAATCAGATAAAGAGCTTAGCCTTCTCTCAGTCTTCAGGGGATTGCATTAGGGGCTTCTGTTTAGGCTACACACACACACACACACACACACACACACACACACACACACACACACACACACACACACACACACACACAC
>JAKKZL010000232.1:4203-14377 GCA_037576815.1 Pangasius larnaudii
TGTTAATGAGCCCAGCACTGAGGTGTAAGATTATGTTAATGAGCCCAGCACTGAGGTGTAAGATTATGTTAATGAGCCCAGCACTGAGGTGTAAGATTATGTTAATGAGCACAGCGTTGAGGTGTAAGATTATGTTAATGAGCCCAGCACTGAGGTGTAAGATTATGTTAATGAGCCCAGCACTGAGGTGTAAAATTATGTTAATGAGCACAGGTGCTTCCTGGGTTCTCACTATTACAGTAGAAGAACATAATGAAGGAGAGAGAAGCTGCTGCTGAACTTTAACCTTCATGTTCATTTCTTTAGTCTCTGAGAAATGCTTCCTAGAATCTTCAGCTCTGGATTGTTTGTTCATTTAGGTTCTGTGTTAAATAAGAGCCTTAACCTTCTTCTTGTAAATAATAATAATAATAATAATAATAATAATAATAATAATAATAATAATAATAAAACATTAATATTACTTCTCTGCGTGCAGGCTCTCGAGCGCTGCTACGTAGTTGGCCGGTATGTACCCCTGACTGCGAGCGGAAATTCCGGTCAGCATTCGCGCGATCCACCAGTCCGGATTGCTCTGGTCCAGAACCTCCAGCTGATCCCCCGCGCGGAAGCTCAGGTCCTCGGCGGTGCGCGCGGTGTAATCCCACAGAGCCGTGTACACGCGCGTGCCGGGCAGAGGGGGCAGAGCGCGCGACACCGAATCCGTCATGTCGGCTTGCGGGTTCACGATCACCACCGCGCCCTTGTCCCGGGTCTGAGCTGCTTTCTCCCGGGAACACGGGCACGTCGCGAGGCAGCACGCGACTATCCGCTCCCGCAGCTCCGTCAGCTGGAGCGGCATCTTTACCCGAAATCACGGCAGCGCGATTAAACACCGATTAATAAACAATCAATACACAAAACAGGTGATTAAACGGACTCGGTCTTGGAGAGCGCGCGCTCCATGTCGTGTTCCGGTTTGATTTTTTCTCTCTCTTTCTCTAACACATACACACACACACACACTTTAACGGGGATTAATTCTTACTGATGAGTGTCCGGTCCTTCGCAAACCGTTTGACGCGCGCGTGGAAGGAACGGGTCCGGTACAGGCCGTAAAGCGCGAGACTTTATTACTTCCCGTTAAATTGGCAGAGTTTCCTGATGAGTCAGAGAGAAAAAAAGCTGAAACTTGGAACTCCAAAAAAACAGGCTCTACCTGTTCAGGTGATCAACACACACACACACACACACACACACACACACTGAAAACGCGACATGGAGAAAAGGAATGCACGCATCGCTCAGTCCTTCACACGGCATGTGGATTAAATGTGGATTAAATCAGAAACATTTCTGACCAGATTTCTGCAATGTGAAGTTTTAGATTTATATTTATTCTAAACCTTCTCAGTGCAGTAGTCATGTATTAATCATAAATAAAATACAGTATCTCAGATCTGTAAATGACTTTCAATTAATCTGTCAAGTGACTCCGTCCATTTTAATAGGAACACCTGTATACCTGTTCATTCATAAATGAGCACGTGTACAGGTGTACCTATTAAAATGGACAGTGAGGCTATATGATGGTATAATGTATATTATAATTTATATCACAGGGATATTTATTTACATTACGTTCTCGAGTCTGATTGGTCAGAAGGTGTAACAGCTTGGCTGAATGTATGAGTTTATATTTATGCACTAGTTCTGATACTCAGGGTTTCCCCAAAGCCTCTATACAGAGCGGAAATGAACACTTCTTAGCAAAATGGAACTTTATTTACTAAACCTCCTCTACATGATTGCTATTTCTTTGTAAACACACACACACACACACACACACACACACACAGTCGTCTCTCCCGCTCAGAATGAGCTCGTGCCACTCAGCCCCGAACACTGTATGAAAATGAGAATTTCTACAACATTATTGAATTCATGTGAATAAAATATATTTAAACTACATGAACAAAAAATAATAAAATAATGCAAATAATAAAAATACCAAAATAATTATAGAAAACATTATATATTATAATCTTAAGCGTTAAGAAAAAATGAAAGCACATATCGTAGAGGTCGGGCGTGATGACGTAGTCAGGCGTCGCGCATGCGTAGTATGTGTGTCATGACTGAACCCGGAAGTGCCTGAACACAAAAATCGGATGAATGAATGAACAAATGCACAAATACACCAAAAATAAACGCTATACAAAAGCAAACACAACACTGTGATGATGTACACAACATTATTATGCTGAATAAAACCAAACCCGCACATGAGCGCATTAAATGCTGTCAGAACGCCACCTCCGGCAGGAGCCGAGGGACGGAGCCCAAGTGTGTGTTTAAGAAAAAGTGCGTGTGTGTGAGTGTGTGTGTGTGTGTGAGTGTGTGTGAGTGAGAGAGAGAGAGAGAGAGTGTGTGTGTGTGTGTGTGTGTGTTGTCTGTATTCGGTCCGGTTTCAGGGTTTTCCGCACTCTGAGTTCAGTAATATAAAAACTAATCAGCCATGAGTGAGTATTTCTCTCTGCAGGACTGCGATGTGATCGGCTTCGATCTGGATCACACACTGTGCCGGTACCATCTGAAGGAGACCTGCATGGTGAGTTTACACACACACACACACACACACACACACACACAATCTAATATGTGCTGCAGAAGGAGTGTGGTTACATTCGTGTCCGAGACACAGGCTCCATGTTCTTCATCATCATCATCATCATAGTGATGGAATGCAGCGGTGCAACCAGCTATACAGTCCTCTAGGTTAGTGTGTGTGTGTGTGCATACCAGTGTGCGGGGAAGTCCAGCATTGCAGCTCAGGGTTGATGATGTTTTGTAATGAGTAAATGTGACTATCTGCACTGTGATGTCATTTTAAAAGGTGACCTGTAGATATAGCACTGCTCCACAGGGGCCTGATGGTCTCTGAGGGTTTCTGATGGTTTTGATGTTGTTCAGTGGTTACTGATGTTGTCTGATGGTCTCTGATGGTGTGTGATGGTCTCTGATGGTGTGTGATGGTGTCTGATGGTCTCTGATGTTGTCTGATGGTCTCTGATGGTGTGTGATTGTGTGTGATGTTGTCTGATGTTGTCTGATGGTGTGTGATGGTGTGTGATGTTGTCTGATGGTGTGTGATGATGTCTGATGGTGTGTGATGTTGTCTGATGGCGTGTGATGATGTCTGATGGTGTGTGATGGTGTGTGATGGTGTCTGATGGTGTGTGATGGTGTCTGATGGTGTGTGATGGTGTGTGATGGTGTGTGATGGCCTCTGATAATGATTGTGTGTTCTCTTTGGCTTCAGTGATATGATCCTGCACTTCAGGAAAGCACTGATGTGTAACATGTCTATGTGTAATTGGCAAATATTCGGTATGATACATCCTCTTAAGACCTCATCCTGGGTTTCTAAACTAAACAGGTACTTGTGGGAACCATTAGACCCACTGAATCCCGATGGGAGATTTAATGGAAAGGTTTGCTGTTTTATACACAAAGTTAAAATACATTCAACTTGAACACTAACTGATCGAGACATCAGCATGTAGTCCCCAACATTAGAACATTAGACCATTAGAGCTTCAGTCTGGTGCTAATGTCCAGTTAATGTTCATGTGTAAGAGCTGCTTCCTGATTGGTCAGAAGTAATTACTGAGAGTACAAGCCAAGTGTTTAACCAGACTGTGTGTGTGTGTGTGTGTGTGTTTGCAGCTAATATATGAGAGTTTTGCTCGATACCTGGTGGAGCATAAAGGCTACGATAAAGATCTGCTGAATGTGACTCCAGACACCTGGGACTTCTGGTGAGTTTTTTTTGTGTGTGTGTGTGTATGTGTGTGTTACTGTGTTGTTGTTATGCAGTTCATCTCAAGGTAAAGTGTTATAAAGAGTGTAAGAGCAGAACATTGGGATTTATGTTCCGTGGTCCTTTTGTATGAGATGAATACACCCACAGATGATACACATTTCGGTGTCTGTGTGTGTGTGTGTGTGTGTGTGTGTGTATCCAGTTTTAAAGGCCTGGTGGTGGATTTAGAGGAGGGAAACCTGATCAAACTCGCAGAGGATGGAACAGTGCTACGGTAAAAGGAGAAGATTGTGTTTTTTTGCAGTTTAACACGTTGTTTTAAAGAACACACATTAGGGTCTTGTTCTAAAGCCAAAATTAGACATTTTATTTTATTTACAGTTTATTCACTATGAATTTATTGACTTTATTAATAAACATGTCTCTTGGTTCATAAACGGGGATCTGTTGTGTGAAAATCACTAATAAATGCATTATTGGATGTGATAATTGGCAATAAATAGTAAACTATCAAACATAAATTAATCATCTGAATTCACCTGCTATTAATTCATAATTAGCAAAATGTGATGTAGATTCCAGGTGACCTGCAGTTTATCACTTTAATAGCTAATACAGCATTAACACCTGAGCTGCTATGGCATTAACACAGCATTAACACCTGAGCTGATACGGCATTAACACAGCATTAACACCTGAGTTGATACAGCATTAATACAGCATTAACACCTGAGTTGATACAGCATTAATACAGCATTAACACCTGAGCTGATACGGCATTAACAAAGCATTAACACCTGAGTTGATACAGCATTAATACAGCATTAACACCTGAGTTGATACAGCATTAATACAGCATTAACACCTGAGCCGAGGTGACTGTGTGTTTGTGTGATTTCAGGGCGAGTCATGGAACACGAAACCTGAGCACAGAGGAGATCATAAAGCACTATGGCCCAAAAAGAGAATGGAAACATTTCAACAACCTCAACACCACGTTCACACGATCTGGTATCTCTCTCTCACACACACACACACACACACACACACACAGAATAATTAGTTGTTAGTGTTAGTTAGTTGTTAGTGTTAGCATTAGCATTAGCAATGCATCTCCCATGTGCCAGTAAAGTGGTACCTTTTTTAAAGTGGTACATGATGGCAGTCATGTAAGCGAGCTAAGCTCTTCTGGTTGTTGTCATGGCAACAAGTTTGAGTTAGTGTTAGCTGATAGTGAACACAGTAACCATGATGGCTTAAAACGTATTTGAATTTCCTCATTTTTCAAATTTCTGCAGCTAAATACTACTTTTATGATAACTACTTTGATCTTCCGGGAGCTCTGCTCTGTGCTCGGGTGGTGGACATGCTGAACAAGGTAAGGACAAGGGCATGTGCGGGGAATTTATGTCATTTACATGCAGAATTGTTATATTCTACACATACACTGCTTTTCTTTTTTTTTTCAATAAACAGAAAGGAAAGGAAGTTACACCAGACTTTTGGAAGGACATGGTGGCTGCCATCGATCACAACTACAATACATCTGCTTTCAGAGGTATGCAGATGATTTCATCTCACTAACTTTTAGTTTAAGAGGAAAACAATTATGAATTCATTCTGGGATTAAAAAGTTCAGGAGATTTTTATCATCATTGTCCTATCTGTGGTGAACGTGTAAAACAGGACAGAGAAATCTTCAGGAAAAACACTCAGACACATTCGACACTTTAACTTTTATTGTTGGTTGATCACAATGACGTACATATAACGTGAGACATCTCGTGCATTATTAATGTTGCAAATAAATGCATACAGTTTTTATTTCAGTATATATTTGTACATGTATACTTCGGTGATCCAGAAATTTCATATAAAAAAATCAAGTTTTGAAGACACAAGCATACAAGAGATCATATTCTAAGACCTTTAAAAGCAACTACAGAGCATCGTGTTCTTGTATGATTTAGCACTAAGTGAATTCAGTGTTTTTTTCTTGAAATAAAAATGGGTTACATCTTTTCTTTCACATGGACAGACATTTGGTTGACAAAATACATTTATTACTAAATAAGACTGTGAAGAGCACTTTTTAAAGAAAACCAGAAGTTTACTTTAAAAATTTGAGGTTTTATTTATTTGGTGTCTCGATCACGTTGAGGCAATCAAGAAACCAGTGAAAGAACAGTGAACGTTATCGTCAGCGTAGATGCCATTGGACTGGTCATCTGGAACCTGGACATAGACGGTATCGCCCACATGCAGCATGAGTACAGTACTGCCTGACATCTGATCCAGGAAGCCCTTATTATACTCATCATAAGAGAACACAACTGGCTCATTGTTTTTATAAAGTGCAACCAGGGCGTTGGCCCCATTGACATGCATGTGGAAAACAAAGTAATAAAATCCTGGAATCTGACAAGTAAACACCCCGGTGCTAGGGTCATAGTGGTTCTCTCCATTGTACACGATTTGGCTGAACACGACTGGTGTTCCTGCATTAGGGTAAGCCCTGGTCAAAAGAGCCGTAAAGGCTGACGTGGGTGGCTTTATCAGCTCCTGGCTGACAGGGAACACCTCAGATTTGATTGGCATACTCTTCTCATTATAATAAACAATCTCACCTGGTGGACCAGGTGGGCCAGGAGGTCCAGGTTGACCTGGGCGACCATCCTGACCTCTGGCACCAGGGATACCTGGAGAACCCTGTGGACCAGAAAGCCCTTTGGTTACAAGTCCTGCTGGGCCAGGGGGTCCAGGGGGACCAGGAATACCTGTGGATCCTGGGGCTCCAGCTGATCCTGCTGGGCCCATCGGTCCCCTTGCTCCAGGAAGGCCATTTTCACCCCTGCTACCAGGCATACCTTGTGGACCAGTATGGCCTTTCATTCCTGTTGGACCCATAGGTCCTGGACTGCCTGGTGCCCCTGTATAACCTCGCTCACCTTTGGGACCCTGATATCCTGTAGCACCTGTAGGACCTTGTGGACCTGATGCCCCTGGAATACCTGGTTTACCTGTAAAGCCATGTGGTCCCTGATCTCCCTTTTGACCTTTTGCACCGGGTGCCCCAATAATACCAGCATCGCCTTTAGGTCCCTGTGGACCTCTCTCACCTGTAAATCCCCTATCACCCTGTGGACCTGATGGACCCACAGGCCCAACAGCACCCGGCTGACCTGAAAAACCTATTGGACCCGGCTCTCCCTTCTGTCCTTGCGTACCTGGCGTGCCAGGTGCACCTCTGTTTCCTGGAATCCCGGGTGCTCCAGATTTACCAACACCTGGAAGACCATTAGCTCCAGGTTGTCCAGGTGGTCCCTGATAACCTTTATGTCCCACTGGGCCAGGCAATCCTGGAGCACCATTCTGACCTGGTTTACCTGGTGCACCTATACCTGGAGCTCCTGGGGTTCCCTTTGGGCCTTGTGCACCCATGGGACCTGGAGCCCCGTCTCTACCTGGCATACCTGACTTTCCGGGTTCCCCAGGGTATCCAGTTGCACCAGGTTTTCCAATTCCAGGTTGACCAGGCTGACCTGAAGGACCCATTGGACCCATTGGGCCAGGTGCACCAGGACGTCCTTGCACACCATGACCTGGTTCACCTTTCTGTCCAGGTAGGCCAGGAATACCTTGAAGTCCTTTTGCACCAGGTTCTCCTTTAGGCCCCATTGCCCCAGGTAGACCATGAGGTCCTGGCTTTCCAGGAGCGGAGAAACCAGCAGGACCTGGGCTGCCAGGGGCTCCTGGAGATCCTCTTGCTCCTTGGGGTCCTACAGATCCAGGATGTCCTCTTTCACCAGGCATTCCATTTTCACCTGGTTTTCCTGGTGCACCTGGACTTCCAGGCTTTCCAGGTGCAGAATATCCTGATGGTCCAGGTGGTCCAGGAGGTCCCCTTGGTCCCGACTGACCCATCACACTCATTCCTGGGGGACCAGGGGGACCCGGGGGGCCCGGGGGGCCAGGTTCCCCTGGGATACCTGGAGCACCTGAAAGTTCTGGAAAAGAGTAAAATATGATTAGGGAATATGACAGGACACTAGGACATCTTAGTCATTTCACATGCTATATGTCTGATAAATAACAGAATCTGAATATTTTTACATGAATCAGATTCACCTTGTGAAGGTTCTTTATGCTGTCTGTTTGAGCACTAGCACTGGTGACAATATCATCACACCTCAGTGATTGCAGTGATCAATCTTATGACCTCATTTGTTTTTAATTAGGAGCCTTGCTGGGAGTGTGAGCTCAGAGAATCGAACCTCTGTGTAGAGATTTAGAACAAACTCACTGATGTGTTATAAGTTTATATTGCGGCTTTGTGTGTCTGCATATGAAACGCTAATAAAAAAAGATGAATTGTTTAATTATAAAATCAGGAATGTTCTGATATGCTAGTGCAATGTATGTAAATGAGCTTAATTCCTAATATATTTGGAGGTTTATTTGTGTAGTAGAAAACGCCGTGCTGTTTGTTTTACATCTCGCAGGGTTTCAGATGTATAATGGGAGTCAGATGATCCACACACACTTCTCTCACTTCTCTCTGGCCACAGTGAAGACTAAAAGCATCTCAGCTCCTGTGGTTAAGAAGCTCAATTTATAAATGCTTTTGAAGTGTGTTTGCTAACATCCTGTATTGCTAAACTCTGAATTACACTTTACACACTTACACACAGAACGACATGCTGGTGTTTACATCACCTGTTTTATTGGGTCTAAACCTCAAGGGAATCCGTGTGTGTGTGTGTGTGTGTGTGTGTGTGAGAGAGAGAGTATGGGTGTGTGTGTGTGTGTGTGTGTGTGTGTGTGTGAGAGAGATAATGTGTGTCCGGAGCTTTTCAGATTTGTTGAAAATTCTCACACAAACATTTCATGTTTTGGCTTCCTGTATAATTTCTCCTGACCACCCCGTAATTTAAGACAATTTTCCAGAGTAAACTGTGCAGCGTTTCAAGGTATTGTTTATGTGGATTCTATTCTGGGATTATTTCGCACTGACTGTGTGTCGCACTGAGTGTGTGTCGCACTGAGTGTGTAATTGAACTCTACTGAATGAGTTAGGTGCTCAGTGAGGATTTAATACTGGGAACATACATCAGTTTTCAGAGCTCAGATGTAACTACACACTAAAGCACTCTTCAGGAGTTACGTGAGAGAAACATATACAGCGGCAGAGTTTGTCTAAAATAGAGGTGTGTCTTAGTTACAGTCCATTTTGACCTTCAACTTAAGCGCATGTTTCTTGCGTGATATCGGCTCGAGTGAGGAGCAGTATTTAGTCCAGTGCCACCATCGCCATCTGGACAATATGTCACGGTGAAATTTATGTTTTGGCTGTAAATACACTCACACACTGGAATGTCATTCAAGGACGACATTATTTAAAAAAATAAAAAAATAAAAATAAAAAGAGCGTGGAAGCCATTTTGTTAAATTAAACCAGTGATTTATGTGAGAATTACAACTAGCTCTATTCATACAGTAATATACCAGAATTATATTCGACTTCTATTAGATTTAACACTTTGCATTTTTCAATTTTAAATTGTCCCTTGCTTTTATGTTACATGGTGTTACCTTTAACAAAAAGAAAACACACACAACTTGCTTCTTCAATCCGCATTATCTATCCCTGATTCTTAAAGGTTTAAAGGTGAGTACTTGTGTTTAAAGGCAGTGGTCTAGATGCTTGTGAAAAACTCTTAGACTTAGACTTAGTCTCTTCTGCTAAAGAAAGAATTCTCAGAGGTGAGAACTACACGCAGGTGATTTTAATCTGAATGTGGAGCTCTGGGTGTGTATTGCGTGAGGTGTGTATCGCTCTGAGTGTGTATTGCGTGAGGTGTGTATCGCTCAGTGTGTATTGCGTGAGGTGTGTGTCGCTCTGAGTGTGTATTGCGTGAGGTGTGTATCGCTCAGTGTGTATTGCGTGAGGTGTGTATCGCTCAGTGTGTATTGCGTGAGGTGTGTATCGCTCAGTGTGTATTGTGTGAGGTGTGTATCGCTCAGTGTGTATTGTGTGAGGTGTGTGTCGCTCTCAGTGTGTATTGCGTGAGGTGTGTATCGCTCAGTGTGTATTGTGTGAGGTGTGTGTCGCTCAGTGTGTATTGCGTGAGGTGTGTGTCGCTCAGTGTGTATTGCGTGAAGTGTGTATCGCTCTGAGTGTGTATTGCGTGAGGTGTGTATCACTCTCAGTGTGTATTGCGTGAGGTGTGTATCGCTCTGAGTGTGTATTACGTGAGGTGTGTATCGCTCTCAGTGTGTATTGCGTGAGGTCTGTATCGCTCTGAGTGTGTATTACGTGAGGTGTGTATCGCTCAGTGTGTATTGTGTGAGGTGTGTGTCGCTCAGTGT
>JAKKZL010000233.1:0-14345 GCA_037576815.1 Pangasius larnaudii
TGGAGAAACGTTGTTTCGTTTCACTATGTACTTGTATGTGGCTGAAATGACAATAAACTCCACTTGACTTGACTTGATAAAGGCGTCTGCCAAATGCCATGAATGTAAATGATAGTGTGATTACATGATTAAATTGATGATAGAAAAAAATAATTTCGCAAAGTAGAAATAACGAAGCTTTTTTACAAAGAAAAAAAGGACAAACCTGACTAAAGCTAAGCCCCTAATGACCAGTGAAAAAGGTTACAGAAGAAAGAAAATTAAGTGAATCTGTGATCACAGAAGTAACAGAAGCAGAAAGTATTCAGAAAGTCACTGTTAAAGCTCCATGCAAATTATATTTACAATAAAAAAAAATGCTAGCTTGTAGCATCCTCCCACATTACTTTATGGTAAACGGTACTGCTGTGGTTTGGCCATTTATAGTAAAAAGGTCAAGTTTCACAGCTAAGCAGAATGTAACTGGATCATTATTCTACCAAGATATCCATGATAGGTCTGCAATGTGTGTTTACTCATTTGATGTTGTCACTTTTTGGCAGTCCGAAAGCATGACTTCATGGCTCTGTTAGGAGCACTACTTTCTCAGAAGGCATTGTGATCTAGTGAAGTGTCTTTCTTGATACTAGGAAACATGGCGGACGAGGCATTTATTATTTCAAAAAACATAACATTTTCCTTCAGGGACTGTTATTAACCAGTGCCTTAAATAATCAACCCTGTTTATACTTTATATACTTTGGTGTTTTTCAACTAGTATGACGGTGTGTGTTGTAGTTTTTCTGTCATTTGCATATTTGTGTTGTTTGTGTCAATGAGCAATGTAAAGCTATAAATCCTGGATGGCTTATGTTATCTTTTTGGGAACTATTTATGTAAAAAAAAAATCATTAAAAAGTTAACATTTGAATTGATCTTCAAGAGAGATTTATTAGATAAGTATAATCAATGCTGATATATTAGATATATAGTCAGTTAGATATAACCGACTGCTGAATCTGTACATGACAGCTTTAAAACTTTACTCAAATAGCATCATTTCGCATCATATTTCAATATGATATTTGACGATAGCACTGAATCTGCAGAAATCTGCATGATTTGATTTAGCAGCCTCCAATCTTGATCAATATGTGAGCAATACGTGAGCAATATGTGATCAATTTTGTTCAGAATCTGGGTTAGCCCTACCGTTAAATTCGCAAATGATAATGGTGTAATGGAATTAAAATATTATTAATAAGAAATATTTTCAGTACCAGAGTTAATAGGAGTCAGTATCGATGTTCGATTACGTCCTCGATATATATATCGATGCGTCTATCCGAATCGTTAGATCGTCACACCCCTACTAGCTAAATTTCAAGGAAATTGTTTCAAGCACATTATTCTTGCTGCTGTCGGGGGTATTATGACTGAACGTGCAGTTTGTGGATACTCATGCGGTGTACGTGAGAAACACTTCGGAGACGTGCGAGGAAGTTAATGAAGATGTACTAAAAAGAGTCATGAAATAGCGCCTGTGTCTCTCAGTATGGTAAAGATTGCTATCATCAACTGCAGTCAGTTCCCTATCCAAGGTCATAGAGAATATTTCTCTGCATATGTGGGTGATGAATGTGATGATTAAATATCAATGATGAACTTGAATGATTCTTGAAAAATGGTCTTGCTTCACCGCAGTTCCATATTAATGTAAGGATCAATGAGATGTCATTCATGCCTTTGATTGCTAAACTTATATCAGGTGAAGTTAAGGCATTACTATGAAAATGTGAACGATAGTAGTTTACCTATTTGAAGAAGGCGCAAACAGGAGAGCCCAAAGCAGGATATATTATGCTATGTTGATTAATTTTAAACTATTAAATGATTAAATGTGCAGCCTTTTACCTATGAGATGCAGTTTCTCTCTTACAGATCCCATATATATATATATATATATATATATATATATATATATATATTCTAAGATTCAACATATCAGCATATCCCATAGTTGAATACAGGATATAGGAGGATAAACTACATACATGACATGACATATTTTTTCATTTGCAATCTTTATTTTAATGCATATAGCAGATAGGATACAAACCTTTTTAAAAAAAAAAAAAAAAAAAAAAGGTCACATATTGACCCGCACAGGAGGCAGCTGCTCTGACTGAAAGGGAAACTGAAAGGCCTTAAAGGAAAAATCATCCCTGAACAACTTGCATATTATTCTTCATAATTAACATGCGATCTTTAATGACTTCCAAGATTTATTTGTATTGAAATTCAGCTTTGACTTTTTTAAATCTAAACTTCTTTCATCAAAATGTTGGTCTATTTACTCTTTTACTGTTTCCAACTTTACCCACATTTGACTGCCCACTCATGGTGGTACCAAGGAATTCGCTCTCCCTGTCCATCTACTTAACTAAAGAGGGTGATGCAGCGGCACTTTAATCACGTAATCTGCCCTCCTCATTTGTACACTCTGCTCAAACAGGGCTGAGTTTCCCGAAAGATCTACTTAACTAGGAGAGATAGGGTTCAAACTGATGCCCGCTCCACCAATCCATTGTTACTTGTTAGAAAGTAGAAATCAGTTAGACCTTTAGAACAACCCAGTGAGGCCTTGAGGAACCCTTTTTCTCCGACGCGCACTGATTCACAGCAGGTATGGGAAGTGTGTTCAGGCTATTCCCTGAAATAGCGTTGTTGCATGTTGCTTCCCCTTTGGCGAGATTTGAAGTGATTACTACCTGACACCTGTCTTAAATTCATTCATATTTAAATATTCAATGTCTGTCAAAACAGCCCTTATGTCTATATTAGGCATTTGAATTACAATTCTATACATATATAAAACCATACATGTGACGTCAGTTGTCAATTTGTGATAATTACAGTACATCAATGAATTCTTTTTGTTCTTGATAAACAGTATGGCCAAAAGTATGTGGACACCTCACCATCACACTCATATGCACTTACTGAACATCCTGTTCCAGATTTATTCCCCCTTTGCTGTTATAATAAGCTCCACTCTTCTGGGAAGGCTTTCCACTAGATTTTGGAGCGGTGTGTGGATTTGTGTTCATTCAGCTACAAGACCATTAGTGAGGTTAGGAAATGATGGAGGCCTGGGGTGCAGTCGGTGTTCCAGTTCATCCCAAAGGTGTTCCCAAAGACCATTCTTGTTCTTCTTCTACAGCCTGGACAAACCATGTCTTTGTGGAGCTCGCTTTGTGCACAGGGGCATTGTCACGGGGGGGGGGGGGGGGGGGGGGGGGGGAGTGTAACGCTACACATACAAATACATCCTGTACAGTTGTACACTTCCAATTATGTGGCTACAGTTCGGGGAAGAACCAAGTGTGTGTGTGTGTGTGTGTGTGTGTGTGTGCGTGATGGTCAGGTGCCCACAAATACATTTGTCCTTATGTACTGTATTTCACCATTAATATTATTTACACTTATTCTTATAATAATTTGATACATATTTGAATTGTATTGCATCGCACTGTCTGATATTTGTTTCAGCTGATATTTAGTTAAATGCAGAAAACATTAATTCATGCATTTGTGTATGACATGCATGTGTATGCCTCTCTCTCTCTCTCTCTCTCTCTCTCTCTCTCTCTCTCTTTTAACTTGAACTTGGTGTTCCTTAAAATATATGTGTTTTCAGCCTCCTATACACGTGCATTGTATAGTATCTAATGGTTTGCGGGGTTATTGAGAAGATAGAGACATCTAGGTGGGGAATGACAGACTGAGAGTGAGCGCCCCCAGCGTGCATGCGCGTGGCCAGAGCGCGCGCGGCGAGCGCATAAAGCAGAGCGCGCGGCTCCGCGGGCATCATTACAAGTTCCTGAAGTGGACCAGGACACACAGCGCTATGCTTCACGGAACTGAAGACGACCAGGATGAAGAAAGCGCGGCTCTGCAGCGCACTCGACACTCCCAGGGCGACTCTTTTACGCATGGAACATAAACAACTTGACAGGATGCAAATATGTTTATTCAGATGTTTCATTTGGTTTCATTTGCCAGCACCGGAATACCACCTCCTATAGCACAGCAAGAAAGTGAAGGAAATCCTTGAAGTTTTTATGATACTTTGTTTTGTTTTTTTTGTTTGTTTGTTTGTTTGTTTTTTTTTAGTGCAACCAGAGCGGGGATAACTCTTTTCAAGATGTCACGCAAGAAACGCAGAGGATGAGCGCACGCACGGTTTAAAAGCTGGTCCACCGGCCAACGATGGAGCGCTCCGGTGCCTTCAAGCCGACCCCCGTGGCGTATGCAGAGCTCCTGAACCTTTCGTCCAACTCCACAGACTCGAATTACACGGGCGTGACGGCGGAAAAGAGCGCGAGCGTGTTTGCGCAGGCGAGCGCGGCTGTGTTTTTGTCCCTTCTCACGTGCGCTACAGCCCTGTCCAATGCGTTCGTCATTGCCACCATATATCAATCCCAGAAGCTGCACACACCAGCCAACCTTCTGATCGGCTCGCTGGCTGTCACTGACCTGCTCGTGTCTGTGTTGGTGATGCCTGTGAGTGCTGCATACACGATTAGCCAGACGTGGACGCTGGGTCAGGTGGCGTGTGACCTGTGGCTATCATCAGACATCACGTGCTGCACAGCATCCATTCTTCACCTATGCGTGATTGCACTTGACCGCTACTGGGCCATCACGGACGCCGTGGGGTACTCTGCGAGGCGCACGCGGGGCCGCGCGGCCGCCATGATCGCTGGCGCCTGGATCATTGCCATATCCATCTCGGTGCCACCCTTCTTCTGGCGCCAGGTCAAGGCGGATGAAGAGGTCACCAGCTGCCACGTCAACCAAGACCACGTCTTCTACACCATCTACTCCACTTTCGGAGCCTTCTACATCCCTACACTGCTGCTGGTGGTGCTCTACGGTAGGATTTACGTAGAGGCCCGGAAACGGATCTTGAAACAGTCGCCCCAAAAGCCGGGCAAAAGACTCACATCCGCCCATTTGATCACACACTCACCTGGCTCGGTGGCATCCACTACATCACTCACATATGGCACGGCTGAGTTGGCATCGTACGATGGTACAGCCTCTGTCCCAGCAAACAGTCAGGTGAAAGTCACCATGTCTGACGCGCTTCTGGAGAAGAAGCGGATCTCTGCGGCTCGGGAAAGGAAGGCAACGAAAACGTTAGGGATTATACTCGGGGCTTACATTGTGTGCTGGCTGCCATTCTTCATTTACACGTTACTCGTGCCTATCTGCACCTCATGCGCATTTTACCCAGAGCTGTTCGACTTGTTCACGTGGCTCGGCTACCTGAACTCGCTCATCAACCCTATCATTTACACCATGTCCAACGAGGACTTCAAACAGGCTTTCCATAAACTTATGCGCTTTAACTGTTGCCGATCTTGAGTACTTTGTAATGGAAAGACATGTGAAGGGCCAATCAATGAGGAAAACAATGAGAGTAGAACATTAGACTATGACTACAGTCACAATGCCGCGGTATCCTTCTCCCTCCATAGCACTGTCTGCCTGTGGGGAAAAACTTTATCAACATAGGGTGCAAACAAATCACTGAGCATTTATCTTAAACACAGCCGTCAAAATTCACCGCTGTGAATTTTAAAGTGTCTCTGTGGCTTTGGTCATGTTCACCCCATCAGAGCAATTTAGCATTTTACACTTTTTCATTTTCAGTGTTCTAGCTTTTGCGATTGTAGCGTAAAACACACCACCTGGAGTTTTTTGTCAGCATCATGTCTTATACAGGTATACAGTGGTGTGAAAAATATTACAATCCTACATCTGACATTGTGTTGCATAGTCACTGCTTTTTGATGGCGTTCTCTGTGACAAAGTTTCCAGCTGAAGCAACACTTCAACCCCCCTTTAAAGTCTCAACTTATTATTCAGCTGTTATTCAGTAGCTACAGCACTGTTGAATTCTTGATTCTGATTGGTCAGAAGGTGTTGATCGTTTTTCTTTAACAGCACCCTTGACAATAATTCTGGTTGTATGTCTAATTATCATTCTTATACTAACTACTGTATGGTGGATGCTCCCCATAAACCACATATTTAATAAAAATAATGGAATTAGAAATATGTCATTATTCAGCAAAGAAAGATGTATAATCATTGAAGGATGTAGGCGGTCTTTATTTATGGAAGGAGTCTCCAGTGTCAGAGTGCTGTAAAAGGACAACGTTGGAACTTGACTCCCAGATGCTCCAACTTGACGTAGTTCAAAATTGTAATGGTTTCCAAATTTGCTTTGGTGTAAGATGAAGTGCTGTGAGGTTATTCAAAAATAATAATCATCTTTGGGGTGTAACTGTGTCATCACACGTACCCCATCGTTGCATATTTTCCTGGACAAAAAATATGATTTTGCTTAATATACATTAAAGTACGGTTGCACTGGGATGACTTTGGATAGCTTGCAGAGTGTTTGTTCTCGATATTTTTAAAGGTCACTGGGATGATTAGCTCTGCCAAGCTAAAAAAGCTTAGAAAACCGTAGTTACGAATAAGCGTGTAATATTCAGAGCTTGATTTAGGATTCATGAATTTGGGCCTATGTATTATTATTATTATTATTATTATTATTATTATTATTATTATTATTATTCAGCATTTTTATGCATGAGTACTGCAAAAGCGGTTGTTGATCGTAAAAAGTAAGATATTAACTACGTTCATTTGGTCTTGCTGCAATTTAGTTCACAGTTGAGGAAAACGAATTCCGATATTTCTCACGCCACTGTAAAGTAAACAAACATGCATATGGCCTCGACAGAATAGATATGATTTTTTTTTTTTTTCAGTAGATCCAAGAAGCCAGGATCGTTGCTCTGAACGCAAAAGTCTGGAATGTGCTTGATGGAATATAAATGCACAGAAAGTAAGGCACGATTCAATTCAAATGGTTGTAACAGAAAAGCCATTATGCTATAAATGCATGAGAAGAAGTGTGTTGCTAGGCGCGGTGTGTCAGTGTGCACAGTTATGTGTGTGTATACTGTATGCACATGCCTGTGCACGTGCTAGTTTGAATTTTTCTGTATTTTTTTTTTCCCCCTATTATCTATTAATCATTTTGCATTCTTGTTTTCTGCTCCCTCGTTTTCATTGCATTGTGGGTAGTTATTCCTGAGAGCTCCGATTTTGACAGCGGGTCTGACGTATCAGCACGCCTATTTCTGAAAATGGAAACATCAGCTCCCCGCCACTGCTAAGGACGCCAGTGTGTATTGTTATTTAACAGCAATTATTATTCTCCAAAAGAAGTCTGCGGTCGTGAAGCTGTGTGTGGCACATCGGCAAATACCAAATGAGCACAAATGACATAAATGCAAATGAACCATGATCACCTTGCCATGGAGCGCAAATCAGTTGGACGGCATTACCACGTAATGTACCCATTTCCGGCACAATAAGGCTGCAGTGTTGATATCATGAGCATCCGTAAACAAAGCTACTGCTGTACTATAAGCTTCTGCGCATATAAGCAATGTTCTGTAACAACCTTTGTTGCAAATGCTGCAGATTTGCAGGCCAATGGAGTTAAAGAGCTGCTGCTATTATGAAAAAAAAAATTAAATAAAATACAAATTACAATTAAAGGTCATACTATTTTTTTTTAATAGAAATAGGGATCTTTCCAAAAGTTCCAGCGCACTAAAGATGAAGTACATAATCCTTTTTAACAGTGTTCCTCCAATAGAGAAAGCCGTTCTCCTACCTCATCTTCATCTTCAGTTTGCATCAGCAGCATTTGCATATGCTGTGGGAATAAAGGAAATCCCAGTGAACACACCATCTTGAGTTTATTCTGTGTTTGTTCTGTTTGGATGAACAAATTATATTTAAACTGAGTGGATTTCACTACCAGGCATTACTGAAGCACATTGCGTTAATTTAAGCGTCACACTTAATTTTTTTTTTACACAAATACATGGATGTTTAATGATGAGGGGTGGTTATGGAGTTCTCTGGGGAGTCCCATCTACTTCCAGATGTGAGACATGGCATGCGTTCTGTGCTAGAAGTGTGTATATCGTCAAAAACGCAAACCTTACTGTGAATTCACTCATTAAAGAGCAGTAACTAGGTGCCTGAGGGATGAAAAGGATTGATTTAGACAGAGGAAGAGTAAACAATCAGTTTTGCCCTTGACAGCCATCAGATAATCACGAATCTCAAGTTAAACCCCTGGGGAAAAACAGAGGATCATGTTTAACCCTTTCTCATAGTATTCCATTCCGCCACCACTGTATACAACTGCCACAATAACATTATAACATTTAAACATAGCAGGCTAGGTTAAAAAGAAATACTTGTGAAAAACTGCAAATTCTTTTGCCCTGAGTGTCTAGTTTCATGTGAGTCATTAACCACTACTGTGGAGTGTGACATTACAAATGAATTCAATGCTGAACACAAAAGCCACAAAACAGGTGGGAATTCAATTTTTTGGCCTCTGGTAAAAAAGAGTTAGCAGAGCAAGGTCATGTAATGTGTGCTCCGAATTCTCAATTTTGGTTTTTGCACCATATATTTTGGTGAACACAAACTAAACGTAAAACGTAGACCAGACACCACCTGTTCGCTCGCTCATGTAGATGTAGATTGAGCCTGCATTCACATTAGCGACAATTCACCTCTTGTTCCACATCAGTATGAGCTGATAGTAAATGTATACATTCTACTGTTAAATGTATACACATCAAAATGTCACCTTTGTTCACATGCAACTTATTTGCAGTCACATTCTGCACTAACACGGTATGTAATGAATAATTACGACAGTGCAGGACGTGGCATTGGAGTGTGAGACTGATATGTTGATATGCATTGTACGCTTGTGACAGAATGTTCAAACTCAGTAGAAGATGCTGCAAATAAGTTTTTAATGCTGTGTTTGCCATGTCATAGCTAATTTGTATCGAATCGAGAAAGACTCAGTCCAATTCTCTGACATCACTGCCGCTTTGTTGCTTGCCAGTATGAACACAGGCCCCCGGTTTGACCCTGAGCTCGGGTTACTGTCTGCAAGGAGTGTCTGTGCATGTTCTCCCCATGCATTTGAAGGTTTCCTCCAGTTCCTCCAGTTTCCTCTCACCTCTCATGTACATGCCAGTAGGTGGATTGGCTCCACTAAATTCCCCTAATGCAATAAACCTTTCAGAAAAAAAAACAACTACAACAACAAAATAAAAAACAGAATGTAATTTTTCCTACCCCAAGATTGTTGGGTTAACTTCCTGTTTGACACTGACCACACCCTCTCGATGTCCCATGAATCAAATCATGTCATCAAGCAGTTTCACTTTTACTTATCAGGCTGAAAAATACTTTCTTAGAAATACTTTCTATGATGTAGCCTAATATTATGTTAGCTATGATGTTTTTGTAGCTTGCTAGACGACAAACAAATGTTGCTTAGGTGTGTGTTTTTTATGGCTGATGTGGATGCTTCTCAAGCCACAGATAGGTGTAGGATCCGGATGATGCAGATCCTACTCATCAACACAGATAGCTGTAGCTATGTTGTGTTATTTTTATATGGATTTAGATTGGTATTTTGCCCCACCCTTGATTGCCACTCCAATTAAATCATTCGATCTAAGCTGGCCACGCCGAATTAGAATTAGAGCTTATGAGACTAAGACTTTGAATTCAGTCTAGAACCCTAAAGGAGTCTTGTTACTTGAGAATCCCCTTGAGAATTTTATGTATTTACCTAAAAACGTTTTTTTTCCTATCAAATTTCATTCCAAGTAGAAGGGAAGACAACATCCCTATGAGCACCCTTCCACCCGGTACCCAATCCAGAACCTGTCTTGAGCTTTGCTTGAGTAGCACCTTGACATGGACGTGACGGTGAATTGACTCGACCTTGACTTGAAAACTGCTGACTCGAGACTCGATTTGTGCTTGAAGGTACGTGACTTGATTGAAACGCTACTAAAACCTAGACTAAGATATCAAGTCATAAGGCATGACCATTGTGTTGCAAAGATTTGATAGAACAATTACACTACATGGCCAAAAGTTTGTGGACACCTGACCATTACACCCGCATGTGCTTGTTGAGCATCCCATTCCAGATTTATTCCCCCTTTGAAGGAGATTTTGGAGCGTGGCTGTGGGAATTTGTGTTCATTCAGCAACAAGAGTGTTAGTGAGGTCAGGCACTGATGTCGGGTGAGGAGGCCTCGGGTGCAGGCGGCGTTCCAGTTCATCCCAAAGGTGTTTAGTGCGGTTGCAAATCCACAGTGAGATGGTGGTCATAGACTCGGCAGAACATAACAGGTTAATGAACAGGTAAATTGTTCTAGCTTTTTTTTTTTAATGGAAACTTTCTAACGCAGAACCTTTAGGCTCCCCTAAAAGGCTTCCCGCCAAGGGGACAAACGAAAGAACCCTCTAGTCTGCTTGACTGAATCTATTGTGAAAGGTTTTTGAATATTTTTTGTACTTTTCCGAAGTCACCGAATAATGTCCAAAATGCGTAGCGAACTAAATATGTTACCTGGAGCAGTGTGCTTATTTATAGTAAGTTATAGTGCATATTGAGTACCGGGGCCATTTCCACCATAATGTAAGATGTATTCACTGTGTTGTAACAGACTAAAAATAAACACATAGTCATAAGAGCTCCCACAAAGTAATACAGTCATTTCAGTCCAAATTCATAAACCGCTGGAAGAAGCCTCCGAGGCGCAAACAGAAATTAATATCCTGTGTCTATGATGCAGATATGCCTCAGATACATGCGAGAAATTTCCACACTCCCACATGATGCGACAGTTACCATGGTTGCGACCGTTTAAAAAAAAAAAAAAAAATTAAGAGCCAGCTTGATGGCAGACTCTCTTTTCCATTTGAGTCACTGAGAAACCTCTAACAGTCCATCTCTCAACATATGACCTGATAATTAAGTGATTTTTTTTTTTTTTTTTTGCACATTCACTTTTATATATTGGACCACAGAAGAGCACAGCAGCAGCTCTCTGCCTGACTGCTCATTCAAAAAAAAAAAAAAAAAAATGACACGGGATCTTCTCCAATTCAATCAATTCTGCCTCTGCCATTTTAGAACATCCTAATTATTTTTATTGCTGGTACCCAGACAGCGTAATAAGTTGCAAGGCTTCATGGCCCAACGTCTAGTCAAGACACAATTAGTATTAAGCTACAAAATTCATTTTGTGAGTAAGAGTGGAAAGATATGGAAAGTTCAGCATGCAGTATGCTAACAAAGCAAATTTATGGCATACTGTGGCATCTGATTACAAGTTTGTATTCTTATATACAAAAAAATGTAAATGATACATGATATTAGAGCAAAGAGAGCTTAAAGGTGCAATAGTGGATATGTAGAACGTGATAAAAAACAATAGTTTAAGCCTCAGGATAAAATGATCAGAGAAAACCCCTTTGGAAAACTGCGTTACAGTCTGGAATGCATGTTTGTGTTTACATAGCTATCCTGTGAGTCATTTTATAGACACTCCCTCACACTTCTTCACTTCGCACCCTGCTAACACGCTAATACTGCATATTACGAAGAAAAAAAGACAACGACTGCATTTGTCACGTTCTCATGAATCACTGTGATCCAGACTTTGCTTGTTTACAGTGTTATAGTATAGTGTGCTTGACAGTGATGTCATGGCAATCCTTGTTAACGCTAGCTCTAGTTGAATGACCGCTTTGTGTTCGTCTGTGGGAAAGGTGGACGGGCTCAAAAAAAAAAAAAATCATACAAATCTTATTCAGCTCCACCTCCTTAACCTGATAGAGACCTAATCTTGAGCAATTTTGAGAAATCTGACCTAATGCACCTTTAAGACTGTTTAGTAAGAAATGAAATACTTTGGGATGTCAACATATGACGCGTTCATGTCACCAACCAAGTGTTTAACTCCCCTTATACCACAGCAATTTACATTAAAAAAAAAAAAGTATTCCCATCCCTGGTCCTGGAATGTCGCCTTTTCGTAACAAAGGTATTTGTCTTTTCCTTCAACTCAAGAAATATTGATTAGCTGATTAGTTCAATCAGATGTGTTGGGAGCATAAACTGTCCAGGACAGGGGGTTCTCCATGACCAGAGCTGGAACCAGTGAATTAAAACAATAGCACATTATACTTGTTCTCCATTTGTAGTCACGGTTATTGTTGTGGAACGTCCACTAAACAAGTTAGTTCATGTTATCGCTTATGTCATAGCAGCTAGTAACAGTTGCTTCTTCACCATTGTCTATTTTTTCTAAATCTTGACGTTAGCTGTTACAGAAAAAATGAATGAGAAATTGAAAAAATTATCATTTTGACCTTCATTGAGTAAGAAACTCTTAAAAGGACTAGCTTAACATAGTAGTATTGTATCCAAAACATTGCAACAATATATATTTTTCCTGTTTTGCATATGGCATTTTTGATCTTTTAAATATGATGTGGAATATTTTATAAGAAATATATATTTTTGTAAAATCTCTCCCTATTTATACCACAAAATTCAAAAAATCTCAAATCTAAACATTTCTGACTGCAAGGTTTATATAAATGCTGTTATTGTTAAGGTACAATGTTATCAGAGGACTCTTGGGAACATGAAAAGCTATGTTTTTTCCCTTTAACTTCAAGAGAAAGTGAGGGCACAATTGTTTACTGCTGCTATAATGTGAGCGATAACAGAAACGAACTCTTTTTTTTCTGGATTTAAACATAACTCTGACTGGATAAAAAGCATGGCATGTTGTTTCTAATTAATATTAAATTGTAATTGTTGGCAAATTGCTGTTGTATGAGAGGAACAAAACTTTGGGACATGCTGTTTCTTTTGGAAAGTAATCAACTTTGGGGTGGTAACAGTAACCGCATCACAGCACTGTTGACAGTCGCTGATTATTTTGCTATTTGGGGTTATTCTTTACATAGCATAACACTCTTGATTCTGTTTCAGACTTCCACATCATGGAATACACTCATGCTGATAAACCATCACACCCTTAATCTGTCCTCATCTAACTGGCTAGTACAGTAGATTGATTCATCTCTGTTAGAAAAATGAAAGAGAGAGAGAGAGAGAGCTTAAAGTCTGCGAAAAGTTCAATAATTAACGAGCCGTCGTGTTTGCACCACATCCATTCAAACATTTCAGGATTTCAGATTCAGCAGGGAAGGCTGTCTTTTTTTGAGAATTTGGGGTGTTAATTCAAAGTGCAGAGCAACCTTTGGGGCAAGATTATGATGCGAGTCATGACCATGCTTTATGCGCATCATTCTGGTGCCTGGCATTTTGACTGAGCGGTTACTCAGCAGAGAGCTGTAGGTTGTGGAACGGGGCGGATCAATGAGCCTCTAAATCATTTCTCAGCGCCATGAACAGCTCTCTGGCTCACTGGCTCTCTGATGGAGCTCCAGGGTCCTCTATTCTATTTTATTCTCGGACAAGCTGCGAGTTTCTGTCAGCATTAATAGTAACATCCTTTTTCCAACTTATGACAGCAAAGAAATCACCTAAATTGTATCCTTAATGAGGTTTTTATGAATGCAAATGGTGCCAATGTGAGTTCATGACATCGTCTCAGAGTGTTGTCTCTTTCACTCATTTCCACTTCCTCAGCTCTGAACTGGGAGAAATAAAAAAATAATCTCAGGTGAAGACCATGTTTTCCCTTTGCACGGTTTAAACGGTCACTGGTAATGCCTGGATGCCTGCAATACCATTTTCATTCAACCATTGTGAGCTACAGGCAAGTAAAAATAAAAACATGTACCCTCCAACCTGATTGGTCAGAAGGTATTGATTAACTTTCTATAACAGCAGCTCTGACAATAGTTATGTTAATATGTATTATAGTAACTTATTCACAGGGACTTGTATGGTAGACGCTTCACATCATCATAATAATAAACAGATTTGTCATTGTTAATTTGGTGAAGCTTTCTGTAAGAAGACATTTATGGAAGGAGTCTCCAGTCTTAGCACTTTGTAACAGTTAATATGTTTTCTAACACCGGAAAAGTCACGCACATGCACACTTTTTTTTATATGAATAACTTTAAGACAGATGATAAAAAAGAGCCTGATGAGGGAACGAGTGTTGATAGCTGCTAGAACATGAGTCACAACTTGTCTCACAGATGTTCCATAACATTAAAAGTTACTATAAACTGTTAAAAAGCAGTACATTCATCAATGAATCATTGTAATCATTGGCATTTGGATGCTGTTATGGGAAAATAATGCACTCTCAGGTGGTAACAGTAAGTCTGTTATATATATATATATATATATATATATATATATATATATATATATATAT
>JAKKZL010000234.1:0-14321 GCA_037576815.1 Pangasius larnaudii
GAAGCCAAAGAGGAGGTATATGGAGGTAATAAATGAGGATATGAAGCTAGTGGGTGCGAGTGTTGAGGATGCAGAAGATAGGGATAGGTGGAGAGTGATGATTCACTGTGGCGACCCCTGAAGGGAAAAGAAGAAGTTTGGGAATTATGAGTTACGACCTGAGTTACAAGGCAGCATTAGTTCTGGCTACAACAGTGACGACTTCTTCCTTACTTGTTTAACTGAACCTTATCTATGTGTTTACTCTCTCTATCTATCTGTCTTTGTCTCTTTTTCTTCTTTGGCCTTGTTCAGAGAGGAGATGTGATCGACATCATCAGTAAGCCACCCATGGGCACGTGGATGGGGCTACTCAACAACAAGGTCGGAACATTTAAGTTTATCTATGTGGACGTCCTGGCGGAGGAGGAGGAGAAACCCAAACGCACCATCAGGAGGAGAAGAAAGGGTCGAGCTCCGAAACCCAGCTCCGTAGAAGAGCTTTTAGAAAGGATCAACCTAAAGGTGAGAGGGAGAAACGCGCGCACACACACACGCATAGTTCATATATAGACTCATATAGACTCTTTCAAACTGCAGGTATGATATACACACACACACACACAGTTCTATTCATGAAACTGATATATCAGAGGCAGTGTGTTGAGTCTAGAGCTTTCTTCTTCATTTTGCCTGAAGCTGTAATGACAGAACATGAGTGAGCTGGAGAGAGAATGGAGGTGGTCCTTGTGGTAATGAAAGACTGCGACTCTCCTACGTTTTTTTTTTCCCCCCAGATGGAAACGAAGGTCAAATTCAACCGTACATATAATGGCTTCCAAAACAGTCAAAGATAGCAATCCACTCTTTAGACCTCCCGTGTGTGTGGGCGCGCACGTGTGTGTGTGGTGGTGGGGGGTGGGGGATGGTAATATATACATATGTATTTATATATAATTGTTATTTTGAGTCTATGAGTAAGACTAAATAAACTGTGTCAGGGAGAACAGCTGTGCACCCATACATTAACACAGAAAAATGCACAAAGTGAAATTGTACAGCTTTTGGGATTCACTTTATTTTTCACTGAATTGTGTTGATTTAATTTTGATGTGTTTAAAGAAAAGAAAAACCCACCTCAGTTCCAGCAACGCCTAGAATGTGCCGCTTTCACAGTGTCTTACAGCTGTATTGGATTTGTGCTACTTGAACTCGACATGTGATTCTTAAGTTTTACCAAAAAAAAAGGAAACGAGCAGGACCAGGAGGTTAAAAAGAAAGTGGCGAGTCAGTCAAAACAGTTCCAGTAAACAAAGATTATAATATCCATTGTCTCAGTTTTGCATGTCAAACCACAGCATAATATAACTGGGTAGCTAGTTTTATCTGAACAAGCACAATCATAGTCTAAAGTATATTTTAGTCCCTATTTTGATTAATCAAAAGTAATTCAAGCAGATGATAAATGTTAAAATAATGATTTTGAGAAAACTCAGGCAGGTCTAAGGTCGTTTTCCCCTTTTAAGTGAGAGACATACCAAAACAAAGTGACCACATGATGAGTGATCCTGTGTTGGAGTTTCAGCTCTGATCAAATACAGTGGCGTGATGATTGTGTGTGTGTGTGTTTGTGTGTGTGTTTTTCAGGAGCACATGCCTACATTCTTGTTTAATGGCTATGAGGATTTGGACACTTTTAAGTTGCTTGAGGAAGAGGACCTGGATGAGCTGAACATCAGAGACCCTCAACAGAGAGCTGTACTGCTCACTGCTGTAGAGCTACTACAGGAGTATGACAGTGAGTATATCTACACTGTGGAGGTGTGTGTGGGACATTTAGTCCTACATCTACTCACGCAGAAGGTTTGATCAATCCCGATCACTCCCGCAGGAGGTTTGATCAATCTCAACCAATCCCACTCACTCCTGCAGAGAGTTTGCCCAATTCCTCTCACCCCCACACAAACTTTTATAAATCCTGCCCACTCTGGAAGAAAGTGTGTCCAATCCCACTCACTCCCACAAACAGTTTGAACAAAAGTTTTCACATTTTGTGGTTTATGCAATAGTGTAGTTCTGTCTGTGCTATATTCTACTCTAGGCTCAGTAATGCATCTCAATACTAAATACTATATGTAATTAAAATCCCTAACATACACACTTTGACACTGTGTGTGTGCCATTACAGGCAGCAGTGACCCCGAGCGCAGTGCCCTCTCTGGCTCCCAGGAAAAACTCCTCTGTGAGGGGAGGGGCTTGGCTGCTAACTCCCCACGGGACTCTGGTTGCTATGAAAGCAGCGAAAACCTGGAGAATGGTAACCAGGCATTATTTTAGCATCTCCATCGCATCCTCATCTCCAACTTAGCATTACCATCACCATGACATCCACCTCTCTTTGGTAGACCACGCCTCTTTCCTGCCCACACTTGCTAACGCCAATGAGACACCGTCATGACCTCAGGATTGAATGCCATGCTGTCGTTCTGTCCTGGCTTCCTCATCATTCTTCCTTTTCTCCCGTCTTTCTTTATGGGCCGGATAATCACACCTCTCCATCTAAAGACTCCACTTCTCATCTTCTAGCCCTACTTTTTCATCACTCTTGACACACATGTTTTTAAGCTACATCATTCTCAACCCTTCTGGCTATTAGTAAGACACAGAGACTGTATGTTTCCTTCTAGCTGTTTAGCACAATGCAAACATGCTACTATAATGTGAATATACTGAAGCACACAACAAAATAATCACTAAGTGAATGTGATTCCAAGTGAAGAAGACTCAGAATTCTCTGTCGTTGTCGTCATAAATTTTATGGGACATTATTTAAAAAAAAAAATCAGATTCCAGCAGCCCTGATTGCATCTTCTCTTTATTTGGCAATTCAGTTAAGTGTGAAAACATTAGTGATATTTAGGTGTTAAGTGTTTGGCACAAACTTTCAAATTTGCATAGAACAGGTGGATGGAAACCTTGGTAGAGTGAAGAGTGTAAAGATGCACAGTTAGGCATGCAGGCAGATGCAGAATGTAGCTTACAGACTCCTAAGCTTTGAATCTTTAGAGCTGTATTGTGAAGTAGATTGTATCTGAGAGTCTTTTTTCTGTTTATTATCAATACCCTGTGCTATTTTAGGAATGTTGTGTGTGTGAGCACATGTCCAGTGGCTTTGTTGAACAGCTCATCTGTGCCTTAAAAATGATTCTCGGAGTTAGATTTTTTTTAGAAACTAGTCTGTACAGAGCAAAGTTTGTTGCTGGAGATTTTTATTAAGAAGTCTATATGTATATATTATGCTGCAGGGACTGGAATGTGGGTCCATATTTCAGATACTCTTGTTGTTCTGTGCTTAAGTTAATATGTTAAATATTTTAATTTCCTGTCTTCTTAACACTCATATGGCATCTTATGATACTGACCCACTTTGTCTGTGAGGGATGGGAAACAACGTGCCATAATGGAAAATAAACCCAAAATGATCTAAACATTGTACATCATTCTTGTCCTTCTGCTGGTTTTTGGTCTATCTTTCTTTCCATGCTTCTTTTCTTTTTATAAAACTACACTATTTCCACACTCAAAATTCTTGTTAAACATGAGTTCTACTTGGGTTTGATTGCAAAACCATGCAGTATCCTGTCTCTCTCAATTTTAGTTGGACTACAGCTGCTGATTACTCATGTGCCACTCTAAATAACCTTCATCTCTGTTGCATGACTTTCTTTAGGCATTTCATGTAATGCTTGTCGCACCAATGTTCTTTGATCTCTACACATTTTCTACACATATATGCTTCATTCTAATTATCTCAGGGTTCTGTTATGCTCATCCAGTTTTAAAACAAACTCTGGTTCATATTCACTGTGGTTAAGTACACATTATAATAAACAGTATTCAATGTTTGGGTCTGCTAAATGACATCTCATGAGTGAAAAAGTATATTGTTCAATTTTCTCATTTATAGATTTACAGTTTAATTTTTTTAAATTAGATAGGTCTTGCAGATCTTCTTATATAATGATAAAGTGCACAGTGCAAGTAAATTTAAACCAATTTCCAGAATTTTATAGCACATAAGAGGCTGTTCAACCACAAATACCTAGCAAATACCTTGAGGAAAATTAACATGCATTAGGCATGGAAAAGGTGAGCTGTTGTCTCTAACTGTACACCTACATGGGGGGCCAAAAAGGTAGTTGTCTAATGAAATGACTAGTGAGTATTAAAAAGCCCCAATGTTTAAAAGCCCCAAAAGTACTGCCACATGTTTGTACCATACCACTAATACACTGTATGGCCAAAAGTATGTGGATGTATCACACCCATATATGAGCCTTCTCCAAAATGTTGCCGCAAAGTTGGAAGCACACAATTGTCTAGAACGTCTATGCATGTAGCATCAAGATTTCCCCTTTACTGGAACTAAGGGGCCCAAATCTGTTCCAGCATGAGAGTGCCTCTGTGCACAAAGCAAGCTCCAAGAAGACATGGCTTGCCAAGGTTGGTGTGGAAGAACTTGAGTGGTCTACACTCGAAGTCAGTGGCCCTGAACTCAACCCCAATGAAAACATTTGGGATGAACTGGAACGCCAACTGCATGCCAGGCCTTCTTGCCCAACCTCACTAATGCTCTTGTGGCTGAACGAGCACAAATCCCCACAGTTAGGCTCCAAAATCTAGTGGAAAGGCTACCCAAAAGTGTATAGGTTATTGTAACAATAAAGAGAGACTAAATCTATAATGGGCTGTTCAACAAGCAGATATGGGTGTGATTGGTCAGGTGTCCACATATGTTTGGAATAAAGTGTATGTGTGTGTCACTGCTATGCTGAGAGCAGTGCACCACTCAGTTATTACCTGGTGAATGGTGTGGTCATATGATGGACAGGATAGGGGTTAAAAAACAGGACCAGGGTAGGGGTTAAAAAACAGTGCAAAGCAAAAGAACAATGGTCAGTAAAGGTAGGCCTATATAATATTGTGGCTACACGGAATGTGTTTCTAATAAACTGGAAACTGTGTATATAATATTTAAATACAAGTCTGAAGGTTTGAAACTGAAGCTCATGTGTTACAGGTAAGCCTCGTAAAGCATCTCGCTCAAGTCGCCGTTCTTCCGGGTTTGAATCTGGTCGAGTCCAGTCCCTGGACTTCCCCACGCTTCCCATCAGCCGATCCACTGAGGAGCTTCAGCATCAGTCCAAGAAAGAACGCAAATTCCCCAAGCACTTTCTTCCCCGGCCTATCAAGGGCTTCAGCCTGCGTTCTCTGGGCCTCAGGAAGGGCCTTCGATCAGGAACAAGGCGTCAAATGCCAGCCAGTCGCAGCTGTGAGGAGCTTGATGGGACTTTAGATGCTCCAGAGAGCTGGAAACGATCTCACTCTCTGGGGGATATGCAGTGGCAGCACGCCTTTGACCAGATCAAGGAGAAAAGAAATGAGACCCCACATGGTGGTGAAAGGCAGGAAGAGCCAGACTCTGCAATACCCCAGTCCAGCTCTCAGAACAGTAGAGAATCTCAGTTAGACTCAAAAACAGAGTTGTGTAGAGCAAACCAGGATCAAGTTGAGAGACTTCTACTGCCCACCCAGCTGCCGCACAAGCCTTCATGCCATGCTCCAGATAAACAGCCTGGCTCTGCCCCAACCAGCCCAGCTCCTCGTACTCACCCCAAAAAGCCTCCAGTGCCCCCTCCTGTTCCTGCCAAAAAATCCAAAGAGCGCCTAGTAAATGGGTTGCGACACCCATCTTTGGCCCTGCCAAGTTCTAGTCCAGGCACGCCAACTCTGTCTTCTAAACCCATAAGTAGTCCTACTAGCCCCTCTGAAAGTATTCCGTCCACTTCAGTGTCTCCAGATGATTTAGAGAAACCACCACCCTGGCTCTCTGACCTGCCTGAGTCTGCCTGCCCACAGATTCAAGGAGTCAAGGTAGCCCTTGGCAGGAAGATCTCCCATGCCAAAATGACTGATTTGGAGACACTACTGGAGGAGAAGCTTGGCTCAGAGGGCATCGATCTTATGGCAGAGCCTTACTCGGACAAGGTAAGAGACATACTATCAGTTCACAACAGAATTATTCATGACAATGAGGAAAAGAAGGTGAAAGCAAATGCGAAACATAAGCTGGTATCATTGTCTTGTGAGTCCTATAAAACACCTTCTCCATTACCCTAGAACTCATGCCATGTATTGAATTTTGTTTCTGACATTTATACATAAGAAAAAAGCACGTAAAAAGAAATGTACAATTTAAAAATTGGCAGTAGTTCACCATTTGTAACATTATAACAGTCATAGATCATTACATTGATGGGTACATGTTTTGACTTCTCATTTTGAGCCCCAAAATTTAAGTCATCTTTAAGGAATGTCAGCTGCTGTCATGGACGGATCTGGTGACATGGAGCTTCTCAGCATAACTACACAACAAGGACAAGAGCAATGATTAGAGCTAGAATTAAAATGGATTTTAGGCCCAAAGAGCACAGAGCTTTACTGTTTTTTCCCTTCATTTTTTCCTCCTTCATTAAGTGGTGTACAAGGTTGCGACTTCTTTTCGTTCTTTGTAATATTTCATTTAGTTTCCACCCAATTAATCAAACTGCAGATAGTCATTAGATTAAAACAAAAACTAGGTGACAGTTATTAATTGCAAGATGGCACTGCTGAGACCTGCTTTTCTTTTGATAGTCACATTATTAAATGCTCAGTTTGCCCTAGACATAACCAGCACATATGCTGTATTTTTAACAAGTCTAATGCGCCATGCCAGCAATAGCACTGAGCTAGACCTAGGAGCCCACACCACACGTGACAGGGCCAATATGGGGGAAAGTCTGGGTGGAAAGAACATAACTGTGGATTTGGTATGTGTATAATTTATGCTTCTTAGTCTGTTGGAGTAGGTGGGCTGGATGTGCATTCGTAAATACAGGTCATGATGGTTTTGGACCATTCACAGTTATTTAATTGGCAGACACTTTTATCCAAAGCAACTCAAGAAAAGATACAACCCAAGCAACTAAGGGTTAAGGGAGGCTCTCTGGCATTACTGGGATTTGAAATCACAGCCTTCCAATTAAGAGCCTTAAACTCTAAGCTATTAATGGCCTGAGGGCCTGAAGGGTAGTGTTTTGAATACCTCCGTGGTCTCAGTCTAACAATACATTTACATTTAAGGATGACAAGAAACATTTACTGCTCTTTAACATCAACCAAGCTAGTTTAATTGGCACTTTGGCATGACCTTCACAAAAAAGAGTATGTGTAGTTGTTTTGAATTAAAATAAAATACATATTGGCTGTTCTACCTTTCTTACTTGTGCTGGAAAAAATGCTCAGAAATATTACTTGTCTCTTGAACTTGGATTTTAGTCAAGTGGTTGTCATATTGTATTGCATATGACTCATCTTTTCTTCAAATGTGGAAGGTGATGTGACTAAACTGATACACATCACATAGCAAACATGCAGTAGTGCTTCCATTTAGTCCTGTAAGTACATCTGTTTGGCATTCTCCTTCATTTGTCTAAAAACTCCAAATGGAAGTCGAGGGTTTCTCCATGACAAATGTTCCAACAGATGAAATTACCTCAGAGACTTAAAAGCCTGTTCTTTAGAGGTCTCAGCCATCATGCCAGTTCTCCCAGGGTTATGACTCATTAGGTCACATTATTTGTCATTTTAAACAAATGATTGAGTTACAATAGCCTAGTTATTCTGTAACTACCTCATAATGTTTTGCTTGTTTCTATGTCAGCCTACGTCTCCAGGCATGCTGTCATATGGAGCTGTTTTCTGGTCAAACTTAAAATCCACTTGAAACCACATGAAGTAAACTTTATGGCTTGCTAATTTTAGTTGCTGTTCAGGCTTAGACTAAAGCAAATGTTAATTCCATTATCCCTATAAAAATTCCTTGTGTCGTTTAAAAGTATCTTCCGGATATCAGGTATCAGGTGTAGGATGTCTCTGATGACTAGAAAAGGCAATGCCTAGGTTTTTTTCACATTGCTTTCTCATCATGGAGCTGAATAGTAAGCTGCTCCATGTCCTGTTAATACCTTTTTCGGCTAATATCTAAGCACCTCTTACACGTTCTGTATTTTTCGACCAGCATGGCCGCTGCGGTATTCCTCAGCTCTTGGTGCAGAGATACTCGGAGGACTTCCAGCAGCCACTGAAAGATGTGGCATCAACTTTGGACCAGATCAGAGTTAAGCATCTGCGCAAGGAGCACCGCATGGCTGTGAGTAACTGATTCTGTAAATCACTACAGAGCTGATATGATATTTAAAATAAAACAAGACTTCTTACATGAATTAAGAAATAATAAATGGTAGAATTCATTATGAGTCATGGTTCTCATGCATACGTGACATAAAACAACAGGGTTTATAAAATGTGTTAAATAAGGAACAATATATTAAAGTTCTACCAACACCTAAATATTTATATTTAAGTTCTTACTAAATGACATGCTAAATGACATGGTGACATAAAGCATTGGCACAAAGTGAGTCCTAGAACAACATTGCAGATATGTGGAACACTAGTGTTCAAGTGTACACAGGTGTTAAAAAAACATACAGCATCGATGTATACTTGATGTGCCATTACTCACTCAAATGCTGGCATCGATCGTGGGGGTTTAAGGGGTTTATCAATTTTGTTGTTTTTTTTTCTATTTTAAATAAGGTTGCAATTCTAAAGATCCTTAATGACAAGTTAATTAAAAAGATATTTAAAGAAATGTTTGATGATGTTTCATGTTGCTTTCTGCTCACAACAAACCCATTTGCTGTGATTGATCCTAGCCAACACTGCAAGGCATTTTTGGTATAATGCCACTCTTTGGGTCTCGTTGATGTGGGCTTTGCCAAAGGCTTCATTTAGTGGGCACTTGTAAGCAACCTTTTGAACTGTAAAATGCAGGCATGCACATGAGGGCTTTATTAAAAGCAGGTGCACTTGGAGAGTAAAAATGGTAGTAAGTCAGTTCAACAGTGACTTGTCTACAATCTCCACTCTCATGCTGTACTAAGGACTTAAAATGTACTCCCTTCTTTCAAATTCTGCACGAAACTCTCTTGCTCTCCAGCAGGCTTGGTACAGAGACCTTGACTTTAGTAATGATGTGTAACTGGTTGCGCTGCTGCTTGGGATGTCACCTCCAAAATTCCAGGCCATATGTTTTTATATAAGTTGTCTGTTTTTACACCCAACTGCTAGAAAACATCTTCATATAAAATGTATTCCCTTTCCAATCTGCAACCTCACTCCGAGTGCCTCCAAGTGTTTTTGGGAATGCAGTTGGATATCAGGATTTTTGAATCTCCTTCCCTGTCTGATTTGCTTCATACAAGTTAAGGCCTCAGTATACTTCTTGTGGAGATGACGTTCCCAAGGCTTTGAGGAATAATATGCCATCATTTCAGGAAAAAATCAGACATCATGTGGAGGCTTTGGCTGTGATGTTGAAAGTTGTACTCTGCACCCAAACACACTATGTGACTGTGTGCTTCTCACGGCCCTTGCGAAATTTATTTCACTGAAAAGCCTTTAGTCTCCGCCTCAGATTCCCCACCCACGGAACAAAGAGCATCTTATATCTTTTGTACACTTTTCTGGCTACAGCTCTCAGAATACTGAAGATTGTAGTCTAATTGGATAGCCACACTTAAATGCATACGTGTCATGCACCAGTTTCCAGCAGGAAAATAAAACTATTAAACACAGTAATGCAGATTTTTGGTGCAAGATATAGACTCATAGATTTTTTTTTTAAATGTTTACTTAATTAATATTTTTATGTATAAGTTATTCAAGAGATTTTGGTGAGAAAAAGAGTTAATCTCACATATTTGATGAACAGGAAAAGACTGACAAAAAACTCAATCACATAAATGTCAAACATTTCTCAGTTCATGTGTACATATTCTTTTCTTTGTAATAAAAAAGTGAATGATGAATTTTTCAACATATTTCAGCACATACAGGCTGAGAGTAATTCTGGATATTTCTCCTCCCTGCTCTCCACAGATTCCCTCTGGAGGTTTGACGGACATGTGTCGGAAGCCCATGTCTCCCGTGCACTTAAGCTCCATTTCCGATTGGCTGGTGTCCATTGGCATGCCCATGTATTCTGACCTCCTACTGGCAGCGGGCTATGACACGCTGGGCAATTTGTCTGCTCTTACTGAGGCAGCAGTACGCAAGGCAGGGCTACAGGAGGAGAGACACATCCGCCGATTGCTCAATGAAGCCCAGCTCATCACAGCTAACAATGCATCACAGTCTTAACAACACATGACTGCTTTATGAACAGCCACAGCTGCTGCCTGCGCTGATCTGATGATGAAACGCATCAAGTGAATTCCCAATGGCAAACCAAGTGCTGGAGTGGAATGAGGAATAAGGAATGAAACTGGGTTCTCTGTAGCATTTCATGAAAAATATCATCATCTCCTTCTTCCAAGCATTTGTTCTGTCCTTTTCTTTAGCTCTGTATTGCTGATGTTTACAGAAAGGACTTCTGTGGCTTCCATGACCTGTTAGTGGTGGACTTTCCCGGGGGGTCTTTGTAACAATCCTGAAGGGGTTGCCTTAAAAGAAAAAAAAAAAGACCTGATTTTCACTGTTTTTGAGATTTTGTAAAGATTTAGACTAACTCAAGACTGTTTTCTTCTGTTCTGATGGAAACTTGTCTGTGAGGAAGAAGAACATTTTGTGCTTCTTCCAGCACAGAACAATGTTGTAGCCTGGCCAAAGCGATGTCATTTCCTGCAGGTTAATAGGTTCATTCTCAGCTCATAGATATGAATATTGAAGGCTACGTCTTTGATCGGTCCACTTTGGAATGTTCGTTTAATGCTCAAGCACAATGTTGCTATAGGTCAGAATTATGCATATTTTATTTTATTTGCAGGAGGGAATATATTTGTATAGTCCATAAGCCATTTCAGCTTACTCAGTGCCAAGTGGTTAAGTTGTAAAGCATTGTAAAGCCTTTTTGGCCTTCGCTTAGTTAAAGAAAATAGTGTATATTCAGATAGCATTTAATCTTCTAATACATAGTATCTAACATTCATTACTCTTCTGTTCTGGGATAAATCATTTATTACTGAATCAGTTACATATCTTTAAGCTTTTTATGTTACCTTTGCCATCATGATACGATTGACACATGCTTTCGACAGTAATAATCAGCCTTGTTCGGGTGATGCAACAGCGATAACTTGCTTGTATTTAATGTATATTTTTTAGACGTCTTAGAGCTTTGAGGAAAACTTCCCCAGCACTGTGGCAGTATGTAAATGCTGATATTTAAACTTGCTCCAAAACTTTGTCTTTGACCAGTGTAAGCACAGTCTGAAAATTCAGAACAAATCCGATTTAGAAAGGGCTCACAGAGAAACAGATTCCTTCATCCTCCTGTAGGTTATTTGATAGAAAAATGTCTTTGGGGATCCAGTCCAATGAAGAAGATCTGCTATAACAGATGTAGATGTTGACACTCCAGACTGATGAGTCTCTACATTAAGAGACTCGTGACAATGTTTTCCTTTTCAGTAACACTTGAACATTTGTCTGTATCTATAGAGGGTTTTTTTTTGGGTGAGAGAAAAAGAGACAGTTGGAAGCTGGCTTGTCTTTTAATCCAAACACACATCTGGCACTGGAGGATAGGATTCTACCCATTAGTTAGCAGTTAAAACCTCAAGGAAGCTTGTCTAAATAAGGAATAGGACACGATGGGGTGTGCTGTTTTAGGAAAATAGTCAGTGATACGTTGGTACGATGTGGCCTGACACAATGCCGAGTTACTCTTACCTCCCTGAAATGTATTCTTTTCCAATAACAGCAACAAAGTATTTTATTCCTGTTCTACTACAGCAATTTGCCAATGATTACAAACTTTATTCATTAAAGGATTGTACTTTTTAAATCAGGTTTTTGTTTTTACACTTAATGACCAGTGTAAATGACTGAGTTATAATTTTCATTAGCTAAAACTGCTGTAAACCTTTTATACGTTCCCTCACCAGTGTCTCTTTTTTCTCTCTCTCGAAGTTAATACAACAACAACAAAAGCAGCTTCTCATGTTATTAGGAAAGCACAGGAAAAAAGTCCTCCATGCCAGAAAACTTACTTTAAGTTTTACCTCTAACTGTTACAAAGTTCTGACACTGGAGACTCCTAACAAAAATGATGATTAAATGTCTCCTTACAGAAAACTATATACCATATCAATGACTGCACATGTTTTCTAACCTGTTTAAGTGAAGCTTCCGCCACAGGTTTCCTGTGAATGCGCTTCATAACGTAGAATTTTAACGTAGAATTTTGACTATGGCACATTTTGGGGAGAGATGGATTTCCTACAAGCAATGTTTTTTCTATCTATTCCAGCACAATTTACAATTTACATTAGGATTATCATAGCACCCAAACTCAGACTTAGCGTCTTAAAGAGGAGCAGAAAATCAGAACGAATGCCTTTTTAACAATGCAATCATGGTATTATGGGGAGTTTTATAAAATGTATATAAATATTTCATAAAATGTTACTAATTACTATAAAATGCACTTTATATTCAAGTATATACAGATTAAAGGGAGCTTTTTTTTTCAGGAAGAACAAATTAGTAAATGTTAATGTCCACAGATGGACAGTTACATTCAGGTTTTATGTGGAGGAGTGCAGTGGGTTATGCTGGTTTATAACTAAAGTGTTTTTTCCCTGTCAACTTTCATTAATTAGAGACTGAACCATAACAAGTTAATTACATCGAATTGGTTTGAAAGTTCTTTAAAATGATTCTAATTACATATATGAAATTGTGGACATGTTGCACATTCTGTATATGTAATTGATATTTAAATAACTTATTGTTTTTTTTTGTTTGTTTTTCATTTCAAATTATTAGGTGTACTATATATAAAAATAGCAATACTCTTTTGCATATTGCTTTAGCCAGTGTCCTGCTACAGTATCTATTGTAAAATATCTGTGTACAAATGATTTTTTTTCTTTGACCTAGCTAATGATTGTCTATAAAGATTTTGCTTGTGTATTGAAAAAAAAATGTCTAAAACTATTTGTCACTCTGAAGTGTAATAAAAAGAATCTTCTGACTGGAATGGGAGTTATGTATCTGTATGTGTCTCAAACTTATTTAGCTTTTGACACAGTGTATTGGACATATTCACTGGTTTAAAGATATGGTTTTAGTTGTCACTTTATTAGCTGTATCTGCCTTATAATAACCCTGCCTTGTAATAACCCCTCATCATTTTATAAAATGAAAAAGTCTTATATACACTGTGGCAGCAACACAATGCATAAAACCCTGCAGATACAGGTGAAGAGCTCCAAACATTAGAATGAAGAATAAGTGTGATCTCTGTGACTTCTAACCGTGGCATGGTTGTTGGGGCCATATGGGCAGGTATGAGTATGTCAGAATCTGCTGATGTCCTGGGATTTTCATACACAACAATCTATAGAGTTTACACAGCATGGTGCAAAAAGACAAAAAACGTTGAGGGAGCGACAGTTCTGTGGGTGGAAACACATTGTTGATACGATAGGTCAGAGGAGAATTGGTTTGAGTGGACAGAAGGTCTATAGTAACTCAAATAATCACTCTTTACAAATGTGGTGAGCAGAAAAGCATCTCAGTATGCACAACACATCAAACCTTGAGGTGGATGAGCTACAACAGCAGAAGACCACATCAGGTTCCCCTTCTGTTAGCCAAGAACAAGAATCTGAGGTTTTATGGGCACAGACTCACCCAAACTGGACAGTTGAAGACTGGAAAAAGACCTTCAACTGCCTTCAGTTGTCCACTTTGGGTGTTTCCACCCACAGAACTGTCACTCACTGAATGTTTTTTGTTTTTCGCATCATTCTGTGTAAACTCTAGAGACTGTAGTGTGTGAAATTCCCAGGAGTGCCAACCCATCTGGCCCCAGTCACAGAAATTACACTTTTTTTCACTCTGATGTTTGATGTGAACATTAATTGAAGCTCTTGACCTGTATTTGCATGATTTTTTGCACTTCACTGCTGCCACATGATTGGTTGATTAGATAACTGGGATGTTTGGATGCTGTCGACCCCCCCCCCCATTCACACGTTCACTCAGGTTTGTCGACGGTGGAGTGGCTGGAGCTTTATGTCCCAGGGTGCCTTCATGTCTGTGTTAGCTTCTGGCTCTCCCTTTTTAGTTATGCTGTCATAGCTAGTCTTTCCGGAGTCCCTGCTTGCACTCTGCATGCAAAGTATATTGTGCTTAACCATTAGAGGACAAAGCTTATCTAACATTCT